>CM022946.1:55149560-55297756 GCA_012931725.1 Litsea cubeba
TTCCTACACTCAGCCTTTCCTAAAGCCCCGTGTCTTGGACACACTTCAGGCTCTACGCCCTGGAAATGGCCTGGAGTTCCTACACTCAGCCTTTCCTAAAGCCCCGTGTCTTGGAACACTCAGGCTCTACGCCCTGGAATGGCTGAGTTCCTACACTCAGCCGTTTCCTAAGTCCGGGTTCATACACCCCTCAGAAGGCCATTGCCGAACTCACTCTCGCCTAGCCGAGGCCCAGCGGAACGATGTGGCCACATCGCGCAGGTTAATTCGGCCACGGTATGGGTCCACCTCGGCGCAAGGCCAGCCCGTTCGGCCAAAGCCAGCCATTTCGGCCGAGGTCAGTGCAAGCACTCAAAACACAAAAAAGCACAGAAAGTGTTCCAGAACAGTGCAAGAAAAACAGGAGACGATGCAAGAGCATTGTACACAGTTTGGCATTTTATTCATTGTAAACTGCTTCACTACAAAAGCCACAGGACAGAGAGCAAAGTACAAAAAGGAGGATCACAGTCCTCTAGAAACAGAAAATAAAGTAAGAAACTGGGGACTTGGATCAAGACGGCCGGATCGTGCTGGAGGCTGAGCGATCCTGAATTTCACTAGCTCTATAACGCTTTGGCTGGTCAGACCAAAGCGATCACAGAGCCCTCCAGTTCGGAGGCCCTGGACCTCGCTGAGCTCTTCAACACCCTCCGGTCAGTGAGAGACCAGCCAGGGTTGAAGAAACCCCAGGTCCAGCGGGGCCTCAATCCCGCCTTCCGTCCGGCGGTCGCGCAACCGTGTCGGACGAGAATGCGCCACCGTCCCCCGGTTGCGTTGCAGCGCATCCTCACTCTGTCTGGCCAGGGACGGATGGCATGAACCCGCGTTCAGAGAGGCGTGGTCCACGGGGAGTTCCTTCAGAGAGCGCACAGACCACGACGGCTTCCCCCCTTGGAGAAAGCCGTCCACAGGCGCAAGGGTTCCCCCGGATCAAAGATTACAGAATGTCTGTCAGACATGGCTGCTAGGCCGTTCGTGAGAAATGCCGCTATCTTGGTTTTTCCGTCCCTCCCAAGGCGAGCCTACCACTCCTATTTATAGGAAGAGGGGTCTGGTCTCCAAGGCAATTTACGAGGCGAAGTCTCCCACGCTCTGCGTGGCGTGCACGACTTCCCTTGTACTGACCAGCAGTCCCCATGGTACCACATGGGGCACCCCCGCGTTCTCCTCAATGGTCACATCACCGTACTTGCAGCTATTCAAGATCGCCCAAGATACGGAGGATCAGCGCGAATACCAAAGAAGACCGCCCAAGATACGGAGGATCAGCGCGAATACCAAAGAAGATCACCTAAGATACGGAGGATCAGCACGAATACCGAAGAAGATCACCTAAGATACGGAGTATCAACGCTAGCGCCCAAGAAGACCACTCGACACTCAGTTCTAACGTTTCGTCACAAGAAGCACTCTGCCGAACTCAAGCGTCGAAGTACCAGGCTTAAAAGAGACAGGAGCACGAGTATTTGAAGAAACTTTCAATTGTATTAAAATCTCACTCGTTACAGTGTTCAGCAAATACAAACTGAAGAAAATTACAGAGCATAAAGCAAGAAAGCGAATCTCCCGAGGTCATGACCGGTCAGTTGCACGGGCTGCGGCGTCAGAGGCTTCGCCGGATGGACGGGCAGAGGTCGGCACCGGAAGCGTGTACGGAGGAGGCTCCCGAAAGGAGGGGTGGTCCTCCGAGACCCCGGCCTCCTTCAGGCCGGCACGCCACCCTTTCGCCCAGGCCTTATCCCTCACGACAAGAACCCTTTCCTTGTAGTGGGCGGTGACCTGCGCTCTGGCGTCCTCGAACGCAGCATCGCACTCAGACTCGAGCTTCGCCTCGGCTTCATCCGCCCTCTTGGATTCGGCTTGAAGCAGGGCCGCGTAATCGTCTCCCATCTTCGAAATGGAGACCTCGAGCTCGGGCCGCTCTAGTCCTCTCCGCCTCGGCTTCTTCCCTCGCCTGCTCGAGCTTCGCCGCGTATTCCCCTTCCACCCTGGCTAACTTCTGGCTAACGACGTCCAGGGATTCCTGCAGGCCGTTCTTCTCCACGGTCAGCTCGGCAACGTCCATGCTTGTACCTGCGGATCCTGTCAGCAACGGCCATGGACTTCTGTGCCGCCTGTCAAAGAAACGGGGTGTACGTGTTAGATCCAAAGAGCGTTAGACGCTAAATCGCTGGTTTGACGAAGGGAAATGAAGATTTACCGCGAAGTTAGACTGCAACATCGACAGGATCAGCTTCTGATCGCTGTACTTGTCCAGCCGCTCCATGTCCCGGGGAAGGGCGCAGGCTCCCCCTAGGGCCTCGAGGACCTGGGGATCGATCTTGTGAAGAACGCAATCCTCCATCGTCATCGGCCTCCCCGGCCCAAGCATGAAGCTCGGCTCCCATAACGGCGGCCCCTGGGGCAACGAGGCAGCAGCTGAGCTAGGGCCCGCGTCGGTCCTCGGCATCTTCAGCGGCCGAGTTTCCTCCTGCTCGACCTCAGCCGGGGGCAAGCGTACCTCTGGATCAACAGGGCTAGGGGATGCGGGAACCTCCGCCACCTCTGCAAGGGAAACTATCCGAGCCCTCGGAGATGGATGCTCCGGGAAATTCACCGGCTCCTGGGGGGCTCGGCGTCCTCCACTCCAAGCGCCAAGGCCTCGAGGTCCTCGAAGGACAAGCGCCTGGTGTGCCTCATCTCGGAGCCCTGCGAGGGAGATCGGGCGGTTTGACTCAATTCCCTTCCTGAGACCTTGAGAAGTCTCGATCCCGATGTGGAAGCTAGAGCTCCAGATGTGGCCCTAACGTTCAGACGACGCCCGCGAGGGCTCTGCGACCTCCGGACCGGCCTGCTCCTGCCCGACCTCAATTCCGGCACCTTCACCCTGGATCGGCTCTACGGTGCCCCTCAAATACCCACGGTACTTTCGGCCGATACCCTAGCAGCGACCAGGCCGCCCTGCCGTCATGACCGCTGTACCGCTTCACCAGGCGGAGCCAGGCCTCGTTCCTCTTCCAAATGTATCTGGCGGCCCGTTTCTCTCTCCTTCAAAGCTGCAACAATTAGAAGCATAAGCGCGGCAGAACAAAAAGAAACTTATGTAAAAAGAAAAAAGAAACGGAGGGTGTTTACCTTGGAATGGTACCGAAGTGGCGAGGGACCTGGTAGCCTCTATCGGTGTCGGCCACCCCAAACTCCCAGTTCCCCGAGACGTACAGAAGATCGTCTCCGGCATACTTGCTTGAATCCTCCAAGTATCGGACGAAGCCGTCCCGGCCTGGCTTAGCCCGGAGATAATAAGAATCTCCGGACTTGCATATGTCGTAGACGTCCTCAAGGTCGAAAGACGCCGAAGTCGATGCCCAGGACCTCATTCACTTGGTCGTGCCCATCACGATCTTGAAGGCATTCGGCAGCAGTTTGGCAGGGGCAGAGACGCCACTGACTAAGGCATCTCCTGAGAAGTGGGTGAAGGGGGAATCGGACCCCGCCTTCTATCACGGCCACTAGCGGAAAAGGCATCCAGCCTCCCGAAAAGTCGCGAGGGTTTGTAGCCACGGGGTTCAACACCCCTGACTTGGACATCAGCAGGGATCCTAAAGGCCGACCTGAAACCCTCGATCGCTGCCCTCGCCCTCTAACCAGTGGCTATAAATTCCCATTCCTATCCCAGTCTAAAAAAGAGAGAGACCCGCAGAAGAAAGAGGCAGGGCAGAAGGAACTTACGGAAGCAGAACGAAGATGCTGGGCAGCGAAGAGACTCAACTTCAGCAGCGCACCACTTCTCGGATGAAGCTCCCTCACAGTAGCTTGCCCACATCTGATGCTCGCCTCTGATTTAGAATAGCAAACGAACGGTAAAACGAACCTCGATTGCCCTATATATAGCAGAGAGGCCCCCTTTCCAGAAACCCTAATTGGGCGCGCCAGGGGGCGCCTCCTGGGATTCTGCGCGAATCATTTCAAAAATTGATTACGCCCCTGACGAGACGGCGCGTACGATCTCGAGGAGACAGGCAACTAGCCAGGAGATGACGCGTGGAGCCGTCGACCTGTCTTCAGCATTGAATAAGGGACGCCAGTTATTACCTCGATCATCCAAAGCGACCGCGAATCAGGGCCGAAAGGGGCTCCCTCCTCCAGATAGACCCCGTCACATAGCTCCCGACCTCACGGCACTGACGTTCTACGCGAGGTCAGAAGCTAGGGGGCAATTGTGTGGGGAGATTCAGAACTCCAAGATTACGCTAATTAACCGCCTTTAGATGAGATTAAGCGCCCTCACGTGCCCTCCGCGTGCCACCCACGTGGCATCAGTTTCACCTCGGCTATCAGGGCAGGGTCTTCGGCCGAAGTCAAGCATGTCCGAACCGCTATAGCCGAGCTCGGCTGTTTCATGTGCCCACCTCGGTAGAGAGCACCACCTCGGCTGAAGGAGTCTAGACGAAAGCCGAGGCAAGAAAGAACCTCCACTCGCACCCCTCATTCCCCACGATGTCAGACACGTGGGGGAATAAGGGCGCGAGCCAATAAGACAGATGCGACATCCAACCGTCCACTATCTTCACCAGATCGCTGACATGGCGACATCCAGCGGCTAAGGCCACATCAGGGCAAGGCCCGAGGGCAGATCCGATGGTACTCCAACCGCCAAAGGCGCCCAACACAATCTGGCCCAACAAGATGCGCATTTAATGCAATGTGGGCTGATCCGACTAGCATTAAATGCAGAGTGGGCCGGATTAGACTGCATTTATTACTTTGTGGGCTGATCATGACTTCCCAGTCGAATCATGGGACCCACACCAAGATATCCTCTGAAAGATACGATCCAAACCTCTACAAATAGAGCTCCATGCACCATGCAAGGTACGCACATTCCATACACAGAGCCGTTACTCTGTCTCTCTTCTTCCTCTCCTTCCATCGTTCCAGTTCACTCACTGACTTTGGCATCGGAGAGCCTTGCGCCGCCCAGGCCAGGGTCCTCTGACCGTTTGCTCTTCCCTTTCAGGCTTTCGGACGGTTCACAGACATTCCCAGTCATCATCATCTCGGATAAGTCCTATAAGGCTCCTCCTTATTGTGGGTCATTATTTTCTGCACCTACAGTTTGGGATACAGATCATCTACAATTTCTATAATAGAAAACTATTTATGGATTTTAAAAGCTTAAGCTTATGGGGATCTCCTACTGTTGTACACCATTTTGTGAAAAGCAAAGTCTTAGTCTATCTTTATATTGTTTACACATGCGTAATCTCTGTAATTTTGTGCACCATCCTATGGGCCCATTTGGGTCTTCATTAACCAAGTACATGTATTAGGTGTATGATGCATAATTGAGGTTATTCCTCATGATATCATAAGCATTCTGTTTTTGCTAGCCTTCCAATAAGCAACCATAGCCAAAGTTCAATTTGCACAAAATAATCTTGGGGGCAGAATCAATCTACGAGAGAAGTCAAAAGTCTTTTAAAATATAATCTTCCTATTAGCGAAAAGATGAGGTAAATCATCATATATCATCAAAAAACCTTTATCCCATTTATTTGAGGTTGAACTTTGTGAATTTTAGTTTTTTTTTGGCCCCCAACTCAACGCTCCTTGTTGCTATATTTTCAGTTACTCCACAATCTATCATGTTTTCTCACTGCTCTATGGCATTTCACTAGTCTCCTTTTTCTAGTTCATCGAACGTTTACACTGTCCTTGTTTCCAATCTTTTTTGTACACACCCATACTATTCCAAGTCACACTTGTAATTTTTTTTTCTCTTATTGGAGCTGCATGCAAGTGTCCCCATATGAGTTAATTTTTAATTATATCCTTTCTTTTAACTCCACTCATCTCTTTTACTCAATTAAGCAACATTTAGTTTTGCGCCTTCATGTGACCAGCTAGATCTACTGTTCCCAAACACATGGGTGGATGGTTGGACCAAGCTCCATGCAGAGTTGCTGGATCATGAGTGTTACTCATAAATGGTTATATCTTTCATCTTGTGCTGTCATGTAGATGGATGGATGGGAATTGGGATGGAGATTTCCATGATTAGTAATAGGTGGGCTTCATTTGTATTAAGTGAGAGGATGGAAGACACATAAATAAATTAGTGACCCGAAAAACTCAAAATACTACCACTCAAAAAGAAAATTCTCTTCTGTTTCACTTTAGCTCCTAGTGGATCTTTGCACCTAGGCTATACTCTTATTGAATAGGATGGATAATCCAAAAGTAAAATCTTATATTGAATAAAAGATAGCTCCTAATGGTGATATGCTCCACTGCTCTGAGTTATAGCCATAGGGAATGTTGGAGATGGTGTGGAGCATTTCATGCAGAACATGAAGTGAGGATTCCTTATCTGTATAGAAGCAGTGGACTTTGTGGTTCAGTCATAAGGAAGCAGGCCCACAGGATCCCCTTGAAAATTTCCAGGCCAAAATCATTGCTCAGCCGGTTACAGACACAAACCCCACAAGGAAAAAAAGAACAAGAAAAATGGAAAGTCAGCTTATGGAAATTCAAAGATGACCATTAGATTAACCTCCCACCTTCAATGAAAATTAAGTCAAATCCTAAAAAAGGTCAAGGTTTGAAGATGAGCATTTCCCATGAAACCCAGTTGGCCTGTGCCTGTCAAGTATGGTTCTCATTGAAACGTTGATGCTCTCTGTCGACAATATCAAATTCAATATGTGTCTGTGGTGCGTCCCATCATTCTTTGTGAGGGACAAATGCTCTTCTTGTCCTACTGATTGTTACCATGGAGGGCAAAAGTCTCGTGCATAGACCCTAGAATTAGATCCTCTCAGGAGAAGGGCTATGCCTAGCCTTAAAATTGAAACAAGTCAATAGCAGCATCTAGAGATATTAATGGCACGATATCTGCAAAGAAAGATGACCGTAGTCCGTAGGCGAGAGTACTTCAATAAGTGACCATAACCAATAATTTTTTTTAAATGTACGGTCATCATTAGTTGTTGATTTACATGCACAAAGTCCAAATATTTTTCAGAACCTTCTCTTTACTACTCTATTTTTTATAATATCACAAAACTTTATTGCGATACTATAAAAACTTTATTGGATTGTTAGAAACTGACATTAAAATATATAAAAAAAAAAAAGTGCCCGATGAGGTTTTAACGAGGCAATTTTATGTCGTATTACATAATTTAATAAAGTTTAATGTAATATCACAAAAGTCTTGTGATATCGCAAAACATGGAGCACCTGCAGGGGTGAATATCGACAACTAATGGCGAACAACAATAAATAAAAAACTTGGGGCGAGGAACCATGACACTAGGTTGAGAAAAAAAAAAATTGTTAGAACATAAATAATAAAAAATAAGCATTTTTGGTGTGACTAGCCATTTAAGAATGTAGCGATTTTGAGTTGTTTATAGCATCATTAATTTCTTTAAATATATGAAGAGGGTATTCCTGATCCGGGCACATGCATGACTTATTTGTACAGCTACCGCGATAGAGAAATGTACGTGCTTTCCACCTCTCTACTGGAGTTGGATTTCCATGTTGGCACAGAAAAATAGATTTTAGGGTTTTCTCAAAAAAAAAAAAAAAATTATACCAAATAGCAACGAAGGAGCACATAAAATGAGTTAGTTCTTATATCATGTGGAAACACCGTCGCACAAATGGGTCATTAGGGCTTATTCTTGTAATTAATATAATTTCCGTCTGGAATTCACAATGCCGAAAGTTTATAATATAAAGTTGACGGCTATCCCTTTGAAAATTTTGGATCCAATGTTTCTTTAGCTGAATTCTCTGAAATCCGACCACCTGTTAAATCCCAAATGACCTTTGAGATTGTTAGAATTCCAAACCTTCTTTGCATTTGCAAATAAACTAGAGGATTTAGAAATATTTCCACCCATAGGATAGCATTTAGAGAATTTACAAAGTCTCCATACAAGAATTCTGTAAACTCTGCTAATGAAAACCGGTAGATTTCTCACGAGGGGAAGGAAAATTCAGGCCACTCAAAATATATAAACTCCTGCTGGATGATCAACTCCTATTTTTGTAAAATCAAAGAATATCAAATATACCGAGAGAATATTTATTTCGGACAATTTAAATTTTAAATAGGTCGGCCTAATGTAGAGTTACGCTCTCCTTCCACTCAAGGCTAGGGTAAGAAGGAGAAGCACATGAGAACTCCAAAACACTCGGCCACTCGGAAACTAGAAAAGCTGTTCAAGTCCAATCTAATTGCACTTGTAACAGTCGTATTACTGGGCTCCAGCTATTTCTTGCTCACTCTTTCACTCTCAACTCTCAACGCGTGCGTGCATACAAATACAACTAATACCCACAAGGCCACAACTCCATCCGCGAAAACCCCACGGTTTCTGCTACTCTTATATAGACCATGCAAATGCAATGCATAGTTAATAGTACCCACCCACAATCCCTCACACTCACAAGCTTTTAGCAATCCTCTTCCTCCCCTTGTTGTAGTCTACACATTCATATACACAAATGGACTACCGAATGCAACAAGGACACCAACCACCAACGGTCCCACCCGCCAATTCCCCCCATGCAGAACCACCAGATGACCCTTACTCGAACCGGACGTGCATGGTGCATGACCCACCGCAGACGGGACCACCCACTGACATGCGCCAATGGACGCACATGCCGGAAAACACTTCACCCCATCACCCGCGGCCCACACAGGCGGCGACATCGGCCGGAAAACACCCTGTCTATCGCGGCATCCGTTGCCGGAGCGGCAAATGGGTGTCGGAGATCAGGGAGCCACGTAAGACCACACGTATATGGCTCGGCACCTTCGCCACCGCAGAGATGGCGGCAGCGGCCCATGACGTGGCAGCGCTCGCTCTTAAAGGAGCTGACGCCGTGATAAACTTCCCGGATTCCGTCCATTCAAATCCAGTTCCGGCGTCCAACTCTCCGTCCGACATAAGGGCTGCTGCTGCTGCGGCTGCCGCATTGAGAGTGTCGAGGTCGGAGGAGGTTGGCGTAGCACCGGATGTCGGGCGGCGGGGAGATGGGGAGGAGAGTAGTAGTCAGGTGCACATGGGGTTTAGAGAGGAGTTTTTGGATGAGGAGGAGCTTTACGCAATGCCGGAGTTGCTGGTGAGCATGGCGGAGGGGATGCTCCTCAGCCCGCCGAGGTTGAATTCACCGGAATCCGATGACCCGCCGGAAAATTCTGATGGTGGAAGTCTATGGAGCTATGGTTAATTAAAAAAAAAAACCTTCCCCTTACCAAACTCACAAACATACAAACATAGTAGTAGAGTAGAAAATGAGAACAGAAAATGATTAGTGAAAACCAAACTTATGAGCTTTAGACTGCAATTATAAATTCAACCCGCTAATATCATATCACCCATGAATTAGCATTAGTCCAAATTTCACTTTGTTTAGAGTGCATGTTATTGATTATATGTAAAACACGTGAATTAATCTCAGAGTATTTTTCACTCTGATAGAAGTGAAATTTTTTTTACGAAATATAGTAAGAATTTCACCAGTAGTCCATCTTGAGGGTGTGGTTTGCATTCTAAATATAAAGAAAATCGTGTATAAGTGATTAAATTACAATGCTACAGTTAAGAAGTGATTAGTGTACAATTCTTATCTTTATAAAGCTGGGATTGTCATCTCATAGACTCCATCTTTTGTAATCCAGTGCTAAGATGATATAGAGTTAATAGACATTCATGAGCATGTGATGCATAGTCTTCATTTATATATAGGTCGATGCTTCGGTTCTACTCTGCAAATCTTTATTGGTGCACGTGTGATGCGTTTTGGTTTTGGTATGTAAATGCGGATTACACTAGTATTTATATTTCTCTCACCCTGTAAGACAAAGTGTGCTTTGGCGACAAGTCCTCTATCTCATTTTCCATTGTACAATATCTGAAATTAAAGTTGATACAAGACTAAAGGAATGTGTACTATCAATGCTAATGAGGTACTGTGTGCAACAAAAGTAGGGATTTAGTGTCATTACCATGGTGCCTTGTCTTTTGACTTAAATTTAAGTACGGAGCTTTACTAATGGAGTTGAGTGGAATAAAGGTTATCTTGAAGAAATAATAAAATATAAGTGGGTTATGATGGTATTTTATTTTTAATTATTTGTGATATAATCTTTTTGACCTTTTTATTGAAAAGTGAAGTTTTTTTATATTTTGGTGGGAAATGAGGTTACTTTTTTACTCTTTTTTTTTTGAAAATATGGTGGGAAATTTGAATTAAAATGCTTTTGGTGGGATTTTTTTTTATAGAAATGGGGCTTTACCTTACTTTAACTCTAATAGTAAAATTGCCAAACAAGCCCAAGATGAAATAGTTAAATCCATATTCTTATGAAATAGATGAATTCAAGTTACTTTCCATCTGCAAGTCTCTTGAAACCAGAAGTAAAGAAAATTGTATCCTACTCTAGAATTAACATCCCAGTCCATAGGGTTTATGCCATTTCTAGGTGATCTCTTTTCTGCCTTTTGTGTTTATATAATGGTTTTATGTCCACTGTTCTGTAATTTTTTCAATTGACTAATAAGGATTAACGAGAGTTATATCACCGAAATCCATATAAATCCAACCGTTGCAGTAGTTGAATCATCTATATCTACCCCACTGAACCATCCAGGTGCATGCCCATTAGTACATTGGGTATGGACCATATACCATTAGCCACTTTATCTAACCAGCTATTTACGGTGTGACTCGGCTATGTTGTTAGGGAGCGTTCACAGTGGTGCCCACCTGATGTATGGCTCAGATCTTGCAGATGTTCAGGGAAGAACCTCTTTAAACCTCATTACATGTTCTCCTCACTCTCTTCTCTTCTTCTTCGAGGATCTCTGGGTATCTTTGATGGTTGAATATAGACTGTTTGATAACAATGGATCATTATGAGAATTTTGTCTATCTCCACTCCTTTCATTTTCTCCATTTGATTGTTTCCTGGGTATGCACGCATGTCGGCAAGGAATTTGACTTCCAAGAGATGGCATCAGCAAGGTCTACAGTAACACAGATTATAAAATATGAATGAAACCTTAAGAGCCTATTTGGTTGCTGGGTATACTGATTTATAGAAATTCTAAATAATATATTCTTATCAAATTAAGTCGCTAAAATTGAAGAAACAACGGATGAATATCCACAAATGACGATCGAATAATCTCTTTTGGCAGAAAATAATCTCTACTTTAGGATTCCTAAGAATTCAATTCCATAAAAACAAAAAGGTCTCAATTCTAATCGTAGGATTGTCAAGATCCCATCTACTCTCTACCTTACATCATTCACTCATCAGGCACTCACCTCTTTAATATTCGATCTTCCTTTGTTAACACATGTTACCATGGATTCTTTGGGTATTGAATATCTATGAATTGTAAGAAATGGCTTCCTAGATTGAAATTAAAGCAAGGTAAAATCTAGAAATGACCATCAAACCGTCTGCCTAGTGATAGGAAATAATTACACACCCAGGAAAGTGGGGTCTCATCTACTTTTTATATCCTTCACTCTTATCTCTTTCGAGCTTTTCTCTTTAATATGAAATTCTAAGAATTCAATATCAAGCCAACAATACGGGCCCAAATTTACAATTATTTATTCTAGGGGTTTTGACATATTAGTCAAACCTAGTTTTTTTCAATTTCATGACCGAAATTTAGATAATGTCACCAGAATCACCTGACTAGTCAACATTACTTTTTAAACTTTTTTGCTCCATATCCCATGATATGATGGGAACAGTGTATATCATAGAAATTGATAAATCCCATGTTATCATGGGACTATCCAATGATGTCGTGGATTTCATGCAACGTCTTAGGGAATTTTTCTTTCGAATGATAGAACCTGAGAAATACTGGTCAGATGTATATAACCTTTCACAAAATGTTATTTTTTGTGTTACGTAGAAAATGATGTCGCTTGATAGTTGTATAAAGTGTATGATACAAAAACTAATAAATATTCCCATAATATCATGGGATATGGTGCAAAAAAGTTTTAAAAAAATTGGCTAAAGTCAAGCAACTTTAATGACATTATCTGAATTTTGGTCATGAAATTGAAAAAATCGAATTTAATGAGGACTACAAAAACTCCTTATTCTATTCATGTATTCCACATATGATCAATGTGATGACCCAACTGTTAAAATTCGGCCTTCGCTAATACAAGAGAAAAATATTTTTGAGGATTTTATCGGTAAAATCCTCAAATACAGCCATTTATCCCAATAGGTCCTCGCCAAATATGCAACACCAATGGGGTCTTCCCGCCACATTTTTTTTATTCACACTGACGATAGCATCACTCAAAAAAATGTTGAGTGATGCTATCGTCACTGTTCGCAACTTATTTACTTCACTTCGTCTTCTCCCCTGATTCGTCTCTTAAGTACTATCTTCACTGAAATGAGCAAGTGGGGAAAAAGACGAGGAAGAGTGTATTTTAAAGGGATGCGGAGTATCATCTTGATGCTGAGAATCGCAAAAAGATACAAGATCTAACAACCTAACACACTCTAAGCGCAGTTTGATCTCCCAATCCAATCCTTGGAAGTTCTACTTAGACGGTTTCACTGGGGTACATCTTGACTCGTCTAGAGCTTTTATGCCGCTGATGAACAGTGTGGCAACTACTGAATCATATAGTGTTTGTAGCTAGGCGTCACGCACACAAAAACATGAACATTGCGTTAGACCGGGTGATCAAAATAGAAAAAAGACGAGCTGCTAGCATGGAACGAGCCTCTCTTCCCTTGCAGTCAAAACTTTCCTCTCCAGCGGGACCGCCCGGGCCAGAAGTCTCGTTTCCTTCAACTAATTCAAAGAATTCAATAAGTGGGAAAGTCATCTTACTGCACATTTGATTATATACAACCTTGTGAACATTACAATCAATCAATCGAGAGGAAGGGGTTGCAGGTGGGGAGGAAGAAGAGACAAAAATGAAAAGAAAAGAAGGAAAGAAGATGGTGGGGGAAGGGGTTGCAGGTGGGGAGGAAGAAGAGACAGAAAGGAAAAGAAAAGAAGGAAAGAAGAAGATGGGGGAAGGGCGTTGAGTGACGCTAGCGTCACTGTCGTTAGAAACTTAGTGACGCTAGCGTCACTTACCCCATGTTTTAAAAAAAAAAAAAAAAAAAACTCAAACAGTACCGACGGACCCAATTAGTGTTGCATATTTGGCGATGACCTATTGGGATAAATGGCTGTATTTGAGGATTTTATCGGTAAAATCCTCAATATTTTTTTAGAAGCAATTTAAATTCTAATAACCAGAGGATGGGGACTCCATCCTTTTATTTGAATGAGTGAAAAAGGAAGGGGTAGTTGGGAGTCGCCCATGAGAGCAGAAAGGCATTGCTAGTAGTAGTCTAGAGTCCTCAAATAATGAGAGAGAAAAGGTGTCAACAGAGGCAAATGAAAGGTAGGTTGGTCGGTTTTAGATTGGAAGCTGAATGGAATTAGAAGCCGCAATCCTGAAAAGTTAGAATGAATTAAGAGAGGACGTTGACTAGGATGAGCCAAGCATGGCCGACAGTGGCCCACCTTGATTTATCTTTGTCATCAACCCTTCATCACTTTTCTAATAAGAAATTGGTGATATGTGTCTGCCTTTCATCCCTCCATACTATGAGCAAATTTCAACAGCAACTTTTCCATTCTCCATGGACCATAAAGTTGGTTTGTGTTCAATATGAGTATTCCACTTATCATGATTCAGATGCACAGGAGACCAATTTCTCCTACCAGCAGGCTGCAATATGTACAGTCCACCTTTATGGGACTTGGTTAAGTCTATAATTTGATCAGTAGCTGGTTTCACACTCTTATTTCTTCTGTGATTAAATATCAGTAAACTTTAAACTATTAAATCATAGGCTAGAATAATCTTATGGGGCTGGTTTTTTGTATAATCCTTTGTTTGTAAAGAAACCTTTCCATATATTTTACCCTGAATGATGGGATGCAACCAGGTTGGCCCCATCTTACATAAGTGAGTGAAGATTTTCCTTTTATGAGCATGCCAGCAATCAGTTAGGGGAATAAAAATGTCCCCATCTTACATAAGTGAGTGAAAAAATTTATAAATGATTTAATTTAAGGGCCTCAAAGTTAATATATTTGTAATCATTAGATGATTTTTACACTCATGTAAATTTGAACACCTATAATCAATTTAAATCTATCCTTCCAGGTTCTTCTTTTTCCAATTATCCTCTCATGTATTGGGGTAAACCAAATTTGACAGCTACCCAACTATCATCCACTGTTCAATTTGATCACAAACCAAATTAATTCTTAGTTTGGCATTGTCAGGCCGAGTCGACGTGCAGTAGAAGTCAGAGCATCATTTTCAGACAAGCAAGTGCACAACTTAAGCTCCATCATGTGATTTCAAGGTGCTTTAATTACCATTTAGAAAAAAAAAAAAAGAGTCGAACTCCAACTTCACTCCAGCTTAGGCAAGTTCATATTAGCTGTACCTATTCAAAGATTGAGCTTAAACTTGACAAGACCCAACAAAGTTCTATCTCATAGACTACATAGGAACTCGTGTGCTAAGTGGTTGCAAATGATGATCAAAGGTGAATAAAAAATAAATAAACATTGAATAACTTTTCTTTCTATGTAAGTAGAATCAAGAGAAGATGAGAAATAAATACTCAACCATCACCTTAAAGATTTAAATTGTAGGAAAGTCAAGGTCTCATCTGCATCACTACCTCATCCTTTGTCCCTTAGCTCATATTCATCCTCATTTAACATAAATTCTTATGTATTCAATTTCCATTAATTCCGTGAAAACAAACAAGCCCGTGCGGACAATGGTGTCTAATACAATCCCTACCCCTTAATGTGTATGTGTCAGAATTCAAAGCAGTTATCCCATGACTCTTTCCTTTAAAAAAAAAAAAAAAAAAAAAAAAAAAAAAAAAAAAAAAAAAAAAAAAAAAACTGAATACATTAAAAAAGTGCTAACTTTTATATTTAATATGTTATGAGTGAATATAGAAATTAGAAGGTGTTAAGGATACCGACGTTATAAAAGAAAAAATAGTAGTTATATATGAGGATCGATTGGTAAGATGAATACTTGCACATAATAAAAAAATCCGCCTTTAGTCAAAATCTATAATTGTGTAACCCCCCTAACCCAGAAGCGTCACTACCAAACCCGCTCACAGTAAAAGCCATCAATCCTCTGTCACTTAAACCTGGCCCATTGGCATCCCAACACTATCAAACATCATACTAAGTAAAAAATCTTAACTCTCGGCTTATGAACTTTCTCACCCTTGTTTTCTCTCCAATTAGCCAGTTGGAGAGGTCCCAACATGCACTAAAAATGATGCTGATGTTTGATATCGAATCAATCTTCGTTTCAGTCTTTTAGACCTGGTCTACTGATCAGGCCATCGCAAATCCGCAGGATGAGTGCGATAGGACACAAGTGTGGGCCACCATTTAGATTTTGGACGGTCAGCATTTACTCACAGAAGTGAGATTTACGGTGCATGAGCTTCTAGAGTGGACTATATAATTTTTCAACTCGCTGAATATCATTTTAACTGTGATAACGAAGTGCAAAGTAGAATCCTGGGAAAGATATCAAGCCCAAGAAAGTACACGGTTTCTCGGTGCGCCGCACCAGGTCGCATCATAGACCTTCTAAAGACAACTGATGCTTGAGTGACTAGCATGGTTTAAAATCTCGGGATCGGTCGCGGTATCGGCGAGGCCGAAAAACGATATCGTCGCGGATATCGGTCCGTCGCGGTGTGAATTTTTTTTTAATCCAAAAAAATTCGCAAAAATATCCAAAAAATCCAGAATATTAGAAAATGCTAGAAAACAATATTTTTTTTAATTAGTAACAACTATAAATCAAAATCTCGGTCACCTTAAGTTATGAGTCATGTCTGTGTCGCTGTTCGCTTTCTTCTCTAGTATTTCATATAATGCAACCATTATTGATGCTCATGATCAATTTATTAGTGTAAAATATAAGAAAATAAAGATAAGTAGATAACAAACATATCAATCATCATTTAATACTAACTCAATCATCAAATAAGTTGTGAAATTCATGACCATGAAGATAACATATTAAAATCTGAAATATGATAGTGAGATAGATAAATCATAAAGCACTTGAGCATCAATAGGTTCATGGTTTACCTGAAATTAGAGGGGACTAGAGAGTAGAAATTAGAGAGAGATTGATGAGTATGAGTGTATGATAGTTGATAGATTGACAACCTAATACCAAGTGGAGTGTCGCCCAGGCTCAATATCATCATCATCATTTCTTCGGTTTTGATTAAAAAGATATGCTCCATACTGTTGTGCAGCACTACCATACCCATGACCATATTCAGATTGTTGTTGATAAGATGATGAACTATCTTGATCCCCTGTAGATTGCACAAATGGTATGTAAAAGCCATGAGGGGTATATAAAGGTCGTTGGGGATCATGTGGTAGTGGGGGAAGCCTCCCTTGCTCAATTAATAGCTATTCGATAGACATTATCGGTGTTGGTGAAGGGGGTACTCAATTAGGGTCATATGAATAATTCATATGCTGTCCATACATGGCACCCTGTTGGCCAACATAACCCCCTTAATGACCATGAGTACCTTCCCCCACTCCTTGCCCAGCAGCGTCACCACTACTCCCTGTCTGTCCAACATGTCTGACATAGCCACGGCGAGGATCTAACTCGGTAGCAGCAGGAAAATGCTCAACTGTCTCATAAGTGACATGCTCATCATCTCTATAATGACCCTCATCCCCGGGAGAGTCAAGTGTGATTCCTGCTGATGATGAAGAAGTAGACATACTTGACTCACTCTCCTCGTCCACGTCCTGTCCCCTTGGCTCACTTGTATCAGGCGCGCGCCCCTGTTGCATTGTCAAGTTTATTTCTTCCAACCTTTCTGAGACCCTCACTGGCTCAGGCCTATCCCCAGTCAAGTCCTTCATCAACCCCTCTAACTCTGGGTCTTGGTCTAACACCGGTTGTTCTTGTTCCTCCAGCCATTGACCTAACACAATATCCTCTTCTGAAAAGATATAGTCCAAATTAATTGGACAAAAATAATCCCGGTGATCCTCAAACTGTCTTCTCCTTCTATTTCTACTCTGGAGCTTGAGGTTGTAGTGGATGTAGACCAATTTATTTAGCTTCAGCATTGTTAATCTATTTCTTGGTCTTGTGTGGATAAAGGAGAAGGTGCTCCAGTTTCTTTCACAATTGGAAGATGATGTTGTTTGACTAAGGACTTTAATAGCAATCATCCTTAGTGCAGGAGCACTCTCTCCATAATTCAACTACCATTCAGCTGAAAAAAAAATAGAAATGATATTAGAGTCAATAAAATAATAATAAGTCCTTGAATAATATATAAATGACATTACAAATTTACAATCAATACCGGGATTGGTCTGTGTGATAGCTCTCCGCGCAGTCGTCGTTCCAAAGCTTCCAGCACGTACATTGTATATATCAATCTGAAGACATTAACATAATAAAATAAATTAGAGAAATGACAATGTTATACTTTTTCCCTTAATTAGCCTACTGCCTACCTGATTAGTAGCCCAAATTGCTTCATCTGTATTCGCTGCCAGTCTTTCAATTACATTTTTTAATCCCAAACGGATTTCATCAGATATACGTCCATCCGAAAATTGTGGATTAAAAAAGTATCCTATAAAAGTACCAATGAATTTTAGTCAATGATAAATTAATATAGTGAGGCCAAATTGAATACAACAATTCAAATATTAAAGGAAACGGCCTTTACTTACCAGCAGTGTGTAAATCATGTTTCAATTGTCGTCCCCATCGATCGTCGATGATCTTCCAATACTTTTTGTAATATCTACAATCTGCTTGAATAGCCAGCTTTGATCTCTCCATGGCCTCATGTAAGAAGCCCATTGTTGGCTTATCATCGCCATCAACCAATCGAAGAACCTTTATTAAGGGATCAAAAACATTCAAAACCCCCTTCACATGAGGCCAAAATTTATTGGACTCAATTGTTTTACATACTTCTATTGTAATGGGACTTGGTCTCTTTCCCCATTTTGAATTCATGAACTCTTGTGATTTTATTAATTGCAGAAGTCCTTCTCTATACTTGTAAACACTTTCGATAGCAATAAAGTGGGTGGCAAATCTAGTGATGCCAGGCTGCAGTAGTTCATGGTTGTCTGTATGTATTTTCATCATGGAAATGAGTCTATATGACTGATAAAAAAAATGGTGATCTGCTTTATCTTACCAATCACTTGCTTCATGACTTTTCCTTTTGCAATATCTTCAAGCATTAAATCCAGGCAATGTGCTGCACATGGAGACCAAAAAATCATTGGCCTTTGTTTCATAAGCATCATTCTTGCAGCCTTCATGTTTGCAGCATTGTCGGTAACCACCTGAACTATACAATCTGCCACAGCTTCTTCAATCACATCATTCAATAACCTATTAATATATCTTGCATCTTGGATGTGATCAGTTGCATCAACTAATTTGATAAACACCGTGCCCATAGATGAGTAGATTAGAAAATTCAAGAGATGACGATGTGTGATCGTCGTCCACCCATCGCACATTAGTGTACAACCTCTTTCCTTCCATGCCCATTTGAAAGTTTCCACCCAAGCATGCAACTCATCATACTCTTTCTCAACACATACATGCCCAATCTCGTAAGGGGTGGGTGCCTTTATACCTAGACCATGTTCTGCAGTTGCATCTAATATGGTGGTGAAATAAGGAGAAGATGCCTTGTTGGGTGGAATGCCTCCATCCAAAAAAAACTTCCCAGTAGCTCTCACTAGATTATCTCTTGCTTTACCAAACTTGCCCTTAAGTGCTTTTATAATGCCTGGCTGCTTTGATGTTGGTTTTCTATAAGCAAATGGGTCAGTTGGCCCCACCACATCTGGCCTACGAGGTGCCTGTGTAGGAGGTCTTTCAACCTCCTCAATGTCTGGATCTTGACGGGGTTGTTTATGACTAAATGCCCGACGCAAACTCGCTCCCCCTGATCCGGATGAACAACCCTGCTCATATTGGCTACCTCTAGCTGCTGCTTCATATTGCATTCTTCTCCTTTCTTCCTCCTCCTGAAGTGCCCTTACACTTTCTCTCCTAGCCCTTGTCATTTCCGGGTCTTCATCATCATCATCAGAGGAACCAAAAACCTCTTCTCTGCATGCTTCAAATTCCTCGGTTCTTCTTCTTTCTTGTACTACTTTTTTTTGTGCAATTGTCTTAAGGAGCATTTCAGCTCTCACATTTGGTGGCACTTTCGGACATTTTATCACCTGTCCTGATACATGTGCCAAATGTTGTTTCAATCGGGTAATCCCCCCATTGAGAACCTTTTCACAATAATTACATTTTACTTTGCTTCTACTTCCTACTGCTTCACCGTAACTCCATGCCGGATCTATGTCACGCACCATTGTTTCTATAAAATAACACATTCATATAATAGTAATACTCTAAAAATAATTATAGATTTAATAAAATCATTTTCAAAGTCCTAAGCCTTTGGTAGTTAATGTATCATAAATATTAAATACACTTGAACAATTATTTTTAGAAAAAATTAAAGATTTAATGAAATCATTTTCAAAGTCCTAAATATATAGATCTAGCATAAAAGTATGTAAATCAACCATTTACATGCCACACAATGATCATGAATCATTAAAAGAATATATTTATGATGAAATCCCCAAAAAATGATATATTATAATTCAAAAATTATAAAATCTGAAAATAAATTAAATAAAATAAAAATCTAAATGATGTTTATGACAATGAGTAGATGTGGATCTATCATCTACACACCATTAATAAGCATTTAGTATCATAAATACTCTAACAATTAACAACAATTGTTTTTAGAAAAAATAAAGATTTAATAAAATTATTTTCAAAATCCTAAATATGTAGATCTAGCATAAAAGTATGTAAATTAATCATTTAAACATCATACAATGATCATGAATCATTAAAAGAACATATTTATGATGAAATCCCAAAAAAATGATATATTATAATTCAAATATTAGAAAATCTGAAAATAAAATAATTAAAATAAAAATCTAAATCATGTTTATGACAATGAGTAGATGTAGATCTATCATCTAAACACTATTAATAAGCATTTAGTATCATAAATACTCTAACAATTAACAACAATTGTTTTTAGAAAAAATAAAGATTTAATAAAATCATTTTCAAAATCCTAAATATGTAGATCTAGCATAAAAGTATGTAGATCAATCATTTACATACCATACAATGATCATGAATCATTAAAAGAACATATTTGTGATGAAATTTCAAAAAAATGATATATTCTTATTCAAATATTAAAAAATCCGAAAATAAAAAAATTAAAAAAAAAATACAAAATCATGTGTATGAGTAGATCTAGCAAGAAAGTATATAGATCTAACTTAGTTCTAAGTGAAAAACACAACACAAGTGACATTCTCAAGATTTCTAATTTTTCATGCTTCATCTAAAAAAAAAAAAAAACATATAAAAACATATAAATTTAAGTTGATTTTCTCTTACCTTAATAATATTTTCTTGAAGAAAATATGCAAGATGGGTGTGTGAATGTGTGGCTGCTGCTCTTAGGAGTTTGGATATGAGAGGAGAGGGGAAGAAGATGAAAAATGGGAAAAAATTAGGGTTTTTGGGCTTTTAAGGGATCTCGGCCGATATTTTGAAAATATCGGCCGAGATATCGCCACGGCCGATATGAACCTCATATCGGCCGATATATCGCGAGAAATTGGCAATATTTAAATACGTATCGCCGATACCAATATCTCAGCGAGATATCGGTTCGGTCTCGGCCGATACCGATACGTATCGGCTGATTTTTTGTACCATGGTGACTAGGATGGTTAAGTGGGATGAGATTTGCACAACCAAATGGGAAAGAGTTTTACACCATTTTAATTTGTTGCGAAAAATCTATTGTGAAATTGACCTTATTTATATATTTAATTTCTTACCTTATTTACGAATCACATGTATAAATGAGAGCAAACGAACGACATGATACATAGTCATTATAAATTTGAATCATTTACGTATGTAAACAATGCAAATAAATGACTCTAAATATAGAAAATTGTAAGCGCATAAAATGTCACTCACAAAGATAGGGGGTGTTGAGATAAGGCTCTTGAGAAGAACGTCGCTGCCTGCCTGAAGCCTGTAGAAGGGAGGAAGAAGAAAACAGTCAGAGGACCCTGGCTGTGGGTAGCGCAGGGCTCTCCGATACCTAAGTCAGTATGAGAACTGGACTAAGGATTGAGATTTTGGGGAAGAAGATGGCGTACCAGCAGGTGGTGTAAGTGTTGGCCATCGTTGTTTTGAAGCTGTTGCTGTGCTTATATAGAAGAAGAGAGGAGGCAAGGAGGTGGTTGACTGTCCCATCATAGGCCAATCTGTCAGGCACTAGGGAGTTATAGTCCCATCGTAGCCTTCTCTGGCGTCTGTGGACGCCTATCTGTCAGGAAGCATGGGTGGTATGGGAGGCTCTGTCAGATGATATGGGCGGTGCCCTTGTCTTGTCCCACGTGCTGTAGCGTGCTTAAGTGTCCATGGGAGGACAGCTGTCAGCCCCTGCCTTGGCTAGCTCTGGCATCCTGACCGAGGTCAGGGTGTGTTGCCGAGGTCGGGGAGCCGAGGTCAGGGGCGACCTGGGGTGCTTAGTGCCGAGGTCGGGAACGACCCTGACTTGGCTAGAAAGAGATCTGGCAAAGGTGCCGAGGTGGAGCACTGAGCTGAAGTCCCTAGCCGGACTGGGGACGCCCTGGCCGAGGTGGAGCTAATGAGCGTATACCCGAAGTGGAATCACTTGGCCGAGTTGGAGGCTGGCACTGTCGCCGAGACTGAGCTCTGCCGAGATGGACTAGCTGGTGCGGGAGTACCGGATGCTGCATCCGACAGGGATCCCGGTGAGTTCGGGATTATCCCCACACAATAGCCCCCCAGCTTCTGAGCTCTGAGAGTACTCTCTGAGGTCGGAAGCTAAGAAGGGAGGAGCTATTGAGCTTGATAGTCTTCCGTGTCCGGTTTGTCACCAACTGAGAGACTGAGAGGTGACCAGCTGGCTCGTCGCCAGAGGTGTAATCCCGTTGGAAGTATTCTAGTGACGCTGCCGAGGAGGCTAGCATTGCCGCCAAGCTGAGGACTGGCACTGTTGCCGAGCTGGAGACTGGCACTTCTGCCGAGCTGGAGACTGGCACTGCTGCATAGCTGGAGACTGGCACTTCTGCCGAGCCGAAGGAAGAGTTTCCTGCCGAGCTACAGGCTACGCTGCTGCCGAGCTAGAGATTGGCACTGCTGCCGAACTGGTGGAGACTGAGACCGAGGTAGGAACACCTGGCCGAGACCAACATGAGGCTGAGCCAGCGTGAGGTCGTAGCCAGCACGTGGACGGACCAGCAAGAGGTCGGGACCATCATGAGACCGAACCTGCGTGAAGTACATAGCTAGCACGAGGGCGAACCAGCAAGAGGTCGGGGCGCGCCGGTAATCTGGCATGAGAGCCGAGATGCTCACAAAGCACGAACTGGAGAAGACCCACTGGCTCATCGCCAGGGGCGCGCCGGCAATCTGGCATGAGAGCCGAGATGCTCACAAAGCACGAACTGGAGAAAACCCACTGGCTCGTCGCCAGGGGCGCGCCGGTAATCTGGCATGAGAGCCGAGATGCTCGCAAGGCACGAAATGGAGATCCGAGACGTGACCAACTGGCTCGTCACCAGAGGTGCAGTTTCGTAAACCAGCACGAGGCTGAACCTACATGGTGTGGAGGCCAGCATGAGGGCGACACCATCGTGAGGCCGTAACCAGTACGAGGCCGAACCTGCATCACGTGGAGGCCAGCATGAGGGCGACACCAGCGTGAGGTGGAGAACCGGGACATGATCAGCTGGCTTTGGACTAGAGGCGTAGTCAATCGGGCCACGTAGCCTGAGACCATTATAAGGCCGAACCTGTGTGAAGCGTGTAGCTAACACGAGGGCGACACCAGCATGAGGCCGAGACCGCCATGAGGCTGAACCTGCGTGAAGCGTGTAGCTAGCACGAGGGCGACACCAGCATGAGGCCGAGAATCTGGCGCTGCTGCCGCGATGCACGAAGTCGAGATCTGGCACGTAGCCGAGATGCAAGAGATCGAGATCTGGCGCGCGACCGAGATGTAGGAGCACGGGGCTCTGGACGACTGACGGTGGTAGAGGACCATGCGATCAAGGCTGACAGTAAAGGACCGTGCCGTCGAATATGACAGTAGAGGGTCGTGCGATCGAAGCCGACAGTAGAGAGTCGTGCCGATGTCGTCGAAGCTGACGGCGCCATCGAAGCTGACAGCAAAGGATCGTGCCGTATGACGGTAGAGGATCGTATGATCGAAGCTGACGGGCCATCGAAGCTGAAAAATGATAGGAGGCTTCAGTAGCCCCCCGAGCTGGAAGGGATGTCTGCTGAGTTGGATGAGTTGCTTGCCGAACTGGAGGAGACACTTGACCGACCTCGAATGAGGCCGACCCTCTCCATGTTTTGTTGGAATGCTTGCCTGACGCGCTGGTCAAGCCACTCTTTGGGGTTTGCATCTTCCTCCAGTTTTCATCTCAATTTCTTTAAGGGATTGGAGGATGGAGCTGTGGTCGCCCCTTCTTCTTGTAGCTGCTGCTGAAGTTGACGGATCAACTCGTCTTACTCTTGGAGGACGACAAGGTTTCGGGCCCTGACATCCGCGAGAAGAGAGTTGTCGTCGTCGTCGATCTGATGACGGAGTTTAGCTTGCTGGGGATCCCCCAGTCAAAGGCTATCTCCCCGGGAAGGTGCTGTCACCCCCTTCGGAGATGAACCTGACTGAGAGCGAACTCTTGGAAAGCTTGTCGCACCAAATCCTGCCCTGGACCTCTTCCGGTGAGGGACTAGTGGCAGTTGCAGTGGCAGTGTCGATGGTTCTTTTCCCTTTCTGGTTTTTCGAGGCATGGTGTTTGGGGGAAGATGGTTTTTTGCTCGTTTCCCACAGACGGCGCCAATTGTAAGCGCATAAAATGTCACTCACAAAGATAGGGGGTGTTGAGACGAGGCTCTTGAGAAGAACACCGCTGCCTGCCTGAAGCCTGGAGAAGGGAGGAAGAAGAAAACAGTCAGAGGACCCTGGCTGTGGGCAGCGCAGGGCTCTCCGATGCCTAAGTCAGTATGAGAACTGGACTAAGGATGGAGATTTTAGGGAAGAAGATGGCGTACCAGCAGGTGGTGTAAGTGTTGGCCATCGTTGTTCTGAAGCTGTTGCTGTGCTTATATAGAAGAAGAGAGGAGGCAAGGAGGTGGTTGACTGTCCAATCATAGGCCAATCTGTCAGGAACTAGGGAGGTATAGTCCCATACTCCCATCGTAGACTTCTCTGGCGTCTGTGGATGCCTATCTGTCAGGAAGCATGGGCGGTATGGGAGGCTCTGTCAGATGATATGGGCGGTGCCCTTGTCTTATCCCACGTGCTGTAGCGTGCTTAAGTGTCCATGGGAGGACAGCTGTCAGCCCCTGCCTTGGCTAGCTCTGGCATCCTGACCGAGGTCAGGGTGTGTTGCCGAGGTCGGGGAGCCGAGGTCGGTGGCGACCTGGGGTGCTTGGTGCCGAGGTCGGGAACGACCTTGACTTGGCTAGAAAGAGATCTGGCAAAGGTGCCGAGGTGGAGCACTGAGCTGAAGTCTCTAGCCGGACTGGGGACGCCCTGGCCGAGGTGGAGCTAATGAGCGTATAGCCGAAGTGGAATCACTTGGCCGAGTTGGAGGCTGGCACTGTCGCCGAGACTGAGCTCTGCCGAGATAGACTAGTTGGTGCGGGAGTACCGGATGCTGCATCCGATAGGGATCCCGGTGAGTTCGGGATTATCCCCACACAAAAATGATGGACGTATATATCACATTTGTTTAATTACAATGAGGCATGAAAATGGTGAATGGGGCCGTGTTCAAACTATTATTTGCACACTCAAAGAGAAGAAGTTTTTTTTAGTAAATTACATACTTCAAGTGGTGATAATATATTATCACATGTAAATGAGAAAAAGGCACCAATACGCAGTCAAAGAGGTGACAAAAGATTCATGTAAATGAGGAAAAGATACTAATAAAATGCAATCTAGCTCATGTTTGTTATAGGTTGTGAGATTGAATTCCTTTGATGACATTTATCTTTGCACCTTGTGGGCTCCAAATTCATATCGTGAGCCGTTCATCTTCTTTTTTGGTCTAATAAACCTCAAGACTTTAGTTCCATATCTTAGAAAATTATTGATTTTGAGAGATTTATGAAAACATCACAAAAGTTCCAAACTTATTTTCTACACATTTGATCTCCTCCAATTAATGATATATATATATTAATGATAAGCATCAAGATCTTATAGCTTTCGAGAGACATATACAAAATATCTTAACACATCAAAAGTAGTTGGTGTTCAGTGCATGCAAGCGGCATCATATGAATGGTAGCATGGGATCATTTCTCATTTACATATATATATATATATATAATTGTAACATATATGATTGTTTGGGAAAAGTACTCTTGGAATACATTCAAGGAGAGTTTGTTAACACCAGAATTACATGTTAAACTATGATTTCTGCGTGACTCCATTTTAAGGAACTTGGTATGTGTTATATATTTTTGTGCAGAAAACGACGCACTTCTAACTTAATTTTCCATAATAGAGAGCAAAATTGAATATCTACAAGGGGTAGTGGACAATCAGATTATGTATCCACAAGGTGAAGGAAATTTGCACAGGATGGAATTTCATACTGCATAACATGTCGATAAATTCGAGTTTTTTTTCTCAGGATATTATAAAAAAAAGTCTAAAAAATAATTCAGTTTTTAAATATAAAAAAATACAAGTTCCTATTAAACATTCACCATTTAAATCCAATTATCCCCATGTGAAAAACTTTAGGAAAAATTGAACTGTGAACAATTTTCTCAACTTCCTATTTCCATATCTTTCTCCTCAATTGTCAGACCCCGACTTAGGTTTGGAATATTTAATTATATTTTAATCGTGATTAGTTGATAAGTGGGGTTAGTGGACGATTAACTTATTTTCTTAAACTAGATTAGAATGTTTGAATAGCTTTGGGGATTTTTGATAGTCGTTGACTTAGGCTTGACGCGGGTCGCGGCGCCCGTGTGTTGTGTGTGAACCTTTGGAGTTTAACTTTGATTTTTGTAAAATCCCAATTTTGTACATTTTGACTCATTTCATTTAGATTATCAACTTTCATGTTTTGACCGTCTTGATTTAATGATCAAAAATTACGTTTTTCGAGAAAAAAGGGCAAAACTGACCTTTCACACAAAATCTGTACCCAAATTTTGAAAATTTTAGAAATTGACAAAAATATACTTTTTGGATAATAAATATTTCGTTGATCGTTTTTGTCTTCTTCGTCGTTTCCATTTGGGGCCCGCAAATGCCATTTTTAGCCTTGTGAAGATTGGTGCCCACAAACCCATCTTATAAGAGAAGAGTTCTTCTCTTCTCCTTCATTCTTCTTTTCCTGCACGTTTTGGAGCCAAGGGTTTTTCCCTCTCTTCCAGCAACTTTCTCTCTCCTCTGGAATACCTATCTCTTGGAGATTTCATGGAGGATTGATCTCCTAGGGTTCTTCCTCATCATTCAAGCTTTCCAAAGATGTGTTTTTCTAAGGATTTGAGTTAAGGCAAGGTTCTCTTTCAAGCTTCTCCTCTGGAACACCTATCTCTTGGAGATTTCATGGAGGATTGATCTCCTAGGGTTTTTCCTCATCATTCAAGCTTTCCAAAGATGTATTTTTCTAAGGATTTGAGTTAGGGCAAGGTTCTCTTTCAAGCTTCTCTTAATGGTTTGAGTTCTTCAAGGTTAGCAATGGCTTTCCAAACTTGAGATCTTTGTTTTCCTCTTCATTTAGAGTGTTTTCATCACACATGCAAGAGTTTTCCTTTGGGATTTACAAATGTTGATTTTTAGGGTTCTTCTTTGGGAATTTTGGGGGTTTTTGTAGATTTGGAGCTTGGGATCCTAGAGAGTTGTTTGAGGAGTGATTTCTCTCATCTTGGCTTGAGGCAAGTGGATTCTACAATTAATATGATGGTTCTACTTTATAAGTTCATTTCATGGCATTTTCTTTCTATGCTCTAACCTCTTTGTGATTTATAGATTTACTTTGGATGAATGGATTAATGTTTATGTTTGAATCTACTTGTGTTATTGTTTTGCAATGGATTGGAACTTGGTTTTTGAATTTGGTCATCTTGAAATGAGCCTTATTTATGTCAAGTCTTTGTGTTCAAAGAATGGAGGAAATCTTTAATTTAAAAGTGTTTGAATGGTTATTTAGAATGATTATTGAATGATGATTTGATGAGTTGAAGAAAGGGCCCAAATAGATGTGTATGGAAGAAGGGGAAAGAAAGAAAATGGATAGGGATTGGACAAAAGAGAGATCCAACCAAATAAGCTAAGATTCGCCGCTGTCCGATCGATCGGACTGTAAATAACTGAGAGCATTTTAGGTCCGATCGATCGGACTGTAAATAACTGAGAGCATTTCAGGTCCGATCGATCGGCCAATGAGTCCGATCGATCGGACTGAAATGAGAAGAATTGCAAAAAGAGGATTGTTGGACCGTTCTCCAGGCTCACTTCAAGCCCATATTCAAGTCCAATTCAGCCCAATCCCTTTTCTATAATTGTAGCCCATTCAGCCCTTTTTAAATCATAGAACCATTATGTAAATTTATTTGAACTATGAATAAAACCATTTAGGGAATCTTTCAAGTCTCAATGTACATTTCATCCCTTTTTATTGTCAAGGATCTTCTGTGGCACCAAATTACTATTTATTAATGACAATAGGGGGTCAAATGTACATCAAGACGACCCGCATTAGACTGTTGAATCATCATACACTAAGTTCATTCCATGTAAAAAGGTTTTGTCCGGATTCATTTATAAACCTATTTGAATGCTTCGGGCTGGTTCACCACATTTATAGATATTGATAAGACTACTCATCTATTTTGCTCGGATTCGTCGATATGTGAGATATGTATTTGTTCGGAGTATTTTTCTTATCGATTTTGGGAAATATATCTTTATGAACAGATTTGTATTACTTCGAGGTTTCAAACTTTTACTCTAATGGCACCAGTAAGCTTAGGTTACCTTGTCGGACTGATCATCCGGCTTGGAATCTTTAATTTGTTCGCCAACTGCAGTTTGGATTCTGTCTGTACCGACCATGGCAACGGTTTTATATCCGGTTCCACGTGTAGTGGCTAGGTTCTGTTTGTTAACGATTATGTTCGTTCCGGTCCCACGAGTAGTGGCTACGGTTCTGTCTGCTCCTTTCTTCGGTAACAGGAGAATTTAGCTATACGTGGTCTGCCAATGTTTTATACGTTTGATGTTTTATTTTATAGTTCTTGTTTATTTCAACTTATTATGGTCTTGGAATTCATTAATATTTAAGATGTCGATCTTTTATCTTATCATTTCTGTTATTTAGGATTTTAATCGTATCTCTCTTGTATTTAATGTTTTACTCTTTCTATCATCATGTTATTTGTTATATTTGCTTGCCAGACCGTCGTGTCTGACCCTTTTTGCTTGGTGCTAGATGTCGAGCCCCTCGTTGTTGAGGCGCACTTCGAGGCGGAACCTATAGTTCTTGTGGAAGGCGAGTGGCAGCTTGATGATGTCGTTTAGACGTCGGGTTGTTTTTAGAGCTTCGATCACATTTTGGAATAGATACTATTTATTTTTTTGGGATTTTGTTGTAGCCATTGTTGGCTTATTCTTTTTGGGAAAATTTGTAATTATTGGCTAACTTTACTTTTGTATTAAACTTGAAACTAACTTTGGGGCCTATCTATAGAATGTTTCTCCTTTTTTATGCTAGTCTTGTGCGTTCTCATTATACTCATATGATATGGACTTTTATGTTTTCTACAATACTTCCGCGTAATTTATTCGTATGAAGGTGATTCTTAATAATCACTGTTGGACCGGATTTCGAGGATCCTTACCGCGGAAACCTGTGGGAAACTAGCGTGTACGGGCAGAATTTTCCGGCCCGTCGCGCCACGACCCCGGATTAAGGTCTTGTTTAACGGGTCGTCGGTCTGGGGGCGTGACATCAATTGAATTGGCCGAGTAGAGT
This sequence comes from Litsea cubeba, assembly GCA_012931725.1. Classification (NCBI taxonomy): domain Eukaryota; kingdom Viridiplantae; phylum Streptophyta; class Magnoliopsida; order Laurales; family Lauraceae; genus Litsea; species Litsea cubeba. The sequence goes on from CM022946.1 coordinate 55,178,915, forward strand.
TCCATGATCTAAAAAGAGTATATTAGGTTTTATCTATTCTCTGCAATTTTTTTTCTATTGTCCTTTGACTAAAAGAGATTATTTTTCCTCTTTATAATAATAGTCAATGGCTCAATGCAAAATCTATTAATTTGTATTCAACCTTTGATTTTAAGACCTAACCTTTTAAGTTTAAGATAGAACAAGAATGAGAATGAACATTACATAATTGTTCAAGACTCGGCAACTTGACCTAGCCTGAATAGCTCCCCATTACATTGCTCATGGTATAAACTAAACTTCAATTTTTCCTCTTCAACCCGATGGTTAATTAAGTGGTACTTTGAATATGATGTCCATAACTTGAGAATTTCTCACAATAATGACAAACGTTGCTGGCTTAGAAACCATAAAAATTCTCTATTTTAGTGGCGAGAATTGAAAAAATTAGCTGTATGAACTATCTCATTTGGTATCTAGAATTCTCAAAATCCTACATTGTACTTGGTCATTTGTCAAATGTGTGCGGAGCGACACTTTGGGGAATTTATGGCCCTGTTTCTTTTCCGGAATTCCTGACAGGAATTCCGGTTGTCTGGGAATTCCGGAATTCCTGTCAGGAATCCAGTGTTCTTTGGCAAGAATTCCTAGCATTCCAAAATTCTAATATTTAAAGATGCCAAAAAGTAAGCATTTTCAAAACCCACCTCAACATCTGGATTTCCAAAAACCCACCATTTCAGGAATTCCGACTGAGCTTTCCGGTACTCAACGGTCATCCTTGATTTTGGTTTTCCGGCCTCGGCAAGGAGAAAGAATGCCAGTTTCTTCTTCTTCTGAGCTTTGAGATGATTAGTGTCATTTTTTCCCCTCTTTTCTCTTATGTTTTGGTATTTTTTTTAAAGGGTTTGATGGAGGGGTCTCGGTGGTACATAAACAAGAAGAAGGAAGAAAACAGAATGGAAGAAAGAAAGGAAAAACAGATAAAGGGACAAATCCAACATCTGCAAGCTCTTGAGTCCTCCCGGTGAGATTGTTGTGGGAGAGATGGATGTATACAATAGCTGTGCATTTAGGGATGAAGCTGTCGGGGAAGGTGCCCACCAACCCAGTCGCCGACAGGTCGAGCGTTTGGAGTCCGGCGGGGAGCTAGAGCAGTGAGAGGGAGAAATAAGGAATGAAAGAGAGAAAAACACAGAAAGGGAAATGGGGAGAAATAGAAAGAGATGGACAGTGGGTTCTATGGTGACTAGCAATGGAGACGGTGGTGGCCGGCGGCGACGGTGGTGGCTCGGCGGTGATAGAAATGGGTCAGAGATGGTGGGGCAGCAAGTGAGGTGAGGAGAGGGAGTGGAGAACAAGGGAGATGGGGTTGCTGTGTGGAGTGGAATGAATGAGAGGGCTTTGTGACCTCTGGGATGGGGAAAGTGAAATGGGTGGGACCGTGGGGGAGTTCTACACGTGGATTAAGGGTGGGGGTATGATGGGAATGAGATGGGAGGTGGGGTTCACATGGGATAAAAGGTGGGGTTCAACTCTGTCATTAGCTTTTGCATGTCTAGGGGTTATATGGTGACATTACAGGGGGCATGGGTCGATTTTAATTTTACAATGGTGAATGGAAGTGAATCCTTAATGTGGGACTCTTTATCATAAAATGGTGGATGCATTTGTACACGAAAGAAGTGAGCAAAAAATGAATGGTGTTTTCAAGTTTTCCAATGAGAGTCCAGCACTGCAGCTGTGGGGAATTTTTGGTCTCCACATTTTGATTAGGCCCGCCAACATATATGGTGATATTACATGCTGTGGGGCCCACCTTGGGTCAGTCTTTCTTCCCCTTTTTTTTGTCCACCATTGGGGCCATCTTATGTTGCTAATTGGATAAAGGGGATGCAAAGCCCTCTCCATGGATGTTTTACCTGCAAGAAATTAAGTAAAAGTTTAGTAGCTTTTTTGTTTCTTTTCTTTTTAATTTTATTATGTTTTATCAGAAATCCTAGTCAGAAATCCTTTTAGTTATGAAACAGGAAATTCAGCAAATTCAGGAATTCTCAGATAGAAATTCAGGTATAAATGAAACAGGGAATTCAGAAATGACAGAATTCAGTAGCATTTCAGAATTCCTGGAGAATTCCAGCATCCATGAATTCCAGACAGCCACCAGACATGAATTCTAGAAATTCTAGGAAAGAAACAGGCCCTATAAAGCCACTCACTAAACCGCTCACTGTGGATTCTCATAATTCTTACAAACAAAATGCCCCTAGTTTTAGCTCTCAAATCTTATTCCCTCCTGTGATATTGATGATGAGAAAAACACATAATCTACCTACAGTTGTTTCTCATTTCAATCACATTTTTTTAATAAATGATCAATTGGATGTTGACCCAAGTTGGATTAAATTGAGTTTAGGGTCAGAATTGTAACTTGAAGAGAGATTATTTCACCAGTCCCAAATACTCCTAATTTCCGATCTGGGCCCACTGATCTAATTATACAGTCCACAATCCACACTCCATGCAGTCGTACTTGCAATAAAAAGGTCGTAACTGCACGCTACAGCATCCACTCACGACAAGCAAACGAAATCCACGCCACGCACTTAAATTCGCAGCCTCTCAGCTTCATACAGTCCCCGACTCCAAAACACAAGCAAAACGTCGAACATGTCTTCTGCAACTCTCCTCTACTCTCCCTTTACTCCTTCAAAACCACACCTCTCGATCCGCAGATCGAAATCCCCAAAAACCCATCTCTCTTCCTCGTCCTCCTTCGTTTCCCGCCATTCCTCGAAGCTTTTCCCGCCATTTTCATCCTCTGTTCCTCGGCCTCGTTCCATACCCCATAGTAAGAGACCGGTAATCAGGGCTGCTTACATATCTGCACCTGCTTCTGATCCTAATCTCAGTGGCATCGATGAGGAAGAAGACCCAGATGGCCACAAATCGCGATCTCAGACGACAATGGTCGATTCTTCGATTCCTATAAGTTGGGGTTATTTGTGGAGTCTGTTGATGAAGCACAAGTTGAGGTTGGCGGCTTCGATTGTTGCTCTCGTTGGATGCACCTCCTGCACTCTCTCGATGCCCATCTTCTCAGGTTTGCTGTTTTTTTTTTTTCCTTTTTTTTTTAGAATTTAGACGAACAGTGATGGATTGCTTTTTCTTTGCTTTCTTCTTCCGCTTTGTTTTTTTTCGCCCTGTTTTAACTTGGGTTGTCTGACTTCTTTATTTTTTTCCCCTTTCTTTCGAATGCTGGGGTGCTAAAAAATCGCATTTTTGGAGAAACCCAAGTTTTTGTGATGCGTTTGCTTTGAATTTTCTTTTGGGTGGGAAAGAAGCATTCATTTTTCTGCCCTATCAATGATAGTGGCCTTGAATCAGGGTTGATTCCAGAAATCAGTGCAATTTTTTCCAAAATAACTAGCGTAGATATGTTTAATTGCAATTTTGCTGAATGCATAAGAAACCATCACCATCATTGTCATCATTGATTGGAGCCTCATCCCCTCCATAAGGTGAGCTGAAATATATGAAATAACTACAAATGGAAAAGAGCAAGAGGGAAAAAAAAAACCCAAAGAACTAAATGACTTATATTTGTGAATTGGATACAGAGTCTGCAAACTTTCTAAATTGGCATGATGCATTGGCTGGATATTCTCACTACTGATGGGAGGAAAACATTTTTGGTTTGTGAAAACATGTTCTTTTGTGAAGAGAACTTCGGAGATAAACATTTATGGGTTGCTTAGGTTGTATGGTTCCTGATGCAAATCTTAGGGTTAGGATTTGGATCGTAGGTGCCTTAGTACAATGACAAAGTTTTTGCAGAAACAATCTCACGAAGAAGACACTCTTCAATAATAAAAACTCACAAGGGAAAATTATATTAGACTTCAACTCTGAGATCTAATTTCTTGCAATGCATATAAATGAGCAAATAAACCTTAGGGGCTAAGATTCTACTCAAATTAGGAAACTAATCAAATTGGGAAATATCCTAATCACTAACTCATTAATTAAATGAGAAACTAATAACAATTAATTAAATAAAATAAGAAAATCTCTAAACCTCCTTGGGTCCCACATGTGGACCACGAATCTCCCTCGTATGACATATTAGTGCTGCTGCATCATTCCCCCCTGCAGATCAGAAACTTCAGAGACTATGCTGTATTGTTAAAAGTTCTTTATTTGTGCACCAGCTGCCTGCCCTTTTTTTTTTTTTAAGTTGGTGTTTTTGGGTGGAGGGTGGGCGGGAGTTGGGGGTGGGGGTGGCAGCAATGGGTTATAGTGTTGAGTTGAGCCTGCAATTTAAGCAGAATCTTACCTTCATAGTGGTTCCCCTCTTCATAACTAAGCAATGATCCTAACCACTTTATAGTTTTTTTATGGTTGTCAATTCATCATCGTGATTGGCAAAGCCTCATCCCATGAATCAATATGGTTGGATTCTTTTGATTATCAATTCATATCTTGTAAATCCTTTTTAAGTCTTCAGCATGATTCATGATGTGAATTGTTGTAGGGAGATTTTTTGAGGTACTCATAGGGGCTAGACCAGATCCTTTATGGAAATTGCTGACAAAGGTTGGGGTCCTCTACTGTATGGAGCCAATTTTCACTGTTATCTTTGTTACAAACATGAGCACTGTCTGGGAGAAGGTGATGACAACTTTGAGGGCTCAAGTTTTTAGAAGAATATTGATTCAAAAGGTGCATCACTTGCTGCTTCTTGGAGCACTTTTGTGTATAATGGTTGCGTTTCACATTGTTGCACGATGCTATAATATTTTTCTTTTTCCTTAATGCTTCTTGTTTCTTTTATGCATCTCACATTTACATTGTTGGTTCACTCCATGATTCTTATTGGATTCTTAGGAAAGATGATGCAGCATGGATGGTCTGCATGTGCAGCCCCTCTGTGGGGCCCACTTTTGGTCAATCTAACCATGTCACACACCCATCTAACCCTTGGCCCACTTTTTTTCTAATTGGAGTCATATTCATCATTCGGTTAGTCATCCTAAATTTACAACATTATATGTTTGGGGCCTTCAAATTATAACTGTCATCATCCATGAGACCTTTCCATCCCACAATAAACTGTGATGGATGGCCCTAGTAGGCCCCACAATGAGGCCCGCACCTTATTATGGCGTGGGTAAGTTTTGTACACTTTGAGTTGAACATTCTTCTAGAATCTTAAACTTATAGAAATTTATTATTTCTTAAATGTATGAGCTGATTGTGTTTATGCATCTTTTTTTAAATTAATGAAGTACCCTGAATCCTTCTCCCATAGTCCAAGGCTAGATTTCTATCAAGGCATTAGAAAAGGCTCTATGATAATTTGCTTTCAGAACTCCATTATATGCATGGGAATGAACTCTTACTAAGCAATAGCTTCTTTCTCATCAGCACTTTCGTCAAACTGCATGGATTCTTTGAGTAGTGTACAGTTGGTTCTTTTATTAACTGTCAGCCCCCCTTTGAGACAGTATGTCTCTTATTTCATTTAAGGCATGTCATATAGCTTCAGTCTTTCTGTGGACCGATACATTATTCAAATTGATTTTATGTATATTTAGTTCACTGAAGGATAAGTTTCTGATCAATCCTCTGAAAATCAAAACTATATTGCAATTTCTTTCAGGGTTTGAATTTAACTGTTTTGTAAGGATAAGTTTTCATTTTGTTTTTTAAATCCAAAAATAAAAATAATTAATTTTCATTATCCACCCATTTTTTAACCACACCATCAATAAAGAGGTATTAATTAGATGATAGTATCACATGAAAAATCTGATTGACATATATATGAATATGTTTAAGAGAACCAAAAAACAAGGTATCAGGAATCAGGACTCATGTATGAGTATCTATCACCGGTCGGTCCTATAAAAGTGTCCAAAATCTCCAAAAAGAAAATACAATGTAGCCCATTTCTTGTGGGTACCCGTGCTAACTTCTTTAATATCAACTGCCACTAATCCAAAAGGATTCTCAACCCCCCAACTACAAGCCAAAAAGCAAGTCAAAAGCAACCAAAAAAAAAAAAATAGAAAAAAGGCGCATGCACACACAGAGAGAGAGAGAGAGAGAGAGAGAGAGAGAGAGAGAGAGAGAGAGAGAGAGAGAGAGAGAGTAGAAATGGCTCTTTCCTTCCCATGGAGACCAAATTTTAAGGTTCTTTCCTCTTTAGTTACATGTTTGATGAAGAATCATTAGGAAAAAAAACCACTTTTATCTAGTAGAATATTGTTGGTCTAAAAGATGCTCTTTTGGCACATATCTGATTGGCGAGAGCTTGTGGGACAGTTAGAAGGTGCTCATTGTCGCAACCATAAGGGTGCGGGCTCGAGTCATGTTACCAATCAATACATATATAGTGTTAAGTTGGCCCTCGACCCATGAAGGGGCCCAAGGCCCATCAGTCCAACAAGCTACATATCACGTGGATTTGATTTGGATTTGATTTGGTCAATGCTTGAAACAGCTGTACATATTTTAATTGATTGCTTTCCTAACTTAGATTAATAATATTGTAATTGGCTAGTTTCCTTTGTAAAGAGCCTTGATTAAGGCATGTAAATTCCTTTATATTGGTGGTCGTTCTCCAATAGAAGACACATAAATTAATGCAATCAGTTTTCCAAAGTTTTCCAAGGACTCTCGTTTCATTCTTGTATTCTGCAATTGTGAGAATGAGATGGTATCAGAGCCACGTTTCAAGAAAATCTTGTTCTTGATCTTATATAGCTTCAAGGCATTCAAGATAGAGAGAAATCAATCTCTCTTGTGAAGATCGACAGATCAAGGATCTGTTTCAAGGAGTTCAGACACTACGGCAATCTCATCTTCATGGTGGGCCACCTCTGATCATCAAACCACCATCAGAGATCTATCCAGACATGGTCACCTGGATTTTCTAGGAATATTGGAGATTTTTTCACATTTTTTTCAGCACTCCCAAGTTGGTGATTTACACATTCTCGTCATTGTCCAAATTTTTAATACTGTTTTCATCTGGCTCGTCCAGAATCTTGGATCTATGGTGGAATTGGATCATTCTTTTTCCAGTAGAAGGCAAATTACTGAACTTCCTCAGATCAGTGATCTGATCATTGTCCAGATCTATCAGTGGGGCCCACGTAGAGGATCAACAGCCAAAATCCAGGTCGCCTGGGGTATTTTTGGCCTTTTTACTGTTCTGTGTTGATTTTTTTCTCCTCTCTGATTGATCGGATCTTGGTTTCCACACACAGCACAGTTTGTTATCAACATTTAGACTTCACCTCTTCCCTGTTGTTGGATTTTGCAATCACGATTGAAGATGGAAAAATCTGAGGTTACCTTGATCTGATTCACAGGAAAAAATTACGCCGCCTTGTCGTTTCGGTTCCAAATTTACCTTGAGGCTAAGGAATTATGGGGATATATTTTTGGATCTGACCCTAAACCCACGGAAGATGAGAAGAAGATATCCGCCTGGCTTACTAAAGATGCAAAAATAAAAACATGGATACTGGGTTCCGTCGAACCACATCTGATAATGAACCTCAAATCTTACCCCACCTCTAAAGACATGTGGGGATATTTGAAGCAAGTGAACCATCAAGATAACTCAGCACGTCAATTTCATCTTGAATGTGCGATTGCTGAATATGCACAAAGGACATTGTCAATCCAAGACTACTATTCAGGATTCCGAACCCTATGGTCGGAACATTATAGTATTAAGTATGCAGATGTGGCTGCCGACATTCTAATCGCAATCTTCAGGCCTCTAGTTAGCGGGATCAATTCTTGATGAAATTACGCACTGAATATGAAAGTGTCCGATCGGCTCTGATGAATCGGACGCCTTTAACTTCCTTGAATGTCTGCTTGAATGAACTCTTACGCGAGGAACAAAGCATTTCAACCTCAGCCCATATAGCTCAACAAAAGACTGAGACCTATTCCGTCGCGTTTTCAGCCACTAAGGCTTCTCAGCCTCCGCCTCGAGACTTGAGCAAAACACAATGCTGCAGTTGTCAAAAATTTGAGCATCTTGCATCTCAATGCAAACAAAAAGTCTGTAGTTACTGTAAAAAGTCAGGACATATCATCTCTGAATGTCGCCGCCGCCCACAACGTCAGACTCCACATTACCAGACTCCACAGCATCAGATTCCCCAACATCAGATTTCTCAGCATCAGGCTCCACAGTATCAGGCTCTGCCGTATCAGCCTCCACAGTCTCCGACTCCGCATGCTTATGTTGCTTCTTCAGATATGCCTGCCTCTACATCTGCACCCTCACAGTCTGGTCCTCATCTTCTCTGACTCCTAAATTGGTTCAGCAAATGATTGTCAATGCCCTTTCTGCTTTTGGTCTCTCAGGTATCTCGTCTCCATCTTCTACTTGGTTTCTTGATTCTGGGGCATCTAATCATATGACATATTCTCGTAACCCTCTCTCCAATGTGACACACTACAATGGTAATCTTCAAATCCAAACTGCTAATGGAGGCACTGTTCCCATTACTGCCCTCGGAGACATCCCTGGTCCCATCCCATTGAAAAATGTTTTCCTTTGTCCAAATTTAACTTCAAACCTATTGTCAGTCGAGCAACTTGTTGAAAATAAGCGTAACATATCTTTTTCTTCTTTTGGTTGTGTTGTGCAGGACCAGATGTCCGGGAAGGAGATCGCGAGGGGACCTTAGTGTGGACGCTTGTTTCCGCTAGATTTTTCTAATCTTTCTAGGACTAGAGTTGCCAATGATGTGTTTTGTCTTTCTATTAGAGATAACTGCCAATTGTGGCATATAAAACTCGGACACCCCATGAAGGGGCCCAAGGCCCATCAGTCCAACAAGCTACATATCACGTGGATTTGATTTGGATTTGATTTGGTCAATGCTTGAAACAGCTGTACATATTTTAATTGATTGCTTTCCTAACTTAGATTAATAATTATTGTAATTGGCTAGTTTCCTTTGTAAAGAGCCTTGATTAAGGCATGTAAATTCCTTTATATTGGTGGTCGTTCTCCAAGAGAAGACACAGAAATTAATACAATCAGTTTTCCAAGGACTCTCGTTTCATTCTTGTATTCTGCAATTGTGAGAATGACATATAGGAGTGTGCTCTTGTGCGGGTGGCACGGGAGACCATGTGAGTGTTAAAGTGTAACCTTGTATTATATTAGTGCAGGCGTCCAGCCCACTTATATGATATTAGGCCCAGCCCAATTGTATATAGGAGATCTATTCTTATTGTGTACAGCTAGATAGATTAGTGGTCATTCCTTCTTTAGAGATCTAATTGATCTAATTAGTATTTAATTCCTTGATTTGTAGCCTAATCTTAGGCATTGTAAAGTCTATTTAAAGAAGATGAATCCAAGATGAAGGATCATCGAAGGAGAATATTTTCACAGAATTCTCTCTTTCTCTTCTCTCTCTCGTTTCAGTATTCTTTCAATCTGCCTATGAATGTCATGGTATCAGAGCTTGAGATCTAGGAGATCTTCTTCCTTCTTCATTCTGAGAGATTTCTAAAGCTTCGTTTATTCTCTTCTCTCTGCCTGGGATATTGTTCTTCTTCTGGAAGTCATTCCAATTCTATTCCTGCCATCTGATCGTCTGTGATCATCCCTGATCACCTCTGATCAGACGTGGCCCACTTTTGATCATCATCATCATCATCGCAGCGGAAGCAACCCACATTGTTCGTCTTGTTATTCTCTTATTTATGAAGATTTTTTCATGGTTTTTGGATCATCAGAAGTAGGGTATCCAACCATTAAAATTCTTCGGTCTGATTCAGGGGGGGAGTATGTTTCTAAGGACTTTCAAACATTTTTGCAATCCAAAGGCATTATCTCCCAGCGATCTTGTCCTTACACCCCCCAACAAAATGGTGTTTCTGAACGGAAAAACCGACATCTCTTGGATATTGCACGATCACTTTTGATAACATCTTCTGTTCCAACTAGGTTTTGGCCTGAAGCCCTCTCAACCGCTGTGCATGTCATAAATCGGCTACCTTCATCTAGATTAGACAACCAGACACCGTTTTTTAGACTTTTTCAAAAGAATCCACTCTATGATCATCTTCGTCCTTTTGGGTGTGTTTGTTTTGTTCTTCTCCCTCCCACTGAGCGCACTAAGTTAATAGCTCAATCCTCCATCTGTGCTTTTCTTGGTTATGCTCTTAATCAAAAAGGCTATCTCTATTATGATTCTAAAGCCAAAAGAATTCGAGTATCTCGCAATGTCGTGTTTTTTGAAAATCAATATTTTTTTCCAAAACATGGTGATTCGAATGACTCAGTCTCGTTCTCTTTTTTACCATCATTTTCAGATACAATGCCTCCACCTGTTACTCGTTTTAAGCCGAATTTTGTGTATAAACGACGGAATGTTACAGGTGTTCCTGCCTCTGGGTCTCTCGCTACGCCTGCCCTGACTGCAACTGATCCTACACCTAATCCACCTCCGGAGTCTCCTGCTCCTGATCCTGCACCTAATCCAACCCCGGAGCCTCTTGCTCTTCGCCGATCCATTCGCCACACAAAGCCACCTGATCGATATGGCTTTACTCATACTTCTTTATTAACCACTTTGTCTTCTATTTCTATCCCTAACTCGTACTCTCAGGCAGTGCAGCATGATTGTTGGAAACAGGCTATGCAGGAAGAACTTACTGCTCTTCAAACAAATCATACATGGGACATTGTTACCTGTCCTTCATTTGTCAAACCCATTGGCTGCAAGTGGGTATATTCGGTGAAATTAAAGTCTGATGGATCATTGGATCGCTACAAAGCCCGTCTAGTTGCAGTTAGAAACAGGCAGGAGTATGGTATCGACTATGCGGAAACTTTTGCTCCAGTGGCCAAAATGACAACTGTACGTACAGTTCTTGCAATAGCCGCCTCTCAGTCATGGCCCCTATATCAGATGGATGTGAAGAATGATTTTCTTCATGGGGATCTTAAAGAGGAAGTCTACATGCGTCTCCCTCATGGCATTCCTTCTTCTTCCAAGACCGATGTTGCTCGATTACGGCGCTCATTATATGGCCTTAAGCAGGCACCCCAGAGCCTGGTTCGAAAAATTCTGAACCACTCTCCTTCAGCTTTCTTTCATACAGAGCCCATATGATCCTTCGATGTTCACACTTCATTCATCCAGAGGATCCACAATTCTCCTTGTGTATGTTGATGATATCATTATTACTGGCCCTCACAGTGATATGATCCAACAGATACAGGCCTCTCTACAAGATACGTTTCATATGAAGGATTTGGGACCTTTGAATTATTTCTTGGGTTTGGAAGTTCATCAATCAAAGAAAGGCTTGTTTCTTCACCAGCACAAATATGCTACTGACCTAGTGGATCTCGCCGATCTCGGTGATTCTAGCCCAGTCGACACACCGTTGGAAGTAAATACCAAGCTTCATCAACAAGACGGTGATCTCCTTCCTGATCCTACATTCTATCGTCGTTTGGTTGGTAGCCTTGTCTATCTAACAATTACTCGACCAGATCTCTCTTATGCTGTTAATCTGCTCAGTCAGTTTATGACGGCCCCACGGCATCATCATTTGGCGGCAGTCAAACGGATTATTCGATATATCCTTGGTACCTCTACCCGCGGCTTATTGTTTCCAGTTGGCACACCTCTTAGACTCACTGCTTATTCTGATGTGGATTGGGCTGGCTGTCCGGACACACGTCGTTCTACTACAGGATGGTGTGTTTACTTGGGAGAAGCCTTGGTCTCCTGGAAATGTAAAAAGCAAGATAGTGTCTCCAAATCTTCCACGGAATCCGAATACCGAGCCATGTCTTCAGCTTGTTCTGAGATCCTATGGCTACGTGGGTTGCTTTCCGAGCTTGGATTCTCCCAGACTCAACCGACTCCTCTACATGCTGACAACACAAGTGCCATTCGGATCACTGAAAATCCGGTGTTTCATGAGAGGACAAAGCATATTGAAGTGGACTGTCACTTCATTCGGGACGAGTATGATCGCAAAGTCATTACTCTTCCTCATATTTCCACTGAATTCCAGCTTGCTGATATCTTCACCAAGGGTCTTCCACGCCCGCGGCATGAATTCCTGGTTCGCAAATTGCTACTGGTTGATTCCCCGCATCAATTTGAGGGGGGGGGGGGGGGGTGTGTTAAAGTGTAAACTTGTATTATATTAGTCCAGGCGTCCAGCCCACTTATATGATATTAGGCCCAGCCCAATTGTAGATAAGAGATCTATTCTTATTGTGTACAGCTAGATAGATTAGTGGTCTTTCCTTCTTTAGAGATCTAATTGATCTAATTAGTATTTAATTCCTTGATTTGTAGCCTAATCTTAGGCATTGTAAAGTCTATTTAAAGAAGATGAATTCAAGATGAAGTATCATCGAATGAGAATATTTTCACAGAATTCTCTCTTTCTCTTCTCTCTCTCGTTTCAGTATTCTTTCAATCTGCCTATGAATGTCAGTGAGACTATCGGTGGGCCCCACCTGTGGTGACATCAATCATGGCTGAAGATCCAGATAGGACCACCTCATATATAAAATTTGAAGTCAATCCATCATCCTAACCCCGCCCTCAAATTTAATGGTGTTAAAATGCACAATTTGAATGGAAGCGATTTTAATAACATTGCTTATGACCACAAACCATTCATGAAGACTCCCAACACGTTTCTAACAGCTCTTAGTCGAGATTGTTGGCTCTTTAAATAGCAAATTCTGCCTTATATATATTATTCTCTGTCAATTGTACACTGCTATTCATGTTTGTACTTCTCAGTAATGAATCTATGGATAAAGTATTTTAAAAAAAGGTACATTGAGTATTTAATACTGAAATTTCCGCTAGGAGAATGAGGAAGGCACTTATCATGGATGAATTTTAAACATGGTTCTTTCTTCTCATTATTGTTATAGTGTACTAAGAATACAGTGATTTATAAAGAGTAGTAGTTTAAAAGTGAACCACCCATCATGCAAGAATTTCCTGTGTATTATTTAACAATTGCTTGTAATATTGTGAAAAGTAACCTGATCTTTGAGGGTTTAGGGTTCGAGATCTCTAGATTGGTCCACTTAATCAATCAAACCAAAAGTGTGCAAAAAACATAATCTAAGAGCGAAATAAAATCACAAGCACCACCACAAGGACACCAAATTAAGGTGGAAAACCCAAACCGGTAAAAAACCACCGATCCGTACTGGATCTAATCAAACACTATGAATCTCGCAATTACAAGAAACTCAGATTTCTTCCCTAGATATCCCCTATCTAAAGACTGAAGTTACCTTGTGTCGCATCACGCTTCAACGACATCACACCGTTGATTGCAACAGATCCAGCGCTTGACTCCTCAAATCTTCTACGCAAGAAGATGATCTTCTACAAGGAATGCAGAAGAAACTTGACTCTCTAGAGTACTTGGCAGCACAACTCTTCAAAAATCTCTAGAGAAAATTTCTCTCAATTTGATCACTAATTCAGAACTTGAGAGATGATCTTGTATATTTGGGTTGTGAGAAACACCCAATATATAGCCCAAAATTTGTGCTTAAGACTCCTTGTAATTATCCACTTAGAAAAGAAGTCCATCTCAAACTTTATCACAAAGTCCGGATCAGACTGGGCTCCAGCGCGTACCCTCGCTATAGCGAGGTGGAGTCTCGCTATAGCAAGACCATGTTCTGTCTCGGGACTGTTTTTGGCAACCGTCTGTTAACTTTCCTTTTTTATTTTACACTTTGCAGCCTTTGTTGACTTTTTTCCTAACAATCTCCCCCTTTTGGCAATTCGTGGACAAATCTCCTAGAACAATACAATAAGATCTACCCAAAAGAAAAACCCAAAATACAATGAATTTTAAACAAAAAAAAAATCAGCACTGTAGATCTTGAATTGCCTTAGCTTGTAGAACTCCTCTGGGCTTCATTCTTCTCCCCCTGAATTTGTCCATAATTGACAAACAAAAATAATCATGCAGCTTCCGTCAACCTGGATGCAGTAGATCCGCCTCGATTTTGACTCCCCCTCAATATGATCTTTGTATCAGCACTAGGGGTGGGGACTTGACCTCCTTGATCAGGGCTTTTTATAATTAGCCACCCACACTTTTGTAGTTGGAACTTTCAGCAGAGTGTGAGCAAACTCCTTAGGCAAATCAGATTTTCTAACCCAAATTTGAGTTGTCTTGGGTGGAGAAAAATTCTTTCGCCATTGCTTGGTCTTGGGTAGACTTTGCAACTTCTTACAATGGGGACGAATGTGTCATTTCATTCCACAATGGTGATAAGTGGATGTGCGTGCAGTGATTGACACATTCTTTTTCTTAATACTACTCGACACATTATTTGAAAGTGCAGCATCTGGAGTAGCATGTGCAACACTAGAAACAAAATTTGTTTTACCTTTAGCATTTGAAGTGGATGCACCATGATCATAACCGAGACCGCTTCTGTCAAACTGAGACTTCTGACTACACAAGATATTTGTAAGAGTCTTCGAACCAGTGTTCATCTTGTTTAGTGAAGCTTTTTTCACTTCTAGTTCAGACAGAGTGATCTTCAATCTTCCTTGCAAATCTTCTTTTTCAGATTTAACAGTCTCTATCTCTTTCTTCAGATTCACAATCTCTTGTTCGGCCTTTTCAAGTTTTTGACTCTCAGTGGTCAAATTTTCAGCCATGCAATTTTTCTGACTTTCCAAGAGACGAATATTTTCAAGTGCTTGCTCTAATTCAATTTTCAATACAGAATTTTCTTCTTGAGCAGCTTTAAACTTGGTAGAAATCTTGTAGCTATACTTGGATATCTTAACACAATCAGCATATGTTTTATTATACAACGCTTCATAATCTTTCTCTTGATCTGACATCTCATCAGCATGATCTTCATCAGTATTATTGTCAGATAGAGAATTAGCCATGAAAGCAACAAACTTGCCATTCACAGTTTCAGAAGTTTCAATTGAAGGATCTTGTTCTTCTTCTGATGACCGTTCATCCCAAGTTGTGTTGAGAGCCTTTTTCAATGCACCCTTTTTCTTGTTGGCACACTCACTAGCATAGTGACCATAGCCATGGCACTCAAAACACTTAGTTTCTTTTGCAGAATCCTTTTTCGCAAATTTAGAACCCTTCCACTTGACTTGTTTTGACTTCATGTACTCCTTGAAGCAATTGAACATTTCAGCCAAATCATCTTCAACCTCAGATTCAGAATCAGACGCAATTTTCTTTTCAGGCTTCTTTCTTGATTCTGAGTTGGCTTTCAAAGCAATACCTTTCTCTTTTGATTTTCCTTTATCCAAACGGTTTGCTTCAAAGGTTTGAAGATTTACAACCAACTGGTTTACCTTGAGGGTATCAAGATTCTTGTTTTCTTCAATAGCATCAACTTTAGAATCAAACCTTGAAGGTAAAGACCGCAGAATTTTCTTGACAATCTTGTTTTCTTGAATTTCCTCACCCAGATTGAAAACAGAATTGACAATATCATTCAGTTTTGCATAAAATTGATCAAAGGTCTCATCTTCTTTCATCACGATGGTTTCAAATTCTTTAGCCAGCCTTTGCAATTTAGATTGCTTCACCGTGTCTGTACCCTCATACACTGTCTATAAGACTTCCCACGCTTCTTTTGCAGTTTTGTAAGTGGAAATCCTACGGAACTCTTCAGCAGACACTCCATTGTATATACTATTCACTGCCTTGTTATTACAATTGGAGGCATGCTTCTCATCCTTAGTCCATTCAGCTTTAGGTTTAAGAACAGTTTGTCCACTAACCACAATTGTAGGTCTGGAGTAGCCCTCCTCAACAATATCCCAAACATCATCATCAATGGACTTAAGAAACCCAATCATCCTTTGCTTCCAATATGCATAATTAGAACCATCTAGCAAAGGGGGCTTAGAAGTTGATGTCCCTTCTCGATTGAACACCATTCTAGAAATCTCTTTAGATCAAACACAGCAAATTAGTGTAACCCGCTCTAATACCAATTGAGGGTTTAGGGTTCGAGATCTCTAGATTGGTCCACTTAATCAATCAAACCAAAAGTGTGCAAAAAACAATAATCTACGCAGCGGAAATAAAATCACAAGCACACACCACAAGGACACCAAATTTAAGGTGGAAAACCCAAACCGGGTAAAAAACCACCTGTCCGTACTGGATCTAATCAAACACTATGAATCTCGCAATTACAAGAAACTCAGATTTCTTCCCTAGATATCCCCTATCTAAAGACTGAAATTACCTTGTGCTGCATCACGCTTCAAC
The DNA here is from genome assembly GCA_012931725.1 of Litsea cubeba. Classification (NCBI taxonomy): domain Eukaryota; kingdom Viridiplantae; phylum Streptophyta; class Magnoliopsida; order Laurales; family Lauraceae; genus Litsea; species Litsea cubeba. The sequence goes on from CM022946.1 coordinate 55,195,220, forward strand.
GACATCACACCATTGATTGCAACAGATCCAGCGCTTGACTCCTCAAATCTTCTACGCAAGAAGATGATCTTCTACAAGGAATGCAGAAGAAACTTGACTCTCTAGAGTACTTGGCAGCACAACTCTTCAAAAATCTCTAGAGAAAATTTCTCTCAATTTGATCACTAATTCAGAACTTGAGAGATGATCTTGTATATTTGGGTTGTGAGAAACACCCAATATATAGCCCAAAATTCGTGCTTAAGACTCCTTGTAATTATCCACTTAGAAAAGAAGTCCATCTCAAACTTTATCACAAAGTCCGGATCAGACTGAGCTCCAGTGCGTACCCTCACTATAGCGAGGTGGAGTCTCGCTATAGCGAGACCATGTTCTGTCTCGGGACTGTTTTTGGCAACCGTCTGTCAACTTTCCTTTTTTTATTTTACACTTTGCAGCCTTTGTTGACTTTTTTCCTAACAATCTTGTACGGAAAATGATCCTTTAGTTGTTTTGAAATGTGACAGTGGACTTTGTTTCCTTTTGCAGGTTGAGTTCTTTGACCGTTATAAGGTGTGTATGTCATCTCTTTTTTCTTCTTTATTGTTCTTTGGTATTGTTCTTAATGTTAATTTTGAGATGATAAAATAGGGTGAGACTTGACAGATATCTTGTTGTTATGTGTTCATATAATCTTCTTAGGTTGCATTTTTTATTGAGTTTAATGGGTCAGAGGACATGAAGGGAAGCTCAATTGGTGTGCAATGTGCATTATATTACTCGTGTGAAAAAGGCATCCGGATGTACTAAGTATGGTCCTTGTCGTGGATAAAATTTAGTCTGCAATATTGATTTAATATGCAGAATTTATGGTAGGCAGTAGAAGTAAAAAGTCCACCCATTAAATCTAAACTTGTTTAATCCTCATGATTGGATATTCAACTCTTTGGGATAAAAACATTTCCTTTAAGTTAAACTAAACCTTCTACAGCACATTGGTTGAAATTTTGTCTTTCTGAGCCATTACTGTTTCTCTATTAGATTCATAGTTTTCTTGTTACCTACAAAACAATGAAAAAGAAAACATGACAATCAAACTTTTCTTATTTTATATTATTATAATGCTGTTTGTATTAGTCAGATCATCTTGGGGTGGAATCCATTCTTGTGACGTGTTGTTTCATATAAATGTTTTGCTTTGTAGTTTTAACTCTTTCTTACTCAATCAGAGTATTTTGGAAATGGTTTTTGTCATCATTCTTTTTTCTTTTCCAGTCATGACCCATCTACTTTAGTTCCTAGGTAGATCTGATATTCCATCTGGGTCCATTACTATTTGATGCATTCTTACCTTTTAAGGCTGCACAGGTTGGTGAACTAACTGGTTTGTTGACATCTGATCTGGGTTCTCTTAAAGATGCTGTGAGTGAAAATATATCAAGGGATCGTGGGCTGAGGGCATTCTCTGAGGCAAGCTATTTTAAACTGTTCTCAATTGAGCTTATTTTCACTTTTGCACATAGGATTTACCATTTTTTCACAACCCAAATATGAATTCTGTGATAAAAACATTCCAAAGTGCAACCTATCTGAGGATTTGGCTCAGGATACAACGGAATGGAGAAACAGAATTCATGTAGTCTACACAACATAGTTGGAACAAGGCTTTAATGATGATGATGATGATGACGACGACGACGACGACGACGACGTAGTATTTACCATCCATAGTTCTTATGGAACTAATGCATCTTGCACCTTAACTAGTGGAGGTTCATCAGTTCTCACTGCTCTGTAATATGATTGTCCATGTTCCCTACAATCTACCTTGTCATATTAGTTTATGCTATATGGTATACCAGTCAGATTCCGAAATACAAAGTGTGCTCTTTATCAATTTTATAATTATGAAAATCACTTTGCAAATTTGGTTTCTAACCAGATTTTGCATTTGTTTGTTGAAATTTACTATTTTCTTTGATCTTGCAGGTTATAGGAACAATATGCATACTCTTCTCATTATCAACCCAGCTTGCTCCAGTCCTGGGGCTGCTGATGCTTTCCGTTTCTCTTTTAGTAGGTAAACATTTTTTTCCTTCAAAATCTTACTTTAAGTTGTCTTATTGTGGGTACTTAGCTTCTTCTACTTTTGTAGTTGGTCTTTAGATTGTTGTATGTTGTATGGAGAGTGATGTTTGCTGCAGCTCAAAGGAAGCTTGGGGGTTGTCATTGGGGTTTCATGGTATGTAAGCGGGGGCATATCCACCCCAGATCATATTGATTTAGTGTTGGGCACTACAAAAATCATGGAGTTGTATCTGGAAACAAATCCAAACCATGAATAGGACACTAAAAGTCTGAAAATTATGGTGACAATTAGGACAGGTTCTTTATAAGACCAAGTAAAATTCAACCATATCATGGAGTCACACCCAATCCGTAGATTCTCTCTTTTGCTGAAGCATCTACAACCCATCCTTTTTTATTCTATTTTTTATTTTTTTGAGAGGATCTACCACCCATCTTTTCAACAGAGAACTGGGTAACATTAAACTCCCCTCCCATGCACTAAATGTGGGGCCATTTACTAGCTACTTGGTTAAGTTTGGGCTAGAAGTTCTCCCCTCTCCTGTTGGTTATTTGGGCCAAACAACAAAGAACTTTAAAGGAGTCCTCTCTCAAATAAGTAGCACTACATCTACAGAATAACTCATCAGCAGTTCATCAACCTTCTGCAACAAGGTAGTATTAAACAATATATTATTTCGTTCACAGCCCAGCTAAATCTGCTACAATAAAGAACAGAACAGTCAAGGACTCAAGGTTCATTTCGATTAAAAATAGTTATTTATTGTTATATATTATTGTTGCTTACAGATTTGATTTTGTGTGTGTCCATGTAGTTTGTGAGCTTGCTTTTCGTATGATTTATTGCTACATGTAATTGCATTTGTTGTTAATTCAACTGTTGATTTTGGGCACTAGCAATATACAAGCGGTCAACCGTGCCCATCTTCAAAGCTCAAGGAATGGCCCAAGCTTCCATATCTGATTGTGTGACTGAAACGTTTTCGGCAATTCGTACTGTAAGTTCCCAAAATTATTTGCTCTAGTTCTTTCCCTTCTCTGTTGAGATTTTTCAAAATGTTCATTACAGCTGTACTTAATCAAAACCATACATCTCAATTAATGGTGAAATAATGGCTTAGTTACTTGCTGATTAATTCCCATTATAACCTTGTGCTTGTAGGTAAGATCCTTCAGTGGTGAAAAACGCCAAATGTCAATGTTCGGTAATCTGGTAATCCTTTGACCTTTAAAATTACTCAACTGCCAAAATCCTCAAAGATGCTCATAATGTACTTTTGTGAAGTTTGGCAGGTTCTTTCTTACCAGGCTAGTGGCATAAAACTTGGAACTTTGAAGTCTGCTAATGAAACCCTGACTAGAGCTATGGTTTATGTTTGTTTAATGGCTCTATATTGTCTTGGTGGAAGCAAAGTGAAGGCGGTAAGCACTAATATGGTCAAGCAATATGTTCTTGTTTTCTATAATTTGCCATTACCATTATGACATTATCAGCATCAGGAAACATTATGCTTTTGTTTGTGTTTTATGATTATATATTTGAATACGAGAAATCATGCAATAAAAAATTTATTATACAAGTCAACCTAACATCTTTATCCCTACTCCCATGCCAGAAACTTAAATAGTTAACTCATTTCTATATCTGACCTGCATTATATGGTTTTGACTGGCTTTCGAATTATGCAGCTGAGTTTTGTGATTCTATCAATGAATGTGATTTTTACCTGAGAATAAGCATTATACCATCAGGACTTGAGTTTGTTGATATCAGGGGCATGACCTGGTGACCAATTGATCTGATGAGTGCTCGCATTGAAATGTCATGCCCCCAAAACAGCCCAGATTGGAATACCCCGCCATCCAAGTTTGGTCATTGCTGTGCTGAATGCGGACCTTTCTTAAAATTTCTTTCAGCTGTCTATTTGCAGGCCATCAACAAGGAGTTGGAGTTCTCCAGTACGAGGATCTTAGAATATGGCTATCCATGGTGGGGGGCCATTAGATCGATTGTTTGGATCTCTAGACCATGGGCTACTTGTACAAACTCAAATCTTAAGGATACCATACATCTCTCTCACTGTGGGTCATATAATTCACTTTAATATGGACCTGCTTCTACTGTTGCAGGGTGAATTGTCTGTTGGAATCATGGCTTCCTTTATTGGTTACACCTTCACATTAACCTTTGCTGTAAGTATACTTTATGTGCTTTTGTCATACCAGTATACTACTATTGCCCTCATTCATCCTCTTCCATCTGCATTTCAATTGAGGTTCCTTCTGTTAACACTACATGATACCCAAGCAATTCAGGTTCAAGGAGTTGTTAACACACTCGGTGATCTTCGTGGGACCCTCGCTGCTGTTGACCGGGTTAACTCTATTTTATCCGGGACTGAGATCGACAAGTCACTTGCTTATGGTCTAGACAGGGAGATTCAAGAAAATGAACTGGATGATGATAGTCTTGGATTACTCTATAAGGATGAATCTTCTAGGAAAAGTACAGGTTCAAGTATCCATTCATTTAGATCAACTACCAATGGGTGTAATCTAGCATGGTCTGGTGACATTTGTTTAGAAGGTAACTGTACTATGATTGACATCTTCTATTATATTTCTCTATTTATTTAGTAGAAACTGCTTCTTCCTTATCAATGTCCATGTTAGAGATATTAGGAATTGGTTAGAGATATTAGGTTTGCCACGTTAGAGATTAGGCATTGATTAAAGAGGATAAGCTTACATATGATAATTTTTAGTTTAGATTGTTAATGATTCCTTATCATGTTTTGTTCATCTATAAATTGAGATGGGTTCTTGTAATAAAGGTACAGTGAAATTCTATTAAATGTATTCCTTTCTTTAAAAGTTTACACCATAAACTTTCTCATTTTCCTCCACATTTCTTTCGGGCAAATTTATATTCCTCAAAAAAGCATGCACGGATGGATTCCTTTTAGCGCGTGATTTCAGATCAATCTAGAAGTCTATCTTAATGGTTTTGGGCAGATAAGAGCCCATCTAAATTTATCTGCTTCCCAGGCTACCACCAAAATCTTTATTTGGGGTACCATCAAAATGGACCCTTCTGCTCATCTCCCTTATTTCCTTTTTGCACAACCTATCCATATTAAAGAAGTCGTTTCATCTTGATGGAGGCAGACATATACTTAATGTTTGGTGAACTCCATATTTGTACCATCTGTTCTCTACTAGTATGTTCAGCTGTTGATCTGCTATTTTTCTTTTTCTTCTTTTCTGGGTAAATTACTATTCTTCATTTTTGGCATTGCTAATTTGTGTTATATGTGTGACTAAATGGTTTCCTTTGGCACTTTTGTTTTGTTTTTCAGATGTGTACTTCTCTTATCCTTTGCGGCCTGATGTGGATGTCCTAAGTGGCCTGAACTTAACATTGAAGAGTGGAACAATCACAGCTCTTGTTGGTCCTAGTGGTGCAGGGAAAAGTACAATTGTACAGCTCTTGGCACGCTTCTATGAGGTAGGTTTCTATTTTATTTATTTTTCGTAGCATTATTTTGATGATGGGTGAAGCAATTGACTTCTCATGTCTGCAGCCAACTAGAGGACGAATAACAGTTTCTGGAGAAGATGTTCGAACATTTGACAAGAGTGAATGGGCTCGTGCTGTATCTGTAGTGAACCAGGTAGTTCCTTGGATGTGCATATGATTAGGTTTCCACATAACCAGGATGAGTTTCCTCTTGTCTGAATATCCATGGTTTCACTATGATATTACTTTGATGCTTTAGTGTGACAGTTGGCTTTCTTCATTGCAATTTTGCAATGAACTGTTTTTGTTTTCTTCCTTACATTCTACGTAGAGGCCGTTGATCAATTAGTTAGGACTTGGGATTGTTGGTGGTCTATCAAACGTGGCAACTGTTGGATCAACAATCTGGTTTATCAAGATGGACACCAGTTGTACATACTAAAAAGTACATGCTCAGTGCCCAAGGATACTATGAATATCCTTGGGTCTAGGATTTTGTGATTCCTCAACCAATATCCTTGGGTCTAGGATTTTATTGATTCCTCAACCAAATGCTGATGCATTAGATCCTTCCTTCTCCAACTAGCTTATGTCTTCTTGCTGGACTATACATTAATGCTCATGCAGGAACCTGTCCTTTTCTCGGTGTCTCTTGGAGAAAATATAGCATATGGTCTTCCAGACAAGAATGTCTCTAAAGAGGATGTTGTGAAAGCAGCCAAAGCTGCAAATGCTCATGAATTCATAATTTCTCTTCCACAGGTGTGCCTTTCTGCTCAAATATGCATATTGAGTATGTCATGCTTTTTAGTTTTCCTTATATGCCGGAATGTTATTCAATTTAGGGTTATGACACACTAGTTGGCGAACGTGGGAGTCTGCTGAGTGGTGGACAGAGACAGGTAATTCATTAACAATAGTTGGGATAAAGATCCGTGAGTAAGTTAATTAACTTTTTTAATTTGCAGAGAATTGCTATTGCCAGAGCTCTGCTCAAGAATGCACCAATTCTGATACTTGATGAGGTATAGTTTTGCCAATAACTTACAAGTATAGAGGGTAATAACATGCACCCTATGTGAATTGACATGAAAACGTGCCAGTGTTGGACACTATTTGGCCGGTCAGAACAATATATATAAGGATAAGAGTCTGTGGCCCAGTTGAAAGGTGCTTATTGCCACAACCATGAGGCTCCAGGTTTGAGTCACTTTACTTAAAAAAGTTCTACTTTAAGAAGCCCAAAATACTGAAAAATCTTCATATATAATATATGGATAATGTTTTCTACGAGTAGACTTCATGTGCAGTCCAGCTCGCCCCATCTGGGCCCACCTTGGATCAGTGCATCCCCTTTCACTCTTTTCATTCCATGATCTGGTATGATACCCAATTTTACTCTCATCAAACCATCACTCATGGTTAGATTGAATCTCAAAAAAATCTATGGTTAAAATGCCATTAAAATTCAAGGCTGTTAAATCATGGGCTAGGATAATCTGATGAGGCTGACGTTTTGGCATACCTGTATCCATAAGGAGATCTTTCCATCTGCCCTCATCCCACTGAGAGACATGCATCTGTATGGGCCCCACGAGCTGGACTGCATATGAACAATATGCAGTTTGCTTGGAGGGGACGTTGTCCTATATTATATTTAACAGTCTGGCTATTCCAAACATTAAAATGTTAAAAATATAAATTATAGTTTTAGGTTGAAAGCTACTAGTTTGTGATCTCTATTTTTTAATTAGTTTTTTACTATTAGAAATGCAAGTACTAAAAATAAATTTTGCATAACGATCTAGGTCCATAAGAGATTGATAATGGTGTCTATACTCTAGATAGACAAAGAAGAACTGACTGTGTTAGGTTACTTGCATATCTATGTTTGATTGCTTCTCAATTTTCTCTTTCAGCTCTGATTTTGTTCATGCTCTCTGGTTCAGGCCACAAGTGCATTAGATGCAGTCAGCGAACGCCTGGTCCAAGATGCACTTATCCACCTAATGAAGGGAAGGACCACTTTGGTTATTGCCCATAGATTAAGCACCGTGCAGAATGCACATCAAATTGCTGTTTGTTCAGATGGGAGGATTGCAGAGCTAGGGACCCACTTTGAGTTGCTGACTCGTGAGGGTCAATATGCCTCATTGGTTGGTACTCAAAGGCTTGCATTCAAATGATTCAAAGTGGTAGATTCATCCCAAAAGAGTGAAAGGACAGCTGAAGATAGCTCTTGAGGTTGTGTAACGTAGCAATGGTAAGTTTGCATGCATATACATTTGCCCACACATACGGCACATGCATGCACACAAATTGAGAGAGAGAGAGAGAGAGAGATTACTTTCCCAAGGCATTTTGTAGGCAAATAGTTCCCAAAGCATTGTCACAAATAGCGTTCTCAGGAAATTATTTTCTCCAGAAAGTGTCAGGATATTTTCAAGTTTGGGATTTTTTTGGGATATTATTGGGAAAATGTTGCGGATAAATAATTAGATCTTAAGTAATTTAAAATAAAAATGAAGACAAATTAAATATTAGATACTATTAAAAGTATTTTTAGATATTATTCTGAATTTCTCATGATTATATTGCGATATTTTATTTCTGAATTGTTTTTAAAATATCACAATATTTTTCGTAAAATACCATATTTCAGGTATATATCATGCTATTTTCAAAATACTGCCAATATTTGTGACAGTGATTACTGATAAAGCATACAAGGCCCTGGTGGTTAAAAACGAATGAGAGGGCTGCCTTGTTCAATTCTTAGGCTCAAAAACCCAACAGATTTGATCATTGGCGGGATAAGGCTTGCCACTTTCAGCTTAAGTGACCTGGCCTTCCTGGAAAATTCATGTATGTGTGTGCACATTTACACACTTTATGAAATTTCTCTTTGTAGCATAGATGTTTTACATTGTATAATATAATTAAATGTTTATTGTATAAACTGAATTTAAATTTTGTTATCGTCTTCGTCGTTGTCATCATCATCATAATCATCAAAGTCTTATCTCATGAAGTTGGACTCCTTTTGCTTGGGAGATTTTTCATTAATTTTAATCATTAACAGTTCATTGTAAGCATGGTAAACTCTCTCAATCCTGATCTTTTTCCCCTTCTCTTTTTATCGGGGGGCAATTGCCAGACATTTTTTGTTCTTAAAGCAGGCCAGTAAATGAAGGTTGAAAGAATAATTATTCAGCAGGTGTGTAGAAATCGAGCTGCTTATTTTCTCTGTATTGTGATTTAGTTTGCTAGATTGCATGGTTATAGCTCTAAATTTTTTCTGTTTTGCAGCACCAACCAGTATCAGTATCAGACAGACCAATAATGCATCAAAAGATAGTTTCAGGACGTGGTTGGCTATAGGGCCTTATAAATTAAACACCAGGTTCATTCTTTATGTAATCGATATTTATTTAATGAAACTTATCCTCTATTAGTTCATGACAACAGATGTGGGTCATTTTCGTATTGGATACACATACATGAATGAATGGTGATGGGGTATTCATAAAAGAGCGAATGAGATCTATCCGTCCACATCATTACTTTGGCAAACATTTCATCCATCTTATATTAAATGATATTTTTGAATGATTCATCTACAATTTCAGCTTAACAATATTGGTGTGGATCTTTACTATCATTTGCACCTTTCAACATACAACACCCTACATCTTCCATGCTTTGCCTCTGTTTTTACTTAATATTTTATTATTAATTTGCAACATCATTCGTTTATAAGCACTACGTTTCTCAGCTGTCCTCTCTATAGATTTGAAATAGGCTACATAGACATATTTGTATGGTATGATAGCCTCACCCCAAGTGTGAACTGGATTTGTGACTAAACCATTTACTAGAACTTAAGACTCAACTGAAGGTTCTTGTGCAAGGCTACATATGGCAAGGCAGTATATAAAATTCGAGATTTTATTCTGATTGGTAGATTTCATGGCCGTCAGAACTTGGGCCTACCAACCTAAAAGGAGCTTAGCCCAGTAAGAGTTTGGATAGAGTCCATTCTTGTTATGCCAGCCCGACTTGAAGCTTAGGTAGCGCTTGGTTCGCTAGAATGGTTGTATGCGGGAATGGAATGGAGACCGGAATGAGTCTGGAATGGAATGAGGCAGGAATAGTCATTACCATTCCAGTGTTTGGTATGCTGGAGGAATCAACCCACTTATTTCTGTTCCTGCATTTGGTACGCTGGAATGATGCCCGGAATGGAATAAATTTTACATAAGTATGACCAAAATACCCTTGTTAAATGATGTATGAATATTATTATTATTATTTATAGGTGGGGCCCACACAAGTTCTTCTCTTTTAAAAGAGTAATAATAATATATAGATTTTATTATTATTATTTAAGTGGAGCCCACACAAGTTTTCATTTTGTTCTTAATAATAATAATACTGTATAAATTATATTAATATTATTATATAGGTGGGGCCCACACAAGTTCTTCTCCTTTATAATCTTATTATAATAATAATAATGTATAGATTATATTATTATTATTATATAGGTTGGGCCCACAGAAGTTCTTCTCCTTCATAATCTTATAATAATAATAATACTAATAATAATAATAATGTATAGATTATATTATTATTATATAGGTGGGGCCCACACAAGTTATTCTCCTTTATAATCTTATAATAATAATAATATTATTATTAATAATGTATAGATTATATTATTATTAATAGGTGGGGCCCACACAAGTTCTTCTCCTTTATAATCTTATAATAATAATAATAATAATGTATAGATTATATTATTATTATATAGGTGGGGCCTACATAAGTGATTCTCCTTTATAATCTTATAATAATAATGATGATGATGATGTATAGATTATATTATTATTATATAGGTGGGGCCCACACAAGTTCTTCTCCTTTATAATCTTATAATAATAATGTATAGATTATATTATTATATAGGTGGGGCCCACACAAGTTCTTCTCTTTTATAATCTTATTATAAAAATAATAAAAATAGTAATAATAATAATAATGATGATGATGATGATGATAATGATGTATAGATTATAGGTTTTTTGACATAATGCCCCTTAAACTATTTTGAGTTTTTCAATTTAGACCCTAAACTTTTAAATTTATCAATTTACCCCTTATATCAATCAATTTTGTATTAAATTGGCCCCTCCGTCTAATAGCCGTTTAAATCAGAAATGGAGCGTCAAACGCTGTTCAAAACTTATAACGGGAGACTAGACATCCCGTTTATAGTAACTTTAGAGTGTCCAAAAGCTCTAGAGACTGAACGGCTCAGATCTTGTTCTCTTTCACAGAACAGAGCCAAAACAGAGCCATAGATGGGTCCTTCTTCCCTCGAGTCTCGCCGTTCTCCAACAGATCCACCGTGGCTGAATCGCTCCTGACCGTCCGATTGCGAGCTTGTTCTCCTCCACCTGCGAGAGGCGGAGCAGCGCGCAGGTGGCGTTTTCCTTCGACGTCGGATTCTCAGCCTGGTGCGCCCTGATCAACGGCTTGATCGCGCCGGATCCGACGATCAAGTCCTTATTCTCCTCGCAAAGGGAGAGGTTTAGAATCGCCGTGACACCGAACTCCTGGAGCTAGGGATCGGCGGATTGGACGAGCGAGATGAGCGGCTTCACGGGGCCAACGCGGGCGATCTTGAGGTGGTTCTCCTCGTTCTTGGCGAGGAGACGAATTTGCATCACGGCCTGGCACTGCAAGTCAATGGAGGATGACTCGAGATCGGAGACAAGCTAGCGAATGAAATCGTCGGAGTTCTCCGAAGTGCAGGCGAGTAGCTGGAGGCGGTTTTGGGAGGAGGTGGTGGAGAACTCACTGATTTCTTAGATGAGAAATCCGCTTACCTGACCCAGTTCGCCGAAGACGCCAACGCATTCTTCTTACTGGATTCCTCCACATTCTGTCTCCACATCAGTTCCTGAACAATGGGGGAGTGGTCCACGCACATCTCGAATTCCTCTCGGGTGAGCTGACGGCCGGTCCCAACCTCCTTGAGTTTGTTCCACACATGCCATCCTCCCCAAACTCATTGACGACGAACTCTTTGCCATTGTCGAGATTCTTGATCGTGCACAACCGACCCTGACTAGGGTTGTCGGCAAAGACCAAAGTAGTGTCATCCAAATTGTCATCCACCATCGTGGGATCAAGAGGAGAATTCATGGAGTCTGGTTTAATCTCTTCGGCCGCGGCCGCGGCCCCCCTCCTAGAGAATTTCCCAATTGGGGGCTTATTATTGGTGGCCAGCAATCCATTGTTGGTTGAATGTTTCGAGAGCAAAGGGGTGTGTGCAGTGTTATTTACATGAGGATTAATTGCAATGTCCGATTGACATGCTGATTGAATTGAATGAATTTGAGGAGGGAATGAAGAAGAATTACAGTGGTTTTTGGCTGATTATGATTTTGAATCATCGGCCGCGCTGTCGACTGCTGAATGATGATACACTACTGTTAGGTTTAAAAAGTCAAAAAAACCTGACAGACTACCAATTCTGCCCAAGGCAGAATGGTGTCTCGCTCTAGCGAGACACAAGCTCGCTAGAGCGAGCTTGGACGGGAAAGAAGAGTCTGATCCGGACTCTATGATAGTGTTTGATGCTAAGTGCTATTCTGATTGGAGTCTAAGTAGAATACTTATGCACGAATTTGGGCCTATAAATTGGGTGATTCTCTCAACCCAAAGAAGACACACAAGATACACAAGAAGTTAATTATCTCTCTTGATCTGAGATTAGAATACCCTAAGATAGATTCTCTTGTTTCTCTAGAGTCATTGAGAGATTGTTCTGAAGGACTGCTCTAGAAGGTTTTGTTGCTTCTACTCTCTTGTAGAAGATTGATCATCTTGGTGGACAAGGTGCGAGGAGATCAAGTAAGGAGAACGGTGCACGGTGGAAGTCGTGTTAGTGGATTCTGTGCAAGAACAACTACAGTCCTGAGGTCGAGGTACAGACTGAGGTACAGGAGCTTGTGAGTATATCTTGTAAACTGTTCGTGAACTCTTGATTTCTGGTTCGTGGTTTTTCTCCCGGAAAGGGTTTCCACGGTAAAACTTGTGTCTGCCTTCTTGTGGTGTGTGATTGGTAGATAGCTAGTTCCATATTGTTTGATTGGTTTATTTCCGCTGCATTGATTGGTTAAATTAGAACTAGTAATTCATTCTAGTGGGTCCTAAAAAACCTTCAACTACTACAAGTGTGGCCATTTGCCTGTAGCAGATGCTGATGGTCGTCGCAGGAGGAGATCGATATCTTCATCTCTCCTTTTCTACTAATGCCGTCGTCAGGTTTTAACATGGAGAGGGTTTTGTCGCCGCTAAGGCCCATCTGGCACAGGAGCAGGATCCGTTGCTTCTCCACCGATGCGGGCTCTGTGATCTAGACGTGGTACATAGAGACAGCCATGGAGGGAATTGCGTTCGTTGTCGACGATGTAGTCAACGTTTGATAAGGCCCGTTAATATTTGATGCCGTTGTGAATCCCGTTTATGATTTGAACGGCTAATAGACGGAGGGGGCAACTAAATACAAAATCAATTGATATAAGGGCTAAATTGATAAATTTCAAAATTTAGGGTCTAAATTGAAAAACTCAAAAAACTACAAGGGGCATTATGTCAAAAAACCTGATTATATTATTATTATATAAGTGGGGCCCACACAAGTTCTTTTTTATAATAGTGGTAGATGTGAAACAAGGATATTTTAGTCTCAATGAAAAGTAAAAAGGAATGGAATGGCCATTCCTTCCCATCCCCAATGGAATGGCCATTCCTCTATATAAAGGAATGAGATTCTGGAGGTAATGTTCATTCCGCCAATTTTTTTCGAACCAAACGCTGTAATGACCATTCCGTTGGAATGACCATTCCATTCCGACCTTCATTACAACGAACCAAACGCTACCTTAGTAGTTTACCCCATGAACTGCAAAACCAACGTAATTTCCTTGTTAATTTAACTTCGGAATTTGTTCCAGGTTGATATTTTGAAAGGATTTTTATGGGAAAAAACCCTTTAAATTTGAGAAAAAGTGATGGACGACCCAAACACTTAATAATGATGGCAATGGGCTTCCATATCGTTATATGACAGTTGTGATATTATGGAATAATCCGGACATGCAAATTTCATGAAAAAAAAAGATATTCCATGACATTATAAAATAACTCAACATTCAATGATATCATAGAATGGGATGAGTGTGGGAGGCATGGTTTAAAATCTCGGCCGGTACCGGTACGTACCGGCCGATACGTACCGGTACCGGCCGGTACCGCACCGATATCTCATCGAGATATCGGTAGCGGCGTTACGGGCGAAAAAATCGCTATATATCGGCCGATATTTTGAAAATATCGGCCGTGGCGATATATCGGCCGATATTTTCAAAATATCGGCCGAGAACCCATAAAAGCCCTAAAACCCTAATTTTTTCCCATTTCTCATCTTCTTCCCCACTCCTCTCCTATCCAAACTTCTAAGAGCAGCAGCCACTCATTTGCTTACCCATCTTGCATATTTTCTTCAAGAAAATATTATTAAGGTAAGAGAAAATCAACTTAAAGCATGGTATTATGCATTTATGTGTTTTTTTTTTTTTTTTTTAGATGAAGCATGAAAAATTAGAAATCATGAGAATGTCACTTGTGTTGTGTTCTTCACTTAGAACTAAGTTAGATCCATATACTTTCTTGCTAGATCTACTCATACACATGATTTTGGATTTTTTTTTAATTTTTTTTTTTCGGATTTTTTAATATTTGAATAAAAATATATCATTTTTTTGAAATTTCATCACAAATATGTTCTTGTAATGATTCATGATCATATAATGGTATGTAAATGATTGATCTACATACTTTTATGCTAGATCTACATATTTAGGATTTTGAAAATGATTTTATTAAATCTTTATTTTTTTAAAAAACAATTGTTGTTAATTGTTAGAGTATTTGTGATACTAAATGCTTATTAATGGTGTGTAGATAATAGATCTACATCTACTCATTGTCATAAACATCATTTAGATTTTTATTTTAATTATTTTATTTTCGGATTTTCTAATCTTTGAATTATAATATATCATTTTTTTGGGATTTCATCATAAATATGTTCTTTTAATGATTCATGATCATTGTATGATGTTTAAATGATTAATTTACATACTTTTATGCTAGATCTACATATTTAGGATTTTGAAAATGATTTTATTAAATTTTTATTTTTTCTAAAAACAATTGTTGTTAATTGTTAGAGTATTTATGATACTAAATGCTTATTAATAGTGTGTAGATGATAGATCTACATCTATTCATTGTCATAAACATCATTTAGATTTTTATTTTATTTAATTTATTTTCGGATTTTATAATTTTTGAATTATAATATATCATTTTTTTGGGATTTCATCATAAATATGTTCTTTTAATGATTCATGATCATTGTGTGGCATGTAAATGATTGATTTACATACTTTTATGCTAGATCTATATATTTAGGACTTTGAAAATGATTTTATTAAATCTTTAATTTTTTCTAAAAATAATTGTTTAAGTGTATTTAATATTTATGATACATTAACTACCAAAGGCTTAGGACTTTGAAAATGATTTTATTAAATCTATAATTGTTGTTAGAGTATTACTTTTATATGAGTGTCTTATTTTATAGGAACAATGGTGCGTGACATAGATCCGGCATGGAGTCACGGTGAAGCTGTAGGAAGTAGAAGCAAAATAAAATGTAATTATTGTGAAAAGGTTCTCAATGGGGGAATTACCCGATTGAAACAACATTTGGCACATGTATCAGGACAGGTGATAAAATGTCCGAAAGTGCCACCAAATGTGAGAGCTGAAATGCAGGGGCTCCTTAAGAATCTTGCACAAAAAAAAGTAGTACAAGAAAGAAGAAGAACCGAGGAATTTGAAGCATGCAGAGAAGAGGTTTTTGGTTCCTCTGATGATGACGATGAAGACCCGGAAATGACAAGGGCTAGGAGGGAAAGTGTAAGGGCACTTCAGGAGGATGAAGAAAGGAGAAGAATGCAATATGAAGCAGCAGCTAGAGGTAGCCAATATGAGCAGGGTGGTTCATCCGGATCAGGGGGGGCGAGTTTGCGTCGGGCATTTAGTCATAAACAACCCCGTCAAGATCCAGACATTGAGGAGGTTGAAAGACCTCCTACACAGGCACCTCGTAGGCCAGATGTGGTGGGGCCAACTGACCCATTTGCTTATAGAAAACCAACATCAAAGCAGCCAAGCATCATAAAAGCACTAAAGGGCAAGTTTGGTAAAGCAAGAGATAATCTAGTGAGAGCTACTGGGAAGTTTTTTTTGGAAGGAGGCATTCCACCCAACAAGGCATCTTCTCCTTATTTCACCACTATGTTAGATGCTGCTGCAGAACATGGTCCAGGTATAAAGGCACCCACCCCTTATGAGATTGGGCATGTATGTGTTGAGAAAGAGTATGATGACTTGCAGGCTTGGGTGGAAACTTTCAAATGGGCATGGAAGGAAAAAGGTTGCACACTAATGTGCGATGGGTGGACGACGATCACACATCGTCATCTCTTGAATTTTCTAATCTACTCATCTATGGGCACGGTGTTTATCAAATCAGTTGATGCAACTGATCACATCCAAGATGCAAGATATATTAATAGGTTATTGAATGATGTGATTGAAGAAGTTGGGGCAGATTGTATAGTTCAGGTGGTTACCGACAATGCTGCAAACATGAAGGCTGCAGGAATGATGCTTATGAAACAAAGGCCAAGGATTTTTTGGTCTCCATGTGCAGCACATTGCCTGGATTTAATGCTTGAAGATATTGCAAAAGGAAAAGTCATGAAGCAAGTGATTGGTAAGATAAAGCAGATCACCAATTTTTTTTATCAGTCATATAGACTCATTTCCATGATGAAAACACATACAGACAACCATGAACTACTGCGCCCTGGCATCACTAGATTTGCCACCCACTTTATTGCTATCGAAAGTGTTTACAAGTATAGAGAAGGACTTCTGCAATTAATAAAATCACAAGAGTTCATGAATTCAAAATGGGGAAAGAAACCAACTCCCATTACAATAGAAGTGTGTAAAACAATTGAGTCCAATAAATTTTGGCCTCATGTGAAGGGTGTTTTGAATGTTTTTGATCCCCTAATAAAGGTTCTTCGATTGGTTGATGGCGATGATAAGCCAACAATGGGCTTCTTACATGAGGCCATGGAGAGATCAAAGCTGGCTATTCAAGCAGATTGTAGATATTACAAAAAGTATTGGAAGATCATCGACGATCGATGGGGACGACAATTGAAACATGATTTACACACTGCTGGTAAGTAAAGGCTGTTTCCTTTAATATTTGAATTGTTGCATTCAATTTTGCCTCACTATATTAATTTATCATTGACTAAAATTCATTGGTACTTTTACAGGATACTTTTTTAATCCACAATTTTCGGATGGACGTATATCTGATGAAATCCGTTTGGGATTAAAAAATATAATTGAAAGACTGGCAGCGAATACAGATGAAGCCATTTGGGCTACCAATCAGGTAGGCAGTAGGCTAATTAAGGGAAAAAGTATAACATTGTCATTTCTCCAATTTATTTTATTATGTTAATGTCTTCAGATTGATATATACAATGTACGTGCTGGAAGCTTTGGAACGACGACTGCGCGGAGAGCTATCACACAGACCAATCCCGGTATTGATTATTTGATTGTAAATTTGTAATGTCATTTATATATTATTCAAGGACTTATTATTATTTTATTGACTCTAATATCATTTCTATTTTTTTTTCAGCTGAATGGTGGTTGAATTATGGAGAGAGTGCTCCTGCACTAAGGATGATTGCTATTAAAGTCCTTAGTCAAACAACATCGTCTTCCAATTGTGAAAGAAACTGGAGCACCTTCTCCTTTATCCACACAAGACCAAGAAATAGATTAACAATGCTGAAGCTAAATAAATTGGTCTACATCCACTACAACCTCAGGCTCCGGAGTAGAAATAGAAGGAGAAGAAAGTTTGAGGATCACCGGGATTATTTTTGTCCAATTAATTTGGACTATATCTTTTCAGAAGAGGATACTGTGTTAGGTCAATGGCTGGAGGAACAAGAACAACCGGTGTTAGACCAAGACCCAGAGTTAGAGGGGTTGATGGAGGAATTGACTGGGGATAGGCCTGAGCCAGTGAGGGCCTCAGAAAGGTTGGAAGAAATAAACTTGACAATGCAACAGGGGCGCGCGCCTGATACAAGTGAGCCAAGGGGACAGGACGTGGACGAGGAGAGTGAGTCAAGTATTTCTACTTCTTCATCATCAGCAGGAATCCCACCTGACTCTCCCGGGGATGAGGGTCATTATAGAGATGATGAGCATGTCACTTATGAGACAGTTGAGCATTTTCCTGCTGCTACCGAGTTAGATCCTCGCCGTGGCTATGTCAGACATGTTGGACAGACAGGGAGTAGTGGTGACGCTGCTGGGCAAGGAGTGGGGGAAGGTACTCATGGTCATCAAGGGGGTTATGTTGGCCAACAGGGTGCCATGTATGGACAGCATATGAATTATTCATATGACCCTAATTGGGTACCCCCTTTACCAACACCGATAATGTCTATCGAACAGCTATTAATTGAGCAAGGGAGGCTTCCCCCACCACCACATGATCCCCAACGACCTTTATATACCCCTCATGGCTTTTACATACCATTTGTGCACAATTACCAAGAACAATCTACATGGGATCAAGATAGTTCATCTTCATCATCTTATCAACAACAATCTGAATATGGTCATGGGTATGGTAGTGCTGCACAACAGTATGGAGCATATCTTTTTAACCAAAACCGAAGAAATGATGATGATGATATTGAGCCTGGGCGACACTCCACTTGGTATTAGGCTGTCAATCTATCAACTATCATACACTCATACTCATCAATCTCTCTCTAATTTCTACTCTCTAGTCCCCTCTAATTTCAGGTAAACCATGAACCTTTTGATGCTCAAGTGCTTTATGATTTATCTATATCACTATCATATTTCAGATTTTAATATGTTATCTTCATGGTCATGAATTTCACAACTTATTTGATGATTGAGTTAGTATTAAATGATAATTGATATGTTTGTTATCTACTTATCTTTATTTTCTTATATTTTACACTAATAAATTGATCATGAGCATAAGCAATGGTTGCATTATATAAAATACTGGAGAATAAAGCGAACAGCGACACAGACAGGACTCATAACTTAAGGTGACCGAGATTTTGATTTATTGTTGTTACTAATGGAAAAAAATATTGTTTTCCAGCATTTTCTAATATTCTGGATTTTTTGAATATTTTTGCGAAATTTTTTGGATTAAAAAAAAAATTCACACCGCGACGACCGCGACGGACCGATATCCGCGACGACATCCGCGACGTATCGGTTTTTCGGCCCGGCCGATACCGCGACCGATACCGAGATTTTAAACCATGGTGGGAGGGCATTGCCTAGAATTTGTAGAATCAATGTCCCAAACAGACGAGGGCTGTCACTTATTTAGACTCCCACAATAATGAAGCACTCCTAAAACATCCCACTGAAGCTGACAGGTTTGTAATGATGGTACAGATAATCTAAAATAGTGAAGGCAAAGTTTGATAGAGAAATGACATGGGATATACTCCAAACAGTGAATGGATGGTATGTGTTTGTCTCTTTGGGATCCAGTGGACCATTGAAATGACCAGAACATTCTTGCACCATATCAACTTGTTCTATTTTTCTTATTCAAAAGGAAAAAAAAAAACGATATTCATATATATATATATATATATGAGAATGTTCACGTGCATCCTTTACTCACCATATGGTGAAGGAAACCCCCTTTTTGGAAATGAAAAGTACAAAATGTACCACTTGAAAAGTACATTTTGTACTTTTCATTTCAAAAAAGGGGGGTGCCCCTCACCCTATGGTGAGGGAATGATGCATGCGAACATCCCCCATATATATATATATTTATCCTATAGGAGGAGTATTTTTATGCATCTATCCCTCACTATAGGGTGAGGGACACTCTCCTTTTTGAAAAATTTCACATCTATCCCTCACTATAGGGTGAGGGACACTCCCCTTTTTGAAAAATCTCAAGTACATAGGGAGTATTCCTATGTACTTGAAAAGTCACTTTTGTACTTGAATATTCACCATCCATTCACTCTATGGTGAGAGATAGGTGTACTTGAATATTTTCCTATATATATATATATAGAGAGAGAGAGAGAGCAAAGCTCCCCTGAGCTCAAGGTTAGGATAAGGTAAGCTCAAGTGTGTGGTGGGACCCACTTGGGGACCCACATAGGGATGAGGGTGGGGGGATTTTAAGGATTCCCTAGGAAACTCCTCCCTGCAAAAAAATCAGCCCCAACCGTAATTTCTATCATCTCCATATGGGCCCAAGAGTTTAATGGTCAACAATCCATTCGGATTGATATATAGTCAATCCAACGGTCCAGTAAATTCAGATCTTACCGAAAGTTGGTGGACATGTGCAATTTAAGGGGATCACATATTTGATCCATTTGGATGGACCAAAGGTGGGCCCCACAAGCACGAGCTTACGAAATTTTCTCCCTAAGCTCGAGATTAGGGGAGCCTTGATCATATATATATATATATATATATATGTGGGGTTGCTACCAAGGGATATAAGAGGTAGGGTAGGTAGATCTGAGCCTCGTTGAGATGAGGAGAGGTATCATCCAATGGTGCATTAAGAAAGATAGGTTGGAGTAGCTTCACAGGGTCCTAAAATTTAAGGAAAAAGAACAAGGGCCCCTGTTTGAAAACTTTGATATATTTAAAATAGAGGCAATTTGATTAGAAATAGAGCGGTTTCAATTAGAGTAATTTATAAAATAATTACTTGGTAAGATACAGTATATCTGATATAATTGAAAAAATAAACTTGTCATTTAGTAGAAGTTATATAAGCAAGCTTGTAATAGAGTAAAAGCACAAACAAACTTACCATATAAAGTTTATACGGGTAAGTTCTTAAAAGCAAAAAACAAAAAATTATCTAACTGCTAATTTAAACATTAATGTCATATTGGATTATCTTCTCTTTTGTTACTTTTAGGAAAAAGAGGAAAGCAGTCTTAATGTTGATTCAATCAAAGGGAAATATACTCTCCCAAACAGTTATCATCTTCAAGTTAAATATACCATAATTTTAGATTTGCCAAATGCCACCTAAAATATAAAAAGAAGAATATATAATGTAAAAGTGGTCTAGCTATTTGGATTCGAAAATGTGGTAATTTGTAAAGCATACATTCAAAGGGGGCATGTTTTTTTAACGGCCAAGACTTTCCTACCTTAGGATGGCCACCTTCGCACAAAATCTGGCCGTCATTTATTTTTATTTAATCGAATGACTTTGAAGCTATCAAAATAGTATCACTCATAATTAATTAATATTATCATTTGAACCAGACGGATATGTTTAAGCCTGTGACCGTGAGCCCCTCTGCTGAAAATGACTATATTTTAAAATAATAATATCTTGATGATGCCGTGTGATGTGGCTGTCCAAATGAAGTAAGAGGAATCTCAAATTTATCATGATTTAACCACATATGTTCTATTAATCCTAAGTCAAAATTATGTAGGCTTTCAAATTTCAATGGGTGCTGACATGCCTTTCATCATAGTCAAATGGAGGCTCTTCAGATTGAGTCCATTTTCTATATCAACCAAATTCAAATTCAATTAATTTCACTTTGACCCACTAACATAATTTGAACCCGACCTGTTAATTAATAGACCAAATTAACATTTTCTACCCAATTGATAAATGAGTCATGGTTTAGCCTATATATGTTGCTCATGGTGCTCAACTTGTTCTGAATCTAATCCAACTTGACCCAATGCTAATCCTATCTTGCATTATTTATGGTATATAAGTAAAGATAGCTTTGTAATTTTTAATTTTTCCTCAATTGATGTTTTCTTAAAACTGAAATGTTTCCAACACCACATCCTAAATTCCTAATACCATTTGTCAGCCTTTTCTTCTCACTATTAGAAAATGGTGGGCCTAGCCTATCCAAATGAAAGTTTTCAGTGATCTCTATACTAGAATGAAATTTAGATGGTGCCACCCGGGGACTCACAGTATGGTGCCAAGCTTGGACTCATAATAGCGACCCGGGGACCCAATTCAATGAATTTTAAGTTGGAAGCTCGGACCCATAAATCGAACAAAGCCATTGTTTTACGCTCCAAAAAATAAGTCCATAAAAAAAGGCCTCATAATAGCAACTATCATATTTTGTAATTCCAAAAAAGCAAACTTGCCAACTGTCGTCCCTTTGTTTTCTCCCCAAAATATAAGGTCCTGTAATAATTCTCTCTTGAAAAGATACGTATCAAGATTTTCATGGGGCCTTGAGGTGTCATTTATGGCCTATTATATTTTTAAATTTGCCAATTATATTTCTATTACTAGGAGTCCAATTGATATTAGCACACCTAACCGTCCATATGTATCAAGTTTCAACCATACATTCAGTCATGAATTTGCTTCACCAGCCTTTCTCATTATTTTTGTGTGTCCTATTTAAATAGGGCCCATTTAGATTTGATCCATGATGTGGTTGTAATAGATCCATAGCTTGTGATTTCAGCCATAATAATAGATCTTAAAATTTAAGATAAACAATGGGCCCCCGCTAGAATTTATTCACTTTCCCATAGTGCATATGAGCACCATGCGTGTGGAACATCCAATACGTGGACACACCTTCGAAGTCCATTTTGGATGGTCCTGACTCATGGTGTATATGCGCACTATGCGCAAGGTGAAAATGCTCCGAGCCCCATCAATGGCAAACTCAAGATTTTTATTTGTGGGTGGTGGAGCCAAATAGGTAGTTGGATTTTGCAACTCAAAGTTTCCATGTGAGTTTTAGGGATGGGCCCAGAATTTTTATGTGGGTTTTGGAGGTGGACTTAAGATAGATTAGCAAAACTTGAATATAAAAACTTAATTAGTAATTTTGCATCGCAAAAAAGTAAGAAAAATAAATTTTAATTAAAATATTTATACGAATATTAAAACATAGAAAATGCCTTATTTAGGATTGTCGCTTTTGGCCTCAAATTGTCTTGAGCCCGCCCTGAGCTCGGACATAAATAAGCTAACTAAAATGATGAAAACATAGTGAGCACCATTTGAAAAATAACGGGGTTGGCCCAATGATGCACTGTAACCAATGATCTTGAAATCACAAGAGGCCCATTAAATGATGTAATCATAGCCCACCTAATGATAAAAGCACTAATTCAGACTCACCAAATGATAAACTTGTGATCTACTAATCCAAATACTATTGGGTTTCAACTAAATGATGAAACATAGTACCTAATGTGGAGAACCATGGTGAGGCTCATCCACTGAAAGAAGATACATTGGACCATAGTCAATGATGGAAATCACCATGGAGGCCCATTCAATGATTGGGGCCACATATATAGCCTCAATGGACCATGCAAAAATATTGGGGAGCTCACCCATCAAAATATGTCACTAAGGTCCACCTGAACAATTAGGTGGGTCCACAATGATTTTTATCATTGACTTGCAGGCCTATTTCCTTTTCCTTTTTGGTGAGTCCCCATCTTACACGTTTTCATGGCAAAGCAGCTGTTTCCATCACTTTAGGCACCACCATAGCTTCTTTAATGAAGTGAGCCCACCTTATTGGTTGTGATTACCACATGATTCCATTATTCTAATGGTCCCATTCCATCATTGATACTTGTTCAAGTTTGCGTAAAAAAGGCAGCTGCCTTTCCAAACTAGGAAGCTAGGGAATGAGTATTCTATGAGGCCAGCAGAATAAATTGGCTACTGGGGCTTCAGCTTAAATCCACCTTACTACTCCTCTAATACCTCCTTTATGAGCCAATATTACAATCAAAAGTGGAGCCCACTTTCAAATTTGATCTGATGTAAAAAAAACCATCAATGGACTTTTTTAGTTTAATCACATGTTTTGCATGTGATAAACCTATGGTGGGCAAAACTCTAATTTGAGTACTACAATTTTTGCCCATCAACAATGCATGCGGAGGATAATTTTAAGGTATTCAGATATCAAAGATGGGTTATTTATAGGGCAATCTCCTCAGATACAGTTGTATGGGAAGGTTACTTTCTGATGTTATTCTTCTAATAGCATTCAAATAGAAAACATGATATATGACTGTCCACACTTAATTAAACCTGCACTACTCATGTATAATTGTAACCCCATTTCTCATCCAGCTGTCGGCATTTTTAATCCCCAAGACGTGCTTTCATTTTCCGCTTGTATAGGGGTTGGCCCATCATGGTTTGCACTTGCAGCCCTTTGGGGATTAAACAAAAAAAAAATTTGTGGTCATCTTTCATTAGATCATACTGATCGACCTTTCAATCCAACCATCGATCTGTGGCCCCCACAGCAAGATTAGCATCTTCCAGTGGCCCCACTGATGAATATGACTTCCATTGATTTCCATTCCATGTGGGTCATGGTAAAATCATTATAAAGTATATATACTTTTGTCTAGTGGTGAGAGTGAGAGATCCAATACCATTTTTACTAAGCCTCATCAAGTCATCATTGTTTTCAGTTGCAGCTTCACATGCTCCGTCATCTGTATCTAAATCTCACTCACTTGTGTCTGTTTGGTTGTCTTTTCCTTTGAAATCCCTCTCTAAGCGGAAAAAGACGCTGCCCTCATCACATCACATATGCTTTGCTTTCTCATGTTTTCTTCCTAAAAAAACCTCCTTTCGAACGAGTCCAAGTTTCCGATTCAAAAGTTCGTATCGGATCCCGTTCTATGCGTTTCGGCCGTTTCCGATACCTGCTTTAAACAGGTCTGGATTCTCTCTATCTTATGATTTTTCGAGTTTGAAATGATTGGGGAATCTTTTGGATCAGGAATGAGGAAGTTCCGTATTGTGTTTGATTTCTTTGATTTTTTTTTTCTACGTTTGGCTAGTGCGGAATCTGTATTGAAGTTTGTTGGTGGTCATCTAAAGTTACTTAGGGTTGAAAAGGATCAGCAGCAAGCAATAGGAGCGTGGAGATTCGAAGTCTGTCAGGTAATTAATTTTTTCATTGAAACTTCTGAATTTCATGTTTGTTCGGATGCTTTCATGGTAGATCTGGAGTTTGGAAAGTAGCAAGTTGTAGTCTTTATTTGATTATCTGATCTTTCTTTTTTTTTATGTAATCTATGCATGCTAGGCATTACTTGGTTGTTGATTTTGGTTTGATGTTTGTTTAAATGCAATCATCATCACAGACATGTATATTTTACTTAGCTTCTTTCCAAGATAGTGTTTGGATAGTTATGCCTTTTGTTCGGATCGAACTTATTTGATAAGGAACTTTGCTACCTTTAGGACTGGTATAGTTATGGCCTCTGTTTTGCATTGTTTTCCTTGAAAGATTAGATTTGTTCATTTTGTTGAGGGACAAATGAAGATATGACGATTCTATGTCACACATGTGAATCTAAGTTACTTGGCTAGTTGAGTGAAGTATGGCTGTGATCTAGTACAAAAATCAGGTTAATTCAAGTATCTTAATTGCTGGATTTGAGAAGTATGGAGTGCTGGTGAAGTTTGTTGTATGATGGTCCATTTTCAATTTCCAAAATCAATGGTACGAAATTATGACAGGCATGGTATTTGGACAGGTTAAGTTCATGTAAGCACAGGTATGAAGAAACTCGAGCCATCAACGAGAGACAATTCTAGGACTTAATCAAGCCCATGCATGATTGAGGTTCTTGCGACCTCTGTAAGGTCAAAATCTCGTGGCCTCTTCACCTCTGCAACGTAAACGTGCCCAGTAGAGATGATCATAATTCAATAATTATCCAAAATAAATATTCCCGTTATTTTGTAGTGATATTTATACATGATTTATTTATTAATGGATAATTAGCAAAGATAGAAAAAAAAATCTAGTATCAATCAGTAAGTTTTCAACAAATTTGAAACGATATATTAATTATTTCAAATAGATTTTAACTAATCTATGAAACCCTTGATAAAGTAGATCTAGTGCTCATGTTGGATCTGTCTGGTAACGCACCAAAGGTCCAAAACTGCAAATGTCTGAAACATAAAAGTTACCGAAATAAATTCTACCAGTTATCTGTTGGGATTTAAATAGTGAATGCCCTGACTTTTGGAATCTGTCTGATAAATTCCATCTCTAGGGTATGGGCAAATGAGATATCAACCGTGGATGATAGTACGTGAATCTCCTTGGAAATATCTACCATTCTCCACGGTAGTGGATTCCATCCTTTTGCCCATCCTACAACAATCTTCCAGTCAGCCTCAATGAGTGAAGTACCTGGGGATGGGTTTAAATAATGTGATTCTTTCCTTTAATGCTCATAATTCACCCTCTTTTAGAATCCCTAACACCTACAGGGCCTGAAAACAATGTAATGTGGTTCAGATTGATCTTGATGGTTGGTTGTAATGCAAATTCAAATGAAAAGGTCATTGTGCTGACCTTAGGGTGAACTGATAACTGATAGTATTAATATGCCTCTGCTTAAGTTATTGGTATATTGTTGCAACTGTATCACCTATAATACACATGGAATTGATAATATACTTCTCCCCTCTTTCTGGATTCTGAAAGAGATTAGAGGCCATATTGGCTTTACAATGATACTAAATGGAACGTTACAAGGTAACTCAAGATTCCATGTTCACATAAAGTGGGGTTTCTTACTTGCTAAAAGAAAACTATCAGAATGTATAATTCTCTGTTGCCCACATAGAAACAGGGGAGTTGCCCATAATGCTGGCAATGATCCAAATGGCCCATTTGAACTTAGGAATTCCTTAAAAATCATTTCTTGAGCGCATTTACATTGTTAATAGGTTCAAGGAAACCAAGTTGATACCGCATTGTATTGGTAAACCTAGTGATGGATTAACATCTTACCATTTTAATATTATAATGAATTTAGTAAACGTAAGATAAATGTACTGTGCCTTTCTACGGGTATACTAAAAAAGAGACAGTGTTTCATGGGAAATTGTGAACCCAATACTATTCTATTCTTCTAGACAATGCTTTTTTGTTTTTATTTTTTAATCTTTTGGTTTCTTCTTTACTTAGTTTTCATACTTTCTTTTTATTCTTTTATAGTGTCACCCATTGTACTGAAAAATGGTGGCATTCGGGAAGAAGTTGAAGGAACGACAACATCCAGAATGGCAAAGGTATATTTCGAAAAGTTCTGTATGTGTTCATTTATTGAAATGTAATTTTCTCTCTCATCAGGTAAGTCCTATAATTACCAACTAATCAAGATAAGGGACAGTGAGTTGGGAATAAATGAGCTGTGATTGGGGAAAAATGAGACAGAGGGAGAGCTTATTATAGGACTCAGCCGAGTCTGAGCCGACCTGATTCTGTAATTACTGAGTCTGAGTCGACTCGGACTTGGCAGAGTTTAAAAATGCTGAATGATATTGTAATTTTGATCAAGGAATGGTGCGAAGTAAGGAAGGCCCTGGTCGAAGGAAGTTTTTCTCCCTTACACACAAAAAGGGACTGCGGCTTTTAGTTGAAATCCAATTGATCATTGTCACATAGACGTCAAATGGTTAGAGTGTGATATATTCCGGTTGATACCATGGCTATTAGCCTGAATTACTCTTTAGGAACCTGATGTTTTACTTGGAGTTAAAGAAGATACGACTCTGATTTAGTGTTGCCTCCCAACAGATGGCAGCAGGGAAGTCTTATGCCCATTTTCATTTTCAGACAATAACTGACAAAATTTGGCACCAGATACAGCTTTCTGTACTTCCCAGTTTGGACTGACAAGATTGGCCAGATTGGTCCTTTTCTAATTCTAATATGCTATTGCTACATCCTCTGGAATGAATTTGAATTCTGTTTGTCATCTAATGATGGCAGTGCTTTCATAAATACTTCTTGTACCACTAATAGGAAGGAAAAAATGATTATAGTAATTTGTTATAAGAATTCAATATAAATTTACTGGTAATTGTGTAGGTTGTGCAAATTTTTAGTTTTAATGATTATTTTTGTTATTTTTTATTATAATAATGGCATGGTTATGTCCAGATACTATATCAACTACAAGTTAATGAAGAAGAAAGTAAAGCAATATGCTCAACATATCCAAATTGGGACGCAAGATCGGCGCCATGTTCTCAAAGAGTTTTCAAGGATGCTAGATAACCAGGTATGTAAACATTCATGCAGACACCTGACATGTAATATATGCATGCCTCCATTCATGTTATATGCATAAGACATGTCCAAAAGTCTTTAAGCAAAGAAACTGACATGTCCAATAGTCATGCATATGCCTATTTCTTCATGCTTCACTTACACATTTCTACTTTCTTTTGTACATGTTGATGAAAAAAGTAACTATTGCCGGAACATGTTTTATTTTGAAAAAAAAAAAAGAAGAGAGAGGTGTATAATGATGAATATCATCCTGAAAATCATCATATCTAGGAATTCCAAATACCATCTTTGCCGAGAAGCCTTGTTCCACTTTCATTAAATATCCACATTTAGGTGCAACATATATGGTCAAATGACTATTTGGATGACCTGATCTAATCACTGCTTGTTTCTGGTTTGCATGAGGGAGATAGTTGTGTGATTGGAGCTTAGAACTCTTTTTTTTTTCTTTTTAAATCAGTAAGAAGTGGTTATATTAAAGAGAAAGAGACAAGCATCCAATCTAATAAATTGGAGCAAAATCATTAGACGAAGCAAAAACAAAAGCTTTTACAACATGAAAGGAAACCAAAGGAAAATCTCTACCACCCTTACCCAAGGAATTTATTGTTAAGTAGTTGTTTTTGCAGTTTCCTATCACCAATTGGTTTTGGGATTACTGGCTAGCAACTTTGTCATGGTATCAGTTCAAAACCACACGGGCAAAAATGCCCCATGCCGCGTTGTAGTCTTGTGCAGGCGTGTACTTCGGATCCGGGCGGTGTCCTGCCCGAGGGGGGTTTATCGTTCCATTAGCTGATCACTCAGTATGCTAGAACTCTACCTGAACTGAAGAGACAATGGTTTAAATTCATTAAACGGGACTTACAGGGAGCCACAATGGAAGAAGAAACCCAAGAAACAGTGTTTGTGGAATCACTTTCCATAACTAACTAGTCTTGTAAATAATGTGAAAAAATCTGAAGTTCTGACAAAATGCTTAAAGCTGAATTAGTTTGCATGGACTGAACATGCTTTTTTATTTTCTAATTCAGATTGAAATACTGTCTCTCCTGGAACATGGGTTCCCTAGTAGTTTTAGTTATTATTTTAGCTTTCGAATTCTGATGTATCCTCTCAAATCATTATAGTGTTGTAAACATCATCTGATTACAATATTGATGACAACAAAAGGCTTAATGTTCATCATTTTTATTTTAAGTGCACTCTCAGACTAAAGGTAACTTGGTTGTGCTTGTCCTTCCAGATTGAAAAGACTGTTCTGTTTCTATTGGAACAACAAGGGCTTCTTGCGAGCAGAATAGAAAAACTGGGGGAACAGCATGCAATTCTCCAGCGACAGCCAGATCTATCACGGATTGCTGAGTTGCGAGAAGCATATAGAGCTGTTGGACAGGATCTGTTAAAGCTTCTGTTTTTTGTTGAAATCAATGCTATTGGTTTACGGAAGATATTAAAAAAGTTTGATAAACGCTTTGGATATAGATTCACAGATTATTATGTGACTACTCGTGCAAACCATCCTTATTCCCAGCTGCAGCAAGTGTTCAAGCATGTGGTAATACTTCCATGTTTCAAGTCTTCTACAACTATTTTAAGAAAAAAAAAATTACATGCCCTGCCACTTGTAAATAGAATAATTTCTGTCACTAGTATCTTTCTCGTCTTCCTGTTTACGGTCAAAGATAGGTTTATCTGTTACATTAGTAGTCAAATATATTTACTAATAGTGAAATGTGCAGGGAATAGGAGCTGTTGTTGGAGCACTGTCTCGTAATCTTGCAGATCTTCAAGATCGTCGGGGAAGTTTTTGGTCTATTTATGATCAACCATCTGTTCCGCTGCAGGTTTTAATCCTTGTTAACTTCACTTTGTGTGCGGACTTATTTGAATAATGTTATTTATTTCACATATCTATCTCATTGAAGTTTCACAACATTCACTTTTTATAGTTCAATCTATCTTTTCAACTTTGGTTGTTGTGCCTGCAGGACCCTGTAATTGATTCAATTAAAGCAGCTGTAGACAGGCTGACACACTCAACAAACTTCTTACAATTCTTAGGACAACATGCACTTATCATGCAAGAAGAGTTGCCTACACCAGCCGAGGATCATGTTGATGAGCAGAAATATCATTTGATGTCCCTTCTTTTGAACTTGGCAAACACCTTCCTTTATATGGTTAACACTTACATTATTGTCCCCACAGCAGATGACTATGCACTGAGCCTTGGAGCTGCAGCAACAGTTTGTGGTGTTATAATTGGGTCCATGGCTGTTGCTCAGGTGTTTTCTTCTGTGTATTTTAGTGCATGGTCAAATAAATCATACTTCAGACCCCTTGTTTTTAGCAGTATTGTTCTTTTTGTGGGCAATGTCTTGTACGCACTGGCTTATGATCTTGATTCAATATCCGTTATTCTAATCGGTCGCCTGTTCTGTGGGTAAGTGGCCATTTTGTTATTATTGTTTTTTTATGTGTGTCCATAATTAAGTTGTTTATTTTCTTACATTCAAGTTGCTGTTTTTCTCATGCATTACTAGTATGAAAGTGTTCCATTCCATGTTCTGGTATTCTTGCTAAATTTTTTTCAGCTTTCATTCCCGCTGCCCCCCCCCCCCCCCCCAGACTTCAAAATCTCAAAATCCTGGATCTTTGACAAACCTAACTGTGGAAAATTTCTCTGTCATGTTGTTGAGGAGTTTCTGCAAACACCTGATAGGCAATGTGATTCTCCAACACCAATCACCATCAAACCACGTTCATGTAGATAAATAAAACAAGACAAGAAACACAGTAAGACACGAGATTTACATGGTTTGGTTACAATGTGTAACCTACATCCACGGGGAACAATGCAATGCTTCTTCTTTACTTTTAATGGAGATTGCAAGCTAAGCACCAAGTGAAGCTATAAGAATCTACTTACAAATTACAAGCTTTCAAAGCTTTCTTTCCTCCCCTTTCTCTTGGTCTTCTTGGATAGACTCTTCTCTTGCCTCTTCTCCCAATCTCTACACTCTCTCTACCAAGGAATACAAAGGAATACACTAGAATGATATTTTCTTTTTCCTTAGGGTTTTCTTAAAAGAAAGAAGTTCTACAACCATTGGATTGACTCAATCCAATGGCTCACATTAAAAGAGCTAAAAGAGAGATTAAAAATATAATAAAGAAAAGCACAAGGGGGTGAAAAGCAAATAAAGGGGGATTTGGATTCACACGTGTTGCACACACACAGCACATATATAACATTTCAAACATCGGATTAGCGCATTTCTCCAAGACTTCAGTTTTTCTATGAAAATATTGCTGCAGAATGTGCCCTATAAGATGAAATTTCCACGTTTCTACAAATTAAAGTTAACTATGATGATATTTCTATACAACAGGTTCAACTTTTTTCATAAGAGATTGAGCATTACATTCTCTCAGGTTCTCCAACTTTTACTAAAGCCAACAACCATCATTACATAAATGTTCTCTTCTGTGTAGCATGTTGATTTCATTACTAATATGGGTGTTACACTTAGAACAGGTTGATTCCTTAATTGATATGTGGTGCATTTTTGGGTTTGCGAACCACAGTCCTAGTGGCTTGGACTATCTTGATTCTTGAGAGAAGCCCTGGGGTTTCTCTGTGAGTCAACAACCAATGGATGTAAATAACTGAAAAGACAATACCAATTAGCAATTACTGCTCCGAGAGAGTGATGCAGGAGGATATTTGTATTGGAACCGGAGTGTTAAATTCCAACTTCGAAGCCTAAGCTTGAACTATATCTGGAGTCAGCACCCAGGATAAATCACCTGCACAAACATTCACTATGAAGTAGAAAACCAAAAATTTATTCAGTAATAAATGTGAAAGAGAGAAGACTAATGGACCCATTGGCTGTCCTAGCTGTGGACTTTTGTTGTTTGTCATCTTTTCTATTGCTTCTGCTTTACAATTATTGAGTTGATCAGAAGATTGCTTGATCATCATTATCTAAGCCTTGTCCCAACTATGTAGAGGTTGGCTACATGAATTCTATTTCCTCCATTTTGATCTATCCCGAGCCAAATCCTCTAATAGGTTCCACTTCTTCAGATCTATCCTTTAGCCTACCATCTTCCTTGGTGTGCCATCCTGGTGCAGCCCAGCCACAATCAATGGTGAGATCGAGTCTTCCGACTCAAAACCCTAAGATCACTTAGGAGAAAATACCAAACGAGAACACTTCTGAACTTTTTATTGAGAATATAGCATACTTACAATAAAGAACTCCTCTCTATTTATAATAAAGGAAAGACTAAATAAGGAAAATCCTAATTACTGCATGATTGCTAAATTACTCTAATTAATCTCTAACATAATCAAATCAAATATTCTCTTAATAAATCTAAACCAATCTAATTAGGGAAAACACTTAATGGGAAAGACTCCTTGGTGGGGTCCACTAGGGGGGGGGGGGGGGGGGGGGCTCTTCTTCTTGGATCGCCCTGCATCACATCCACTTACATAGAAAATCTTCTCCTCAACAGCGCCATTGCTGGCCAACATTGAAGATGTCCAAACCATCTCAAATGAGTCTCTCTTAATCTATATCACCTATTGATGCTACCCTTAAATGCTCCCGAATGTGCATTTCTGGTTTTATCGTTCCTTGTTTTACCACGCATCCATTTCAACATTCTTATCTCCACTACACTCGTTTTTGTGCATGTGTTGCTTCTTGATTGGCCAACACTTTGCTTCATAGGTCATAGCTGGCCCAATTGTTGTCCTGTAAGATTTTCCCTTCAATCTTGCTGGTATATGCCAATCACAAAGCACTCCAGAACTAATTCTCCGCTTCAACCATCCGCTCTTATCCTATGTTTGACATCTTCCTTAGTCTCTCTAATCTCTATCCTTATTAATTATCGAGTCAAGGTATCGGAATGGCTTAAAGTTAGCCCCTAATGCAAACCTATAGCCATTGAAAATTCACTTGTCTCTCTATAGGTAGTTCTTACACTTCTTACCTATCCGACTAGAAGATTGCTTGAGGTTGGTCCCAAAATAATATAAGAAAAATAAAGACCATGGGCCATATTGCTTTGCTTTGCTAATCAGATGATTGTTTAAAGCAAGGTGAATCTTATATTTCTAGATTCTTTCCAAAGTTCTCTGTTTGACCTCAGAAGTCAGAATAAATATGTAAAATGAATCATGCAACCCCAATTTGGATTATGCATTTCCAAATTATCATGACTCGTGAGTTTTCTTCCTCGCTTGCTTCTGTTTTACCATGAGATTTCTTCACTGGTTTATATCTAGGTCAAAGTGATAGTGGAATGAGCTCTGATTATGTGGTCCCAAAACTAATGGTTTCATGAATATCTCCGATATGACAGCTTCACTTGGCAGCTCAGTTACTTGATTTTGTCATTCTGTAACCCTTGGGTAACTTACATTCTTAAGGAGACCATTATTAACAACTTGTGGATGGAGAGAGTCAATCTCTGTTTGTGTTGTCCACATATTTATAGACCAAATGTAGTTTGTCTTACATTACAGCTCTTTTAAAGGGGCTCATTTGTACTGAAGCGTGAGAAAAACGGAATGGCAAAATTGAAAGTCGGTGTTCTGAGGTCTAAATAGTGAGAGGAGGATCTAGTTGTGGACCCTCTGGGAACTGCCTGCGGTGGGCTCCCATATTCCATCCCCTTATTTTTCTAAAGCTATGGGTCCGAGCATGTCCTAAAGTTTAGGAGATTTGTATCAGTTTTGGGATCGATGGTGCTGGTAATACCACTTCTGATTTCTCAAGTTGTTAAATTGTCTTCATTATTCATTGAAAAAGTTTCTTCATTTTCTTTTATTTTTTATTTTTTCCATAATTTCTTTCTTAGAGAAAATATGTGGTAATAAGGTGGAGGATTTTAACTCCATTAAAGGAAACTGCAATATAAACTCATCTTCCGGTTGGATTACCTCAAGTAAAATCTTAATCCCAAGGAGATTTCATTGCTAGACAGATCTAGATCTTTGACTGTTGATTGCATATGAGTGCACTGACTCCAGCTTTTGAGCTTGATGCCAGAGGCTTGCATGTAAACTTGACTTGGATAAGGCATGTGTCATGGTGGACTGGAGTTTCCATGGTTACTCCCTTTTCTTAAATTGGTTTCAGAGAAGGTGCAGGTGGATACAGTAATGCATCTCCTCGGTGCAGATATGATTATTGATCAGCCCATTATGGGAACTTTCTTCTCATTGCATTTATGTGGAAAGCATTTTTGGTTTTGATTATTTAGAGACTCATCAGTAATCGGTATGGCTTTGCATCTGGTGAACGTAGGTTGATTTTATAGTATATGTACATTATTTTTTATTGTTATTACATTCATGGCATGACATTGATGGCAAATGCAGGTTGGGTTCTGCAAGAGCAGTTAACAGGCGTTACATCAGTGATTGTGTACCACTTAACAAACGGATGCAAGCTTCTGCAGCCTTTGTTAGTGCTAGTGCCCTTGGGATGGCATGTGGCCCTGCTGTTGCTGGCTTACTTCAAGCTAAATTTAAGATATTTGTAATCACTATGAACGCAAACACTTTACCGGGTTGGGTAATGGCCCTGGCATGGTGTGCATATTTAATTTGGTTATTGATTTCATTTAAAGAGCCTTCTCATGATATCGAAGAGAATTCACCGCAGGAAACTAATGCTGGTAACTTTATTGTCCCAATTTTTTATTCAATGTTTAGTAGAAACAATTTGACCTTCAATGCATCTTGTGTACTGTGTACCATCTTAGAGAGTAATAATTGCCATTTGGGAATTTACTATTTAAGTGAAGGTGAAGTAAAGCCTCCATTATCCAGACAAGAAAAGACCAGGGGGTCATATCAAAAGTACACAAATTCAAAATTCCCTCCTAAAAAAAAGTCAAAAAAGCATCCTTCTTTCTCCACTAAATGACAAAAAAAACATCCTCTTTTTATACAAAAAGATTCCCTACCAAGCCACTAAAAACAAAAGACCATCATAACCAAACCCCCCCCCCCCCCCCCCCCCTATTCTCTCTTGATTTGATGCTTCACCTCACTTCATTTTACATATAAAGTTCCCAAACTAGTTAGGGACTTGTTTCACATGCTTCAAGCTTTGGTGAGACTTGCTTGTCTCGATTAAAACATCGGTCATATGATTAAAATTTTAAACCGATCGCTTTCTTTAACATCATTGAATCCTTATCCCATCTATTTAGGATTTGGTTTATGAGTTCAACTTTTCCTCTCATTCCTTCTTAAAGCTAAGTTCTTGGTCACCCTACAATCTAACATGCCACTTCTAACCACTTCCTTCTGAGTCTTCACCTTTTACTTAAAAACTTCCTTTCTTTATATAGGAGTTAGTTCCAATTTTCTAAACACATGCCCAAATCTTATCGGGTGGCATCCCTTCGTTTTATCCTCTATAGGGTCCCCATGTATATTTTCGCTAATATACTCATTCTTGATTCTATCCATCCTTGTTACTCCACACATCCTCTTAGCATCTCTATCTCGGCTTCATATGATTCATCTTCTTGTTGTTTCTTTGTTGCCCAAGTTTCAGATCCATATAAAAATGCAGTTCACTATTATCTTATGAGAATGCCCGTCCAATCGAAGTGGCACTCAATGTTCGCTTAATACTCAACTAGCTTGTTCCACTTTGCCCACTCCAAACTAATCATATTTTCCATATCCTTGTCATGCTCTCCATTTTGTTCTATAGTTGCTTCCTATCATTGATACTGAACATACATGGCACTAAGTGTCTTCAAGTTTGACATTATCATCCTCATTGCTCTCATATTCTCCAAATTTTTACCCAATAATTCTATTTTGGTTCTACTGTTTCTCAAACAATTTGACTCAAAATCCTTTTTTAAAAGTTCCAACTTATCCTTTGCTTTTTTTATTTGACTAATCATCTTTCATGTCATCTGCAAAAACACACACCAAGGAATGTCATCTTGGATATTTTTAATCAAGATAATGATCAAATCAAATAAATAAGAGCTCACGGTGGACGATGTAATCCTATTCCAGCTAGGAACACATCCATCTCACAAGTCACAACATAGTTATTATATTCATATTTACCTGAATACAGGTATTGTATAATCTCACTATAACCATTTGCCATGTTGTTTATTTCTTCATTGTCTACTACACTAAGGGCATTGCCTTGTCAACCACCTCCTAGCAGGGGCAACTGGGCTTCTCACTCAAAAAGCGGCTTAATCAGTCACATGCTCGAGTTGAATGTCCCATGCATCCAGCATTGTTTAGGAGTTGTTTAAGGAATTTTTACCAATCGGAAAGTTTAGTTATGTTAAATAGTGGGTTTGTTAGCAGTTATCTTGGTTGCTGAGGGCTACAAAATAAAGTCTTCAAGAGGCATAATTTAGTTAAGAGTCTAAGAGAGACAAGAGACCAATTGTGTGATAGAATTGGAGTTCAAGTCATGGACATTTAAAGGGGATTACTATCATGCTTCTTCATATACTCGTGCACTCTCCAATTTCAAAACTTATTAAAGTTGATTGATTCTTCCCTTGAGTTGGAAATTTGGTATTGATTGAAACCCAATGGTGGTATACCTTGGATGTGTGATTGCTTCCTTCATCCAAATGGCTTGGAGATTGACTCTTGCTCAATCTTCTCCTTCCCATCACTGTGTTTTACTGCTTTAACACCCGTTGTAGGCCTTCTTAAATTTTCCATTTTCTTTTCTAATTTTCCCACAAGTTGTCTTGATGTGGAATATCTACTTGGTGTAAACCAATATCGTAACTCGGGAATATTAGATTCTTGTCTTACATTTTTCTTTGGTACTCCGACGAAGTCCTAACGTTTGTCTGACTCACAAAATTTTTCTATGTGATTCTTCCCTGTAGTGCTTTTTCCATTCTTTGATATATACTTCCAGGGCTCAAATTTTTTTTTTGTATAGTTTGGTTAGACAGAGTCACAGACTTGTCACCCATCACGATCCAAATGTATTGGATGAGATTCAGCCAGTTCTGCACAAGAACCTTCATTTGGGATTTGTAGTCTTTGTTTATTTTCCTTCCAAGTAACTATCCAGTATCCATCTTGAGCAGGAAGCTGATTAGAGATGCCTGAACATAGGAGAATGATGTACCATTTCAAAGGGAAAAGAGAAAAAAGAACATAGAAGAATTATAACCAAACCAAACCAAACCAAGCCTTATCCCACTAGGTGGGGTCGGCTATATGGATTTGATGATGCCAATCAAATCTGTTTAGGGCCATGTCCTCCGTTAGATCCATGTAGGCAAGGTCATGTTTAATAGTTTCTTTCCAACTTCTCTTAGGTCTCCCTCTCCCTCTCCCTCTCATACTCCTGACAATCTCCATGCTTTCACACCTTTTAACAGGTGCCTCTGTTGGACGCCTTCTAACATGGCCGAACCATCTCAGTCGATTTTCTCTCATTTTATCTCCAATCGGTGCTATTCTACTTTGCCCCTAATCTCCTCATTCCTAATCCTCTCCTTGTGATCCCGCACATCCATCTTAGCATTCTCATCTCCGCAACTTCCATCTTCTTGACGTAATTAAGCTTTACTGCCCAACACTCTGATCCATATAACAACGCCGGTCGTACCGCCACCTTATACTACTTTCCTTTAACAGAAGAATTATATATAGGAATTTTTTTTTTGTATGAATAATATGTAGGAGCCATCCATCAAGATGTTGGAAAGTAACTATCGACCAATTTATGCCTTTTTAATTCACTGGTCTATAATTTGTTGGTGTCAAGATATTCTTCTCACAGTAATGTTCCATCAAAGTTTCATCTCTAGTATTGAAGTTACAGATGTGATGTTCATTGTTATTATCTGTTCATCTGTTTGATGGTTATAACCTACATCGCATGCGGTGGTGGAACCAGGAAATTTGCCTTTGGGGGCCACCTTGTAAGTTTTAAACTCTTAGGGGGGCATAGTAAAATATATATAATTTTTTTTCCTATACACAAGGGGGTTAATGTCTTCAATATTTTCGGAGTGGCTAGTTGCAAATGCATTTTATAGTAAATAGCGTACTGTGGATCTTGTCTCCTTTTAATATAATTTACTGTTACTGATAAAGAAGAATCTGTGGATCTTACTGCCAACAGAACCAGTAGAGAACAACGAGAATGGAAAAGGTCTTAGAGAACCATTGCTCTTAAATGATGAGGAAAAGCAAGGCAATGAAGATGACGATGAAGAATGTGATGGTAGTGAAGAAGCTCAAGAGAAGTCACACACGGCTGCTACTTCAATTGCATCAGCATATAGATTGCTGACACCATCTGTAAAAGTATGAAATCTCTTTAAAATAATTGTTAATGTAATAATATTAGAATAGAAATTAATGTTTATGTGGTCAATAGCATTATAAGTTTGTCACATGCTACATGCTACATATGCATGCAGATGTGACATAATTGCCATTCATGCTTTTGGCGGTAAATTTTTTTCTTTTCTTTTCTGGGTGGCTGCCACACTGGCCGGAGAACCTACTTCCAACCGGTTGAGCAGGCCTCGAACTGTACTCACTGGCCGGAGAACCTACTTCCAACCGGTTGAGCAGGCCTCGAACTGTACTCCATATGTGAGTAGACGTCCCTATCACTAAGCTATGCTTTGCAGGGACTTTTGTAAATAGAATTGCATTTTCATATTGTGTAAACTATCTGTCAAAAAATTGGGAGTTTTCTGCTACTGTATAGATTTTTTATTCTATGCATTTCTGTTTTTACACCTATTGTCACTAAGTGAGGGCTTTGAGTTTTGAGTTTTGATGCTAAATGAAGTTGTGAGTTTTTGAGAGAAACTGCTGTAAGTTTATCAAAGTCTGAAGTGCAGATATGTTTGAGATATCTAAGCCGTGATAGAAATATTGTGAATTGCATCTGTGGATAAGCCTAAAATCACAAGTTCATTTACCCTTTACATGGATGTGGTGGATTGTCCTGATTTACGTTTGAGACCGGTAGTTACAAGAAATGCATGGCTCTTACTATTTACTGGAAACGTGGAGAATTAATGTGAACTGGATATATATTGTGTTAATCTAAAGCCCTGAACTACCTTAAAAGCTAGAAAACTTCAACTACACCTTTTCTTTTAATATTCCTGTTTAATTTTATTTTATTTTCATATTATAGATGGCCTGCCTGACTTTGATAGCTACCCAAAAAAATTTCAGGTGCAGCTATTGATCTATTTTATGCTCAAATATGCAATGGAGATTTTGCTTTCTGAATCAAGTGTTATTACCACATACTACTTCAGTTGGACAACTAGTACAGTGGCAATTTTCCTTGCATGCCTAGGCCTGACAGTTCTTCCAGTAAACATACTTGTCGGTAGCTACATTAGTAACATGTTTGAAGACAGGTAAACTTTTAGATAAAAGGCATGATGATTATCTATTTACTTGTTAGAATGGTGCCTGTTTTCTACATCTTGTGGATTCATAATATCATAATAGGGCTGTAAAGTGTAAAGGGTTTGATTTCAGGTGGGTACTGTAACGTCATCATTGATCAATGATGGTGAATATTTTACTTTTCAATAATTTGACTGAGGTCCTATTCATGGGATGTAGTTGATTGCTCTTTTTCAATTGAGTTTTTGAGAAGAGAAATTTTATGCATTTTGGACTTTTCCATCTTGTTGCATGTTTTCTGGCAAAGGCCTGCTGATGAATTTTGTTGGTTGGTAATTTTGCAGGCAAATTTTATTGGCATCTGAAATTATGGTATTTATAGGTATAATCCTAAGCTTCCATGTCACAATCCCTTATTCTGTGCCACAATATGTCTGCTCAGCGCTTATCACATTCGTATCAGCCGAAGTCCTTGAAGGTAATCTACAAACTCATCCTTAGAAAATAAAAAAATAACAATGAATTGTGTGTTTTTTCCTTTTATCGGGCACCATTTCATGATCTCTAGCATTTTTGCATACTTGCCAAGCCTACTCGTAAAACATTCCCACCCAGACATTTCTTGACTTCATTTTTGAAGTAAGGCTTTCAGGGTTAGGTACTAATAATGGAAGAAGGAAAAAGAAAAAAAGAGAAGTAACATAATCCTTTACTTGGCTGAGCAAAAGTATGGAAAGATAGTGGCATGATAATGTCTGATTTGACATTCGGTCTAACCAACAAACTGTATACATGGGTCTACTACTTTTTGTGATCCAAACAATGGGTAGTGCGGACTCCATGTTAGATGGAGATGGGCATCCCCTGAAAATTTCATCCATCAGCTCGTCCCAAATCATTTATTTTCCCTGTAAACAAGGATCTCTGGTTGTGGTTATTAACTTTCACCAGATGGCTTGGATCATATGATGAGACAATAACAAAGCATGGCCCGTTTTGTGATGGCTGACCAGATCAGATCTTATGTTACCAAAGGATCTACCTCCTATATAATATTCTTGTCCACAATGTTCCATTTATTTCTATCAATTTTCTTTTTTCTTTTTTTTGGCTACATGGGGGACTTTGAACTCATGGAAGCTAACACACGTGCCTAACCGGCTGAGCTACAGCCAGGGAGTCTCGGGCATCTTTACCTTGATAGCATTCCGTGTACTTTTGTTTGTATGAATCAGCCACGTACGCACTTGGTGTAAGGCAGCATATGATTTGATCATTTGTTTTAAGGCACCATATGATTGCTCCTTGTAATCGAATGGCCTAGTGCTTTCCAACTTTTGCAGTTTCCAAATTTTCTCTGGTGCTGTGTTATGCCACTGATGGAGGTGAACTAAAATCAGGCATATAGGTTAGGCAGACCAAAATCATTCACATTAAGCACCCAGTAGTCACGCACTTCATTCATGACAATCCACATTCTACGACTATGCAGACTACTGTCTCCAGCTGCGTCCAAATATTGGCATGAACTGTGATGCATTATTGCCAAGATACTTGAATTGTTGTCTGCCAACGCACAGTTGTGACTCCTCACTTCTCTTGGCCTTATGCTTTAACTGAGTAGTTGAAATTCTGGGTATTCTAGCCAAATCTGGAATTTAATCCAAAGCATCCTTTGTTTCATATGTGAGCTTTCTTTTTTTTCTTGTCTCATATATGTTGTGTGACCAATGCAGGTGTCAATCTAGCACTATTATCTCGAGTCATGTCATCAAGGCTTGCCCGTGGAACCTATAATGGTGGACTGTTGTCAACAGAGGCTGGAACTTTGGCTCG
Source organism: Litsea cubeba (assembly GCA_012931725.1). NCBI lineage: Eukaryota > Viridiplantae > Streptophyta > Magnoliopsida > Laurales > Lauraceae > Litsea > Litsea cubeba. The sequence continues at coordinate 55,236,477 of CM022946.1, forward strand.
GGTGGTGGCAGACAGCACGATAACATTGGCTGGATACTTGGGTGAGAGCATGCTCTTGAATGTCACTCTCATACCTTCTCTATTGATTTGCATAGCTTCCATTGGAGCGACATTCTACACCTACAACTCTCTCTTTTGATGATCTCCTGCTTATAAAAGAAAAGCCCCCTCCTGCAGTTCTGCATCTTTTGAATTGTTGTATGCATAGTAGACGAATATTGGTTATTGTTGGGGTTTTTTTTTTTTTTTTTTGCTTGAAGAATCTTAGCTTATTGGTTTATTCAGTCCAATTAGACTGATTTCAGTACCCTTTTTTTGATATAGAATGAATGAAAAATGTTTGGGTGTAGGTCCACAGTGGTCTCTATGAGTGTTGTGTGTGTTTTATATCAGTAGATACTGTCATACTGAATTGGAAGCATCACCTGATCACAGTGACAGTGGTCATTAATCATTATAACCGACGAGGTCATACTTGCTATTTGAATGTACGTTGCAAATAATTTATGGTGGGCCTCCTCCCAAAGTGGTTCTCTTTTGTTTCTTCAGGCCAGGGATCAACATTCTAGCCACAATACTGGAGTGATGAAATCGACATTCAAATTGTATTGTCATAGATCTTTTTGACCCCCATATGGCCAGCAGGTTTTTTGATCGACCCACCTATGAATTTGGTAGGGACAGTGGAAGCCACCAAGATCCTTTCTGCTGATAAATCCTCTGGTACATTAGGAAAAAAACTGCTTCATCATCTGTTGTGTTTATAATATTATATGACAGTAATTTGTATCTCCCTGGTGAGTGGCTTATTGCCCAGCTCAGAGAGCAGTAGGGCAAAGAGAGATAAGTTCATCTATAGGAACTTTTGTTGATTATCAGAAACCGTTAAAATAACTCTACTCTGTAGATGGAAAATTTGTGGTATGATGAGATTTCTTGCCTCCTTCAAACAGGTCTATTTCGACACCTTTGCCAAAAATAGATAGCAACGCAAGAATCTTGGCCCTTGAGTTGGATATCTTTCAAATATTGACCATGACTCATAGTGGTATTTCCTTTTAGGGATAATGGCCCTTTAGTGACCATGAGTCTTGGCCCTTTATTTAATATCTCCTAAGAGGAATCTGGATCCTCTTAGACCAGCCCTATAAATCCATCAGTGGGGTATTGGGCCAAATCTCAGTTCACTGGAGTTGGTCCCAACTTCACATTGATCGTGTACATAACACACGATAAGGAAAAAAAAAAAAAAGATTTATGTGTGTTACATCTTAACAACATGAAGATGGGAATTGGGAACTCTAGCCTAGGGCTTAAGAAAATCAAATATTCAAATTGGCCTCTCTCTTAACATCAGTTCAAAAATGAGGGTGTAAACAAAGATGGAATCATTGGTAAATTACCAGTCAAAATGAATCTGCATCTCATTGGATGTCACCCGTCCAATTCAATCTTCAACGCTATGATCATAAGCCAGTCTTCTTTCTGCTTTGTGCAATAGTGAAGCAATTGCATTTATTTTGAAAGGAATTTCTCTTTAAGGGGTTAGAGTGCTCATCAATCAATCAAAAGAACAGGCCTAAAAAATAATGGGATTAGTTTCAAGAAATGTACTTTTTTTTCTAAAATAAACAGCATCTATCATATTATGATCGATCTCCATTGTAACGTACCAAAAATAATAAGGTTGAATTGGGTTTTATGTACCCAATTCCACGCACCAGTTGATTGAATCATAATCTAAGAGGAATTTTACCGTAGGAGAAAAATCGTCCTTAATAGTAATCATCGCAGTGTCCTTCGGTATTAGTTCTTGACCCGTCTAGAATCGAGTGTCCCTTGGGCTCAGGCCAAAAGCTCCTGGACTGGGTTGGGTAGGGAGATAACCTTGGTTATCCAAAAAAAAAAAAATGTAATCATCATCCTGCCCTATATCATCGATTCAAAATCAGCTATTTAATTTTAGGTTTTCATTCAATTCCATTTGTATGTGGTTTTGTTAACTACATGGACCATCATGTTTTTTTTTTTTTTTCACCACTTTGTTTAAGGTCCTTTTTATGGGGTCCCTTTTTCTAGTTCCTAAATCCTTCCAGGCTCTTTTATGCCATCACAGATATCATTCTCAAAAATTATTGTCTCGAGGAAATGTCAAAATAATTTCAAATTTGGCGGTTCCCTCTGGATATAATCGGAAAGATGTTGAGGAAAAATAAATCAATTTTGAGATGATTAGAAAAAGATGATTTTTTTTTATGTTCTATATTTATTCTAGTTTTCTAGTGGTATTCATTTCAGACAAAACTTTGAAAATATCAAGATATAATCAAGGAAAATACCATTTTAGGAATATATCATTAATATTTGTGACAATGGTTGTATGTATGTGGCCTTACATTTTCAAATGACATTCTTTGAATACTAATGATTCTTTGAATACAAGAACAGCCACTTACCTCGCTAGTAAGTGGCGGCAGCTCTCACCTACCTACCCAAGGTGTGTAGGTGTGCGGGCTCCCAAGGTGTGTAGGTCTGCTGGCTCTTTCTTAAAAAGCAGAAATGGCTCTAACTAAAATTATTAAATAAAGAGGTGAGAGATGAATGATATAAGGTGGAGACATATATGCAACATTTACTTTCCTAGGATTTGAATTATGAGGGTAGTGATTGAGTATTCATTTCACATTTCTCCTGAATTTAAGTTTCATTAGAGGGGCGATAATTTGATAACTATTTTCAAGAATTCACATTTGCTTCTTCAACTTTTACAATTTTTAGGAATAGAAGTCTAGAATTCATATGTATTTGACTTATGTGAAACAAACATGTTTTGAGTAATAAATAGAATAAAAGGCGCTTTGAACATTAGAATATAACCTATGATATGCCCCCCCCCCCCCCCCAAAAAAAAAAAAAGGCCACTCCACCTTCCTTGCCAAAAAGCAGATCCTCTCCAGCAGCATCATTTGCTTTTTCCATCTGAGCTTTTACGTGTGTGTGTGTATGAGAGAGAGAGAGAGAGAAAGAGAGAGAGAAACAGAGAGAGTTTCATTGTTAGGAAGTTGCAATCTTGGGAAATGGGTGTGGAAGAAAAGGCAATGTAAAGAGCAAAGGAGGCAGAAGAGATTGCCCCATGGTATAAAACTATAGCATATGCCAATCCTCAAGGTTTTGTAAGGTCTTTTAGTCTCAAAGGCTTGGGCTTATAAAGCCTTACATGGATGAGCCCTACAAAGCATAGAGAAGAGTTGAGCAGAGCAATAGCATTCATATAAGCAAATCAGTCAGAGGGCTTCTCCCTATTGGCAGGTGATGAAGAATAATAATTGGTTGCCTGCAAAAGGAGAGTTGCCCTGTGATTGCTTCAGCTTAACATTTGGAGCTCCTCTCATGAAAACAGTCAGGTATGTAAAAGAAGAAAAAATAAAAACAAATGCATGCATCACTCTCTTTTCATATGACCCTAGTTTTTTTCTACAACCCTAGTTTTTTTCTACAACCCTAGTTTTCTTCCTTGTAGAAAAAAACTACCATATCCTTCTCCTCTATTGAAGTATCAAGCTGACCTCATAGTTCCTAATCACAATCATTTAGAAGAACTAGAATACCAGGCCTCTCCTACACATGGAACCAAACAAAAAATGTATGATATCAAAAGACTCAAAATAATAAGAAACATATCTGACATCATATAAGAACATTTCTGGCCTCTCCTTGATCAAATTGGAGCATACCCAACACATAAAATCTCTCTTTTGTCAATTTCGGAATGCATTTTTAATCATTTATACTAATGTGAAAAGAAGTGTTCCCAAGGTGGTGCTAATTTTTGTTGAGAAAGGAAATTACTTTCTTTTCTCCAGCTTTCAGCTTAGCATCCCATCATTTTTCACTGACTGAAAATTAACAGAAAAGAACCTGAAGGCCACCGCTGCATTAGAATAGTATCATGATAAGGAATTTAAAATTTTCAGGTTGAGGGATAGTAAAGGGATAAAAAAAAAAAAAAAAAAAAAAAAACCCTAAGCGTTTTGGCTATTTCTACTTGCATGAACGTATACTTCCATTTTCAGGTTATTGAAATTTTTAGTGGTGTTTAGGTATCTATTTCCATGTCAAGTACTTTTCATGTCCTATTCATATCTTCCATTCTTTAGCTGGAAGAGTTGTGTTCTTTTTATTTTTGGCTCAAGAGAAGAGTTGTATTGTTAGTTTGTTACAGAGAGACAAGGAATCAATATGTTTGTCCAACTTAAACAGCTCACTGAAAACCTGCTCACGTGAAAGGAGTTGGGGCTTTTTTATCTCTACATTACTGGCAGCTAGGCTGTAAATCCGGCCCTTTGACGAGAGACCAGCCTGGTCTGGCCCACAAAGAGTAGACTTTTTGTTCTTGTTCTAAAGCCCAAGAGTAAGATAGGGCCCAATTTTGAAAAACCCGCAACCCATATGGCCATGTTCTATTCGGAGGAATAAAATGGAGATTGTCTCTTGGAGAGATGGCTGAGTGGTTGATAGCTCTGGTCTTGAAAACCGGTATAGTTCCGAACAAAGAACTATCGAGGGTTCGAATCCCTCTCTCTCCTTTTGCTCGTTGAATCGATTTGTTTCTTTATTGGTATGGCCTGGCCTGGTGTCATAAAGGGAAATGGCTCGGCTATCCCACCTAGCCGAGCCAGAAAAAAATAGATTATCTAGAAGTCTTAGTCAAAGCTTGACACAACCAAGCACCTATTAATATATATATAAGTAAAAAAAATAGAAATAACTTAATTATTCTTGAAAACAACTGCCTTCCTAGTGGATTATATTTTAGCACAGGGGAGGCTTGCGTGGAATGATATACCCCATGAGTTGGAGTGGCATTTTCTTCTATATCTTAACCAGTGGTAGAAGAATAAGAAAAAAGGAACTCATGGTCATTTCAATTTCTTTGGCCCAAGCAAATTCAGAATTTTTACCCAAAGAAATAATAAATTCAGAATAAAATAAAGATAGGCATTCCTTTTTTCTAGATATTCATGCTGATCTCTGCTTGGGGTACATCTAAATATATTCTAAACATACTAATACAATAACCTGCAAATAATTTTGTAGCTTCATATATTAATCAAAGTAAGGAAATAGCTTCTCTTTATCAAGATAAACTTAAGGGGTTTTTACAAAAAAAAAAAAAAAAAAATCAGCATGAATCTTGATTAGACGAATGGATTAAGAAATATTTGAAAGAGGAAGTTACCTGAAAAAGGACCTTAGATGGTCACTAGACGAAAAATGGGCCACTAGTAAATATGGCACGGAAATGGCCCCCTGGTACCACTTCCGTTTTTTTTATTAATGATCGAAACAAGTGACGACGTCGTTGCACCATTCAACCCCATAAAAGTGCCCCGAACCCCACTTCCCCATTGTCTCCTTCCTCCTCTCATCGCTTTCTCCCTTTTCCCTTGGCGGTTTCCTTTTCCTTCTTCCTCAAAAGGTAGTTAAGGTGGTCCCAAAGCTAATTGCATGTCACCTAAATCACTCTGGAGATCTTCAGTTAGCTTCCCAACTTGGGCTTCAACGCCTGAGAGATTAGGTCTTAAGTTCAAGGAAGGAGACGACACAATCCTTGAAGCAAAACTCTCAGATGGCCGTCGCCAGATGATTTGGCTTCTGGATCGTGCCTCATCCCCCAAAACCATGACCCACAAAACCCTAAACACCCGCCGTGCCCTCGAATCCTGCACCTTCCAGCTCCACTCCTAACAAACTTACTCACATGGATACCTTGCAGATGAGCAGCAAAAAATTGACCGCTTTCATGGACGATGATGATCGATGTGAGCATCACAGACGCTTCAAGAACGGGTGGTAAGCTCTCCATATCGCCAAAAATGGCAGACAGCCAGAAAACGGCCCTTTTCCGATGTGGGCGTGTTGGAAATCTGGTTCTTAGGTGGTGGGAGAGAGGGAGAAGTGATGGAAAGAGGGATTTGAGATGGGGTGAGGAGTTGGGGATTGGGAAATGGAGTTTTGAAGGGAAATATGAGATGGGTATTTTTAAAATTTGAAGTCTGATTGGGGAAAAGGATGATTTTGGGGAATAGGATGGTAGATTAACCATCTCTAACAATCTAATTCTCACTCTTGTGGTTGTGGAATTTGTTTGGAGAAGAGGGTGTTGGAGGGAGAGGGAAAAGGAGTGTGTGTGAAAAAAATGGGTGCTGGGGAGAGGGATGGAAGGAAGTGTGCTCTAATATCTGACGACGTCGTTGCTTCACAAAGCTAGTGAAAGAAAGTGTGCTTAATATCGGATGACATCGTTGCTTCACAGAAGTTAGTGCTGAAAAATGTACTTTAATATATGATGACGTCGTTACTTCACAGAATCTAATATAAAGAAGTGTTGATGTAAATATGTACAAGGTATACTTGAAAGCTACCCCACAAAAGTGTGATCCACATCAAGGGATGTATACAAGGTATGATCCACAAAAATATGATCCACAAAACTACACGCAACGCCATCTCTTTTGCAATGTGTGCTTGGGGATGTGTCATTCCCATCACTGGTTTTGAACAACAATGCCTTGGGTTATAAGTCCACACCTTAAACTCCGGGCCTGAGTCAACTCAAACCATGTGATCCGAACCTGGAATGGTGAAGTGAACTCCTTGAAGCTAAGTTTGGTGGACTCCAAAGTCCAAACCTTAATGAAACATGACTTTTAAATGGAACATATCATTTCCCAATAAGCCTTCGATATTGATGATAACATATCACAATTCCTTTACCATTTGCTTAGCTTCAAGCCTATAAATTTCTCGATTGATTCTCTTCAAAGACCCACTAATTTTCCTACTTCTGAATGCCCCATAAGATAATAAAAAAAAAAAGAATCATTAATAGGTACCCCACAAAAAAAAGTAATGTAAAAAGGGCAAAAAAAAAAACACTAAGATCAGCGTCAACGTCGTCTCTTCGCAGAATCTTGAAACACTTGGTCCCATTTAAAACGACGTCGACGCTCTCGTCGAAAAAGAGCAAAAAAAGAGAAAAGTTTTGCGGGAATACCAGTTTCGTAGCATATAAACTATTGCCCCCTTGTTCGTCTAATGACCAGCTAAGGTCATTTTTTCAGGTAAATTCCTCTATTTGAAAATATCGAATTAGGGTGTCGTACGTAGGGAAAATACGATTTTCCCGTTAGGGTTTGTTTAACGGAACAACAAGTTAGGGTACGTTGAAAGAAAAAAAAATCTTGTGACTTTCCCTCTTCTTCTCTGGTGGCTTGAGGTGTGGCAACAATCTTCCTTGGAGCTCCAATATCTGCATGCCCTTTCTCGTCGCCACACACATATTGTAATTTTTCTTCATTGCTCGTCGTTGTACTCTATGTTGCTCTTCCTCACCACCACTCTGTTAGAGATTATCTGTTAATAAGTTTGTTAGGTTGTTAGAGATGCTAGAATGTTAGTAAATTAGTAGAATGTTCGTATTTGCTTATAAATGTAATCTTTTCATTTAATAAAACCCACGGTGAAATTATGGGAAGATTAGTGATTCTTGAAATTCTATAAACTCTCCAACCATCACAATTGAAAAGCAGGACTAAGGCGACTAATTTGGGTTTTTCTCAGCCTTTCACCATAATCTATGCAATGTTGGTGTGCGTGGCATTTTTGTGGGCATTTTTTTCCTTGGCAAATGCACTTGCCCTCCCCTTGGATGATATTGTATGTGTTGTGGGATCAACCAAGTTCTTTTTGTTACGTATTCAAATATGGGGGGCTTCAAGGAAGATCACCCAGCCCATCCCTCAAGCCACTCTGGAAGAAAAGGGAAAGAAGAGGGAAAAATCACAAGGTTATTCTTTGAACGTGGCCTAATGATGTCGTTCTGGTGAAAGAAAATATATTTTATCTTAAACGAGCCTAACGATATCATCACAGGGCAAAATCACTTTTTCAGGGCAAAATCGCTTTTTCCCTGCGTAGGGCACTCTAATTCGATACTTTTGAATATTTTTTAATCAATCTGTCTAATTAGGATTTATACTTAATTATTTCGTAAAAATTCCTAAACTGAAAGATCTTTTGTACCATTACAGAAGACATATCAGACATGCATAAATATATCTTCTGTAAAGGGCACTGAGTTCTCTATTTCTCAGATCAGTTCTATTATTTCAACAATACATGAGTGCTGTGGAATTAATTCTAGTATAACCTGGTGGTTTGATTATACTTCAATGTCCAATTAAAATAACTCATGCATGCAGTTTAGAGAACCAAAAAACATGACAGGTTACCGTAATTGTTATCAATGTCTAGTAAAAAAAAAAAAAGAACCATGAACTATATATGAACATCTATATTTCATTGTCGGTGTGGTGAATGGTGATATAGGAAAGAACTATGGGCCCGGGAGGTAGAATAAGGACCTAAGAATTGTAGGCCCGTCCAGGACGCAAAGGGCTTTCCTCACCTTAGGCCCGCCCAACCCGTATATGTGAGGGTAGGGTAAGGGCTTAAGCCTCCCCAGCCAGGGCCAGGGCCTTTGACAGCCCTATGGGTGGCCATTTCCTACCAGCCCAAGCCCCATCCAATAATTTAATCATTATATGGGGATTCCATGGACCTTAACTATGCACAGGCTTCTAGAACCCGACCTCTAAAATTTGTCCATGCCTATTAATTTTTGGATGTGATTGATCAACGGATAAAGTTGTAGGTCCAACAATTATGCCCAAATTGGATATTCATGTTTGTAATATACTTAATGGATATATGTATCCTATAAGGGAAATGATCCTGTACATCCAGAAGTACCACCTAGTCAATCCAACTTATGCCCCGTCCAAATGGACCACACACTCAATAACCAATCTCATGGGTTTGTATTAATCCGAATAAACTCGACTGTTGGGTTTGCTCTAAGAACCAACTTAGTGTCGGTTTGCACTTATAAACTGCCCCAGATTTGCCCAACATGTGTTTATGTGGATTTACTTGGGCGGGACAGGGGGGATTTATCTTGTTGGGTTAAAGGCCTCAGGATGTCATAAAAATAAAATAAAACAAAATAAAGACCTTCTGTGTTTACATGTATTAGCACACGCTGTCCAAGTCAATTTTTCCCATAAAGCTAATCCAATTCTATGTAACTGGGCCCAGTGGCCGGTCCATCATTGTCTCATCAAGCAAAAACTTCTAATTTCTGCAAATAAGAACAGTTCATTACTCAAGTGGTAAGGAGCATTAGTTTTTATTTGACAGCTAATGGTTTGAACCCCCAATATGTCACCTTTTTCCTTACGTAGGCTCATTTCCCACTTAAATAGGCCGCCTTCCCGTGTGTATAGACCGGTACCAAAACAAAAATTTACTTCTGCCAGTGGTGGATCCCACCAAATGGGAGTACTTGAATCCACCATTAAGATTCTTCATATGTAAAATGCGTAACCAATCGACAGATGTAACTTCATGAATTGCAGGAAAATCTGTGCTAACCTTTATATTTTCTTGCTACAGGCGAGACTAAAGTGGTTTTTAATATTGTGAATCTCAGATGTGAGACTTCGCCCATTCTCAAAATAGAAAATAGGAATTTTTTATGTGTAAATTACTTTTAAACCTACATAGTAAAAAAAAAAATCTCATTTGGAATAAAATACAGAAGAGTTCAATACATAGGGGTTTTTAAGTGGTTAGAAATGAAGATAAAATATAAATTTCCAAAAACAAGCATTGGTTAATATTTTATTTTATGAAATAAAATCAAAGGAAGATGGAAGCTGAATACATTGCCTTTAATTCATTTTAACCACTTGAAAATATTGTTATGTGTGGGATTCCTATCCATTTTAATGCAAATAAACATGCCCTAAATATCATGGGACTGCTTCTACATTCCGTATAGTTTTTTTTTATAAAAATAATTATATGTCGTGATATCAAGAGAATCTTATGAATCTCATGATATCATTACATACTGCTCTCTTTTTTCTTTTTATTTATGGCATAAGGGTGCTTTTGTTTACAAACAATGCAAGTATGTAACAAATACTTTGAGGGCAATACTTAACACATTTCATTGTTTTGTCGTCAATTAAGAGTTTAAGATCAATTTAAATGTAAAATCTCTAAGTAACACAAAATATTTTTAAAAAAAAGTTTCTACAACGTTAAACATTTAATTTTTCTTTCTTTATTATTGATACTTAAAATTCAATCTATTTTCCTTTAGCCCGTTAGGCGATTTATAAGGTTAGTAAAAGTAAAGAAAAGCCCCATTTTTTTTAAAATAAGGGTCACATCAAAAGTACACATCTTCAAAATTCGCTCCTCCATTGAAAAAAAAAATATTTCTCCACTAAATGACAAAAAAAAAAAAAACTCACGTTTTACACACCAATCCACTAAAGAAAAAATTGTTAGTTTTATGGACTCAATCCAGTCGATGATATAATAAATTGATTAATTTCTTTATTTATCAGTATATTCATTATTTCCTTTCATGAGATGAATGATGATTTATTATATACTTGCACATAACCAATACGAATGACATGATGGTTCATGAGATGAACCGGAGTCCACAAGTTTATTAGATGTAACACATGTGTATGGATGAGATCCACATACGGGAGACATGTGTAACAAGTCTTATACTTAAATATCTTCACAACCAGTGATGAGACTCGACATCTCATATTGACAAGGTTACAGCACTTTGATCACTATGAGATAGTGTGATTTGTCTTAATCATCAGAATGTAAGATTTTGGATTATAGTGTTCGTACATTGGATGTATTGAAGGACCATGAAAAGCACCTTATAAACACTATCTTTACTTTAAGGTCTGCTCTCATAATTCCCTAGCAATAGGCTCTCAATCCTGAGACATTAATGAACTCAAGTTTCTATCTAATCATTTGCTTTGAGTCACCAATAAGTGAGGCCAACTGTAGATCAACACCTCGGTGATTTGGGTACGTGGTAGTAGAGCTGTGGGAACATTCAATGGTCAAGATGGAATCTATCTCTAATATCCCCTTGTGCCAATTAATGAATTTATCATTGGTAAGTGCGCACCCATTCCGATTAAGAGTTAATTGGAAAGGTACCTATGATCATTATAATTAATTGGGGCTCAAGGATAATAAGATATGGATCTAGTTTGGAAGACAGGTCTAATTGATCCATGGATATTGATGGAGGGGCCTACTTGTGGTAATGTGGAAGTTTAGGGTCTTCTATGTAGTATTCGTAAGACTGGAGTTCAATTGCATTTATATAGTGGAGTTATTTGCAATTAATTATGGGCACGGATTACACATGAGATGTGGGGTCGCGAGTCCCAGTTGGAGCCAACTTTCTAAGGAATCCCTAGCGGTCCCCACGCTAGCCCAATTATTAGAAAGCATCTAATTCTAGTTGAACTCTAAAAGGAAAGTTACTATTTCTATTTAAAGTAAGACTTCTATTAGTGGTAATAGTAAACTTACTAATTTTAGTAGAAGTGAGACTTCTATTTTAATTAGAAAGGAATTAGAAAGTTACTAATCATATTTGAAGTGAGACTGCTAATTATGATATGGTAAGTTACTAATTAATTAATGGAAGTAAGACTTCTATTTTAATTAAGAAGAGATAGTTACTAATTATTTGGAAGTAAGACTTCTAATGAAAATTAGTAAGTGGGCTTGCAAAAGCTATAAATAGAGGAGAGGAGGGCGGACGTCCATGCATCTATCCTAGCATTGGGATTCACGCCCAAGGCCCCCTTGTGCAAGAGTTGCAAATGGTCTTTCTCCTCTCCCTCTTCTAGTTCTCTTCTAGTTCCTCCTTTGAGTTCCTAGTAGTTTTCTCTTGGAGATCCCACCATCTTCTTGAGAAAAAGGAGAATCTGATAGGGGTCATAGCGTGGAAGATCAAGAGGTCTTGGAGATCCCTATTTGATTAGTGAAAGTGTTTCATCATCAAAGAAAGACGCAACTTCTCCATTAGAGCATAACCGAGCTCCAAAGGTATAATCTACTTCCTTGCATGTTGTAGATTTATTTGTTGCTTATTAGGTGCTATTTCTATCTTCTATATAGATTGTATTTACTGATCATGATATGTGTGAGATTGAGGGTTTGCATCTTGGGATTGATTGGTAGCCTTATGGATAGTTGATCCCTGCATCAAGTGGATCAAAAATTTTTGAAACCTATCCTAGAGGCCCACCCTATTTCCAACAATTGGTATCAGAGCCTTACCTCATCTCTAATCATGTTAGATCAGTAAGCTTGATCTAATATTTGCATGAGATGCAAAGAGGATAGATCAAGGGCTATGTACGGATCAGTTTGATGGTTTTGCTTGGATAATTAGTGAATCCATGTTTGGATAGTCACAAAAGGGTTTAACAATGATGGAATGATGGTTTTGCTTGGATAATTAGTGAATCCATGTTTGGATAGTCACAAAAGGGTTTAACAATGATGGAATGATAGTAGGAAGTCATTGGGAGTCTTCAGAAGAGTTCTGGAGATGTTTGGACACGAATAGAAAAACCCAACCTGCAGATTTCCGTCAGGTCGGTCGACCGAGCCCTCTAGGCGGTCGACCGAAGACACTGAGGTCGGTCGACCGAAGACACTGACACATAAGATCGCGGTTTTTGTTTTTATTTCGGGGTGCTGCCCCCTGGGCCCCCGAGAGCTGACCGGGGCAACTCGAACCCCGCCGGGGGACAACCCCGGACCCCCTCTGCGTAGCGCAATGAAATTATAGTAGTGGTAATTTTTGACATCTTGTCGTTCCATTGTTGTTTGGTAACCCGGTTTTGTGAATTACTATGCTAGTATGAGATACTAACATGCAGGTTATCATGTTCTCTCCATATGGCCCACAAGTCTTTTACTTTCTTTATGGATGAATATTTATTTTTGGCAAGTTGTAAAGGGCATCATGGTTTCCTTGTTTTTCCGGTTTAGGACAAGGCATGGTGAAATTCCCTATGAGCATTTTATTTCCATTAATAGATTACCATGTAAGTCTCATCGTAGAGACATAGAAATTTATGTAATTTTCTAAAATTGTAAATTCTGGCGATGTCTGAGACGAAGAAGGAAAGTGAAGCTGGACTATTAATCAAAGAGTTTGAAGATTACCAAATGTGTTTTGGAGTTTTCCAAAGTGTTTGAGGAATTCCAAAGTTTTGGAAAGTCTAGAAGTCCAAGAAGTCTATTCCGCTTGGGCCATGTGGAGGAGAGGACTAGTTTCTAATTTTAGCATTTTCTATTTATAGTTGAATGCTTTATTTAGAATGTTTCCAAATCTGATCCAAACATAGCAAGTTACTAATATTGGTCAAATCAAATTAGTTTTTGGAAAGAGTTCTAATTAGTGTTGATGACCCATGAGATGGACAACATTGGTAACACTAATTTAAGAAACTGGACTTTCCTTAAAATAACTTGACTTGGAACCAATCTTAGATCATATCATGTGATGATTTGATGATTCATATATTTGTATATGTGAGCCCTAATACCTTAAAAGGAAATCCTCAATTCAAAATATTAAGTGGGAGCGGGGCATTTAAATTGAGAAATCCCCATGGTTTTCCACCATAGGTCTATTGTAAGGAAAGTATTAGCCTCGCACCACCAAGAGTGTGGCCATTCCTTCAGAGGGTTTTTACTTGTCTGGTTACTAGATATGGATCTCCTATGGATAGTGTTGGTGAGACGGGGTGGGGGCTTACTCCCTAGGAGGAGCTGCTCACAACGGTGTCATGCAATGCTAGTTGGTGGGTCACACTTAACTAAAATAATGATGTAGTATCCCTTAGGATTTGCCTCATGTATTTTAGAAACCAAAGCTTATCGGGAGTCATATTTTATTTGGTATGAGATACCTAGATGATAATGAATGATGGGGATCATGGATAGTTAGTCTTAATTCCAATTTTGACGAACTTTGATCCGCACCAATCCAAGGACATTCGCACTCCCCTAGGAGGCATGCCTTAAGGGATTGGGATTCATATGTATTCTAAATTCAGTGCTTATGAGGATTCCCACATGAATTTTGGTAGAATACTAAACCCTAATGTCATTTATATTCTTTCATTGAATGTATGGTTATGTGCTTTAATTTATACAGCATGAATTCAAATACTTTCAATCCACTTGCGAATATCCTCACCAGAACAAGTTGATGGGATCCAACTATGTAGACTGGAAAAGGAACCTGGATATTATCCTGACAGCTTCAAGATGCAAATATGTCCTTTCTATACCCTCCCTTCCTGAGCCTAAGCCTGATCCACCACAGAATGTGAAAAACTTTTACACCAAGTGGACCAGAAACAATGAGATGACCAGATGTTTTATTCAGGCATCCATGTCTACTCTTTTACAATATCAACATCAATCCTATAAGTCAGCATATGACATTATATCGAACTTAAAGGAGATGTTTGCAGAACAGGTCAGGCCTACTAGGCAGGCTGCTATAAAAGTGCTGATAGAGACTAAGATGACTGAGGGAACCCCAGTACAATAAATATTTATTAAAAATGAAGTTGGCATTGAATGAGTTAGATGTACTGGAGGCTACGATTGATACAGAATCGCAGATCGACATGATCATTCAATCACTACCGGACTCATTCAAACATTTCGGGATCAATTATAATAAATTAGAAATGACAATAGCTGAGCTGTCTCACCAGCTGGTAGTGTTTGAGGAAATCATGAAGAAAAGACCAACTGCCCTCATGACAAAAAAGTCATTTGCTAGGTCCAAGCCGAAAGGCATAGACCAGGATAGCAGGAAGAAATCAGTCATCAAAGGTCCTAAGATGGAGTATGGTTCCACTAGTGGTGTGGCCAAGGTCAAGGATACGGGAGCAAAGGGAAAGTGTTTCCACTGTGGTATGGCAGGACATTGGAAGAGGAATTATCCACAATTTCTGCCAAAGGAAAAGACCTCAGGTATGATTGAGTCACTTGTTTCTGAAGTTAGTTTTGCAACTAGTACTTCAGAATCTTGGTTTGTAGACTTTAGTGCAACTAATTACATCAGTAATATGTTGTAGGAGTTACAGGTAACCAGAAAGATTAATGACGGAGAAATCATTGTTAACCTGGGATCGGAAGCCAATGCAGAAGCAGTGTCTGTGGGAGTAGTAACTTAATTGCTTTCAGATATTAAAATTGATTTTGTCAGATACATTATATGTACCGTTTTAAGACGGAATTTAATTTCTAGTATGATGAATAAGAGTTATTCTGTTACTTTTGATAATTAAATTGTCTTAAAAAGGAACGGTACTCTTATATATTCTAACAAGGTAATCAATGGCTTTTATTCGTTAACTCCCACAATGTATGAGATACATGACACTGATGTTAATAATAGACCATCATTAAAGAGGTAGTCACTTTCATCTAATCCAACAAACATTTGGCACCCAAGAGGCCAGGTTATATAAACATAAACAAGATTGACAGACTAGTGAAAGATGGTATCTTACCTTCATTGGTAGTAGAACCAATGCTTGTCTCAAAGTCTTGTCTGGAAGGCAAAATGACCAAAAGACCCTTATTCATCTAAGGGCAGAAGGGCCAAAGATTTATTGGAGTTAGTGTATACTGATGTGTATGGACCCATAATATTAGAGCGAAAGATTGATACGAGTATTTCATCACTTTCACCGATGATTACTCGAGATATGGATACATATCCCTTATGCACCGCAAGTCCGAGACTTCTGAAAAGTTCAAGAGTTTCGAGCGGAAGCGGAAAACCAATTAGGTAAAAGTATAAATACTCTTCTATGAGATCGATGAGGCGAATATCTCTCCGCTAATTTTATGGGATATTTATCAGAAAATGGGATTTGATCCCAGTAGTCTACTCCTGGTTTACCTCAACAGAAAGGAGTAACAGAAAGAAGGAACAAAACTCTTTTAGATATGATCAGGTCTATGTTGAGTTTCTCCGGATTACCTATATTTTGGGATATGAAAACTGAAATGTATATACTAAACCTCATTCCATCTAAGTCTATACTTAGGACTCCCTGGGAGTTATGGATAGGGCGAAAGCCTAGTCTACAACGTTTTTCAGGGTTGTCCGGCACACGTGCTGAAGGATAAGACGGATTAGTTGGAATCGGAGTCGGAAGTAATATATGTTTATATTCTATCCCAAAGGAAATAAAGGTTGGTTGCTCTATAATCCCAAAGAGCAAAAGTGCTTCGCAGCACTAATCGGTTTTCTTGGAGGGAGATTATAAGATTAACTGGAAATCTTTAGAAATGGTTATCTTAGAAGAAATTCAAGAGAAATCAATTCCAAATCCAAGAATAACCAAACTTTAAGAAAATCAGCCCATAACAGACCCAGTAATTACACCAGTGCCTTGTCGTAGTCGGAGCATTGTCGGGACCCTAGACAAGTTCTCGGTTTTGGAAAAGTCTTACAAGGCAATCCCGGAAGAACAGGAACTAGATCCCTGTAACTATGATAAAGTAGTTAATGACATATTTTCGATACGTTGGTTAGATGCTATGAAAGTTGAGGTGGAATCTTTGTACTCTAATCAGGTCTAGATACTTGTGGACTTGTCTGCCAATAGCAAACCTATTGGGTGCAAGTGAGCCTACAAGAGAAAAGGAGGGCCAGATGGAAGAGTTCCATCCGGATACTCTTATCCATTGCGGTTCATCTCGGTGACGAGATTTGGCAAATGGATGTCAAGACAGCGTCTCACGACGGCAATCTTGAGGAAGACATCTATATGATGCAGCCAGACGGTTTTATAGCTAATAACCAAGTGCAAATTGTTTGCAGGTTGCATAAATCTATTTATAGATTAAAGCAGGTATCCCGGAATAGGAACATCTGTTTTGACAAGGAAATAAAGTCATTTGATTTTTGTCAGAATCCGGATAAGTCATGTGTGTAAATGAAAAGTCAAGAAGGCAGGGTAGTTTTTCTGGTATTATATGTCGACGACATCCTTCTCCCATGGAGTGACATATGGATATCGTCAACAGTTAAAAGTTTTGGTTGG
Source organism: Litsea cubeba (assembly GCA_012931725.1). Lineage (NCBI taxonomy): Eukaryota > Viridiplantae > Streptophyta > Magnoliopsida > Laurales > Lauraceae > Litsea > Litsea cubeba. The sequence continues at coordinate 55,253,540 of CM022946.1, forward strand.
TTAAGATTTTTAATAATAAAGGACTTTGGAGAAGCCAGGTACATCCTAGGGATAAATTTCCATTGAGACCGGAAAAATAGGATGATAGGCTTATCCCAATGATGTGTACATAGATAAGATTCTGGTACGGTAAGCTATGCTTTGTACTAGACTGGATATCTATCACGCATTAGGCCTAGTCAGCAGATATCAGTCTAGCCCAGGTCCTTATCATTGAACTGTCGTAAGATGTGTTCTCGAATACTTGAGAAGGACTAGAGATCACATATTGAGTTACAGCAGTGATGAGTTGATTCCAGTCGATTACATAGATATTGACTTCTAGTCAGATCAGGATTCCAGGAAATCAACTTCTAGGTATGTGCTTATGTTGTAGCCGCTTGAGAAGTAGCTAAGGTAGTAGATTGACTCAAAAGATTCCTTATGGAACTTGGAGTGGTATTTTTGGCAGGACAGCCGCTCACACTTTACTGTGATAACAGCAGGGCAGTCGCTAAGTCTAAGGAACCCAAGAGCCAAAAAGCATGTACAGAGGAAATTATACATGGTCAGATAGATTGTGCAGAGAGGTGATGTATGATCACCAAGATAGCCTCTGTAGACAATCTGGTAGATCCCTTTACTAAGCCTTTGACTACCAAAGTCTTTGAGCAGTATGTAAAAGGGATGTGCATGAGATACAACTCTAACTGACATTAAGCCGAAGTGGGAGATTGTTAGTTTTATAGACTCAATCCAGTAGATGATATAATAAATTGATTAATTTCTTTATTTATCAGTATATTCATGCTTTCCTTTCATGAGATGAATGGTGATTTATTATATACTTGCACATAACCAATACGAATGACATGATGGTTCATGAGATGAACCGGAGTCCACAAGTATATTAGATATAACACATGTGTATGGATGTGAACCACATACGGGAGACATGTTCACAACCAGTGATGAGACTCGACATCTCATACTGACAAGGTTGCAGCACTTTGATCACTATGAGATAGTGTGATTTGTCTCGATCATCAGAATGTAAGATTCTGGATTATAGTGCTCGTACATTGGATATATTGAAGGACCATAAAAAGCACCTTATAAACACTATCTTTACTTTAAGGTCTGCTCTCATAATTCCCTAGCAATAGGCTCTCAATCCTGAGACATTAATGAACTCAAGTTTTTATCTATTCATTTGCTTTGAGTCACCAATGAGTGAGGCCAACTATAGGTCAACACCTCGAAGATTTGGGTACGTGGTAGTAGAGCTGTGGAAACATTCAATGGTCAAGATGAAATCTATCTCTAATATCCCCTTGTGCCAATTAATGAATTTATCATTGGCAAGTCCGCATCCATTCCGATTAAGAGTTAATTGGAAAGGTACCTATGATCATTATAATTAATTGGGGCTCAAGGATAATAAAATATGGATCTAGTTTGGAAGACAGGTCCAATTGATCCATGGATATTGATGGAGGGGCATACTTGTGGTAATGTGGAAGTTTAGGGTCTTCTATGTAATATTCCTAAGACTGGAGTTCAATTGCATTTATATAGTGGAGTTATTTGCAATTAACTGTGGGCACGGATTACATATGAGATGTGGTATCACGAGTTTCAGTTGGAGCCAGCTTTCTAAGGAATCCCTAGTGGTCCCCACGCTAGCCCAATTATTAGAAAGTATCTAATTCTAGTTGAACTCTAAAAGGAAAGTTACTATTTCTATTTGAAGTGAGACTTCGAGTAGTGGTTATAGTAAACTTACTAATTTTAGTAGAAGTGAGACTTCTATTTTAATTAGAAAGGAATTAGAAAGTTACTAATCATATTTGAAGTGAGACTGCTAATTATGATATGATAAGTTACTAATTAATTAATGGAAGTAAGACTTCTATTTTAATTAAGAAGAGATAGATACTAATTATTTGGAAGTAAGACTTCTAATGGAAATTAGTAAGTGGGCTTGCAAAAGATATAAATAGAGGAGAGGAGGGCTGGACGTCCATGCATCTATCCTAGTATTGGGATTCACGCCCAAGGCCCCCTTGTACAAGAGTTGCACATGGTCTTTCTCCTCTCCCTCTTCTAGTTCTCTTCTAGTTCCTCATTTGAGTTCCTAGTAGTTTTCTCTTGGAGATCCCACCATCTTTTTGAGAAAAAGGAGAATCTGATACGGGTCATAGCGTGGAAGATCAAGAGGTCATGGAGATCCCTATTTGATTAGTGAAAGCGTTTCATCATCAAAGAAAGACGTAACTTCTCCATTAGAGCACAACCGAGCTCCAAAGGTATAATCCACTTCCTTGCATGTTGTAAGATTTATTTGTTGCTTATTAGTTGCTATTTCGATCTTCTAGATAGATTGTATTTACTGATCATGATATGTGAGATTGAGGGGTTTGCATCTTGGGATTGATTGGTAGCCTTATGGATAGTTGATCCCTGCATCAAGTGGATCAAAAGTTTTTGAAACCTATCCTAGAGGCCCACCCTATTTCCAACAAAAATATCATAAAAACCTCCTTATATTTTATTCTCTTGATTTGTTAGTTTACATTACTTTTACTTTAATAGTAAATTACCAAAATGGCTCTCATATTTTCTGATAATATCCCGAGAAGACCCCTCTCTTTGAAAATCTCGCGACATTTTCCCCACAACTATAACTTGAAAATTGAGTGTGTCATATATATCATATATTTGTATTGGATTCTAGTTCGGATCATTTGGTGGATTTTGTAGTGGAATCGTGTTATTACGTGTAGGACCAACATGTCGTCTGATTGGTTGAGATTTTGCATTTCATCATTAGTTTTATGTTGTTGGTAATGTTATGTTAATAAACCAATTATCAGATGGCTATGATTGTTTACTGGTAAACTTCTTTGCGAAATTGTTTTGTGTAGGAACTAGGATGGAATCCCAAGTGGAGCCATTTTTTGTGCACATTATCTAGCATGCATTCCTCTAGCTTGTTAATTTCCATATGGTTACTTGGACCACTTTTTCATTGCCCTTAGCATTATTGCATTTAATTCTTGTATTTTTCTTCCTATCTGCAACCATAATGATGCCATGGAGGATTATGATGGTGCAAGCAAAGGGAAGTCCGCCATTGGACTTGGGTAGCAGGATTGCATGGCCTTTTGTACAGAGCTAGAAAGATGTCATTTCAATGAGGTTTACATCTTTCATATCATCCTTAATTTTCTCACATTTACTATGATTCCATTGCTATATGTATTTTTGGGGAAAAAATTCAAATGAGAATGATGCTCATTTGTGCTAAATGAGCGCCACCTTTTGTACAGAGCTAGGAAATATTATATGAGTGATGCAGCAGGATAGATGATTTAAATTCAGACCATAGGATTGAATCCCAAACCTAAGCCTGGGTACTACTGGTCAAGGTTTAGGAAAGTACTAGGGGTAAGTTCTGGGTATGATTGGAGTCTGGAAGGTGGCGAATAGGAACTGCTTAGAATGCTGCTACCGCAATTGCAAGCTGCAGTTTCTGCTAGTGCAGCAATTGGCACAAGAAAGGGGAAATTTCGGCCAAGAATTTTGGCAAGAATCTGTGAAGGAGGCATGTGATTCAAAGTAAAATTATATGCAAATGAACTATACAGTTCATTAAACGCATGTATTTTGGATCTTATTCATTAGTCTGTAAGAACTGTCAAGAGGCTATATCAAAAAGGGAGCCTCAGTTGCCTAGGGTATTTCAGGAGATTTAAGTTTCTAGCTTCCCATATCTTTGTCATCCACTGTACTAAAAAAATTTTATAACATTTTTCCTGTGTAGAGTATCTCCTACTATTGGGAAGATTTAATTCTTGACTCAAAGTTTGTTTAGTTTGAAAGTTGTGACTTCCTTTATTTAGAAATATGGTATTGATCCAAAACAGATTGGTCGGTTGGAGGTGGGAAGTGAGACTGTGATAGACGAGTAAATCCATAAAGACTTGGCTGATGCGAACATTTGGCAGCAGGTCTCTCAACACTATGTTTTATAGCCTATGATTCAAGTTTTTTCCTCATAGAGGAAGCGGTCCTCTTTTAACATTAAATGAGTCAAAAAGATAAAAACGCCCTCTCTTTATATACTCTATACATCACTAAACTTGCACCACTTCCGTCATATATTCCGAAATCTAAGCACCTGAATTGATGCAAATTGCACTCATCCACTTTCTCTACCATACACGTGACGATCTTACCTGAGCAACCGAATCATCTTGACTTGAACTTAATTGAGTTTGACATAAGTTTATCTAAGTTTTGGTTTGAATTTATCTCAGCTTGATATGAGATTATTTAAATTTGACATGTATTTATCTAAGCTTTATGTGAAGTTATCTTAGTCTGTGATCAATTAAACAGGACTTTAAATGAATTTATTTGTATATTACATGATTTTTCTGAGTTTGATTTCAATTTAACTACGTTTGTAATCAATTAAACAAGATTTCAAATAAATTTATGTGACTTTGAAACGATTATCTCTGAGTTTTTACTGAGCTTATCTGAGTTTCTTATTAAATAATGAGTTTGGTATGAAATTAATTGGATTTCACATGATTTTATTTGACTTTAAAATGTATTCAACTTGGTTTTAAATGAGTTTTTTTTAGTTTGCTGTAAATTTATCTAAGTTTTGTATATGTTATCTAACTTTGGCATAATGTTATCTGACTTTGGCATGATGTTATATGTATTTGATACGAATTTATCTAAGCTTGATATAAATTTATTTGTGTTTGCTTTAAATTAATCTGAGTTTGATGCGAATTAAGTGAATTTATCTGAGTTTGCTGTGAATTTATCTAACTTTGATGTGAACTTATTTGACTTTGGCATGAGTTTTTTTTGAGTTTTTAAATGAGTTTTTTTTTACTTTGTTGTGAATTTATCTAAATTTTGTATGTGTTATTATACTTTGGCATAATGTTATCTGAATTTGGCCTGATGTTATCTGTGTTTGGTACGAATTTATCTAAGTTTGAAATGAATTCATTTGTGTTTGCTTTAAATTAATCTGAGTCTGATACGAATTAAGTGAATTTATCTGAGTTTGCTGTGAATTTATCTAACTTTGATGTGAACTTATTTAACTTTGGCATGAGTTTTTTGAGTTTTTAAATGAGTTTTTTTTTTAGTTTGCTATGAATTTATCTAAATTTTGTATGTGTTATCTGACTTTCTTTTGGCATAATGTTATCTGACTTTGGTATGATGTTTTTTGTGTTTGGTACGAGTTTATCTAAGTTTGATATGAATTTATTTGTATTTGCTTTGATTAATCTGAGTTTGAAACGAATTAAGTGAATTTATCTGAGTTTGCTGTGAATTTATCCAACTTTGATGTGAACTTATTTAACTTTGGCATGAGTTTATTTGAATTTATCTGTGTTCGAAATCATAACCAGTTTGAAAACAAGTTATGTCACTTCGATATGAGATTATCTAACTAGATTTGGTTTGGTTTGACTAGATTTGGTTTGAATTTATCTAGTTTTGATAAAAATTTATCTGAATCTAATATGAAATTGTCTGTGTTTGAAGTGAATTTAAATAAATTTATTATGAATTGTCATTCCCTCCAATTTAAAACTTAAAATTTGATCGAAAACTCATCTTACTACATTTAAATTGGAAAATAATCCGAGAAAGACAGTGAGTTGGAGCTAAAACCCATATTTAAATTGTATGACACCCATTTAAATGGTTAGAAGGGAAAATAAGTCATAAAAAATCTGATGTCACATGCTTAGGGATCACACACCCATTTAAATGGTTAGAAGGACAAATGAGTTATTAAAAAGTCTGATGTCACATGCTTAGGGACCACCGCCTGAATTAATCTCATGCGCAAGGGACTCTAGGCCTTAAACATTAATGCTCTGTCCTAGAGACTTTATAACACACTACTAGAAAAAAGACTTTTAGCGGCCGCCATTAACCGTCGCTAAAAGTCACCTGGCGGTCGCTAATACTCTTTAGCGACCGCCAAGTAGCGGCCGCTAAAACTTCATCGCAAAAATGTTTTAGCTAGCGACTTGCGGTCGCTAAGTATTAGTAGCGGTCGCTAATGCTCAATAAAAAAAAATTTAAAAAAGTATTGGCGGTCGCTAATACTCAACAAATTTTTTTTAAAAAGTATTAGCGACCGCCATTAGCTGTCGCTAATAGTTTTAATTTTTTCAAAAAAAAAAAGATAAGTATCGGTCATTAATAGCTCAACCCCCGCCGGGGGATACTCCCGGACCCCCTTCGTAAAGCGCATGTTTTAACACCATCAGAACTCTTTCAAGCATTTAAATAAATCCTAACCATTTGCTAACCAAAATCAATATTTCATAAATAAAGAAAGAAAGCAGTACTTGCCATTTCCCTTGCTTTGCCCTGATGTGGCTGGCCCACCACCAGGAATATGCAAGAGGAAACATACACAACTATAGATTCAACAGAAGCGAACAAAACCTACATCATATTAAAGCATGTATAAGTAAAACACACCCACAAAAAAAATGTTACCTAAATTTCATATAGATTATCAGAGGTCATACTATATTTTTTTTAACGAGTTCCAAGCATGTAATTTCATTTATTTGTTTTAACTTTACGATTTCCATAAAAATGCAGACTATATTTTTTTAACGGGTTCCAAACATGTAATTTCATTTATTTGTTTCAACTTTATGATTGCCATAAAAATATAGGCTGCATCCATAAGGTTGGATCACCATAGAGAATACATTAACCATTGTATGTCAGTTAAAGGGGAGGGTTTGGATTGGGTCCACAGTGTATTTGGTCCCCTTTCTTTCTTTCTTTCTTTTTAAAAAATTGTGTCCGGACCCAATGCACAGGGCAAAGACCCAACTGCAGTAGATCATACTAAACTCAGAGATGACTCTAAACCTGAAATGTCAGCAATTGGGACTCAACCCCGCCCTCATAGTACAATTATTAATGCATAGATTAAGATTTTCTTTTCATGCTCTGGGCATTTTAATCCAACAATCTGTGTATACATTAACTTGTACCTGAAGTGAAGAAAACTCTGGTGCAAAGTTACATACACATGTTTTTCTAATTTCTGTGCTAATTTGATAAGGGTACATAAGTTAGAATCTAATACCAGCATTCAAGAAGGGTACATAAGTATGGTGCAAACTTGACCTTACTTTCAACGTTCAAGAAAAATCATAAGAATATCTTACCTATGGATTTAAAAACACAAGAATCGAAGGAGGTATTCATGTCAGACACATGTACAACTCATATCAAAGAACCCATGTAACAATTACTATATTTATTTGTGCATGCGTTTGTGTGCTCTCTGACATCATAAACAAGTATTTAAATATGTGCCAAGATCCTGCTATCACCAGGGCACCAAAAAGGATCCACATCACCAATGTTTTGGTTTGTATCCTTTACATTACCAAGTAATCAGGATTCAGGTGTCCAATGATTAAGATAAAAACCTACACTCTTATTTATTATGTCTTGTTGCAAATACACAGTCCTATCATTGATTGTTTCCATTCCACCTCAATTCAATCATTTTCTGCAAGCAGGCTCTATGTATTCAAAATGCAGGGAAATTTGTTTATGTGATTATCTGTAATTATAGGTACATTTGTATTGTATGATTTTGACTAAAATGTTCAAAGTCAATGGCTTGGCAATCATCTACAACATTGTGATATTTCCAATTTGATAATTAGCGAACTTGAAAGTATGTATTGAATATGCATATGAATTGATTTCAAGTGTTTGTTTTGTCATTAGTAATCATATAGCTAATTCCTATGCAATACACATTACATTGTGTGTTTAAATTTAACCATTTAGATTCCCATGTAAATCTTTTAGATTTTCAACAATCATCAAGTAAAGAAGCACTGAAATATATTACCAAAATACTCACATCACAGCCAAAACAAACTCAAGCAATTGGCAAATTCTACATAGGATGTAAGGATTTGTTCTGGTCAAGAACAAATTCAGGGACCAAGTAGAAGGCTAGGATCCTCACAGCACAATATGGAAGAGGTTCCTTTCATGTGCATGGAGAAGTGTCTTACAGATCAATCACCATTTCAACATTAAAATGCAGGGCACACTAATATTATCTGAGAATCCAAGCTAACTATACAAAGTTAAAAACTATGAATTGAAAATTCCAAACCCATTACTAGTATCCAAAGAAAGACAAAAGGAAAAACCATTACTTCCAACAACTGTACACAAACAAATACATCTTCTTCTTACTCTAAATCAACAAATCAACCCCAAGAATAATTTTGTAGAACCCAAAATAAAAAGGGTAAACAAGAGACTTCACGAATTTCTACTAAACTTCTCCGGCCTTTAAAACTAAAGAAAATGAAATGTTCATGTAATGGAGTTGCAACTAGTTGCAAACGAACTTAATGGATGGGTGGCCCCAATGGAGTGCTTGATCGCCTGAACAGTGGCTTTGTTAACCAGAGCAAAGCTAGGAAACCCCTCTTTGTCCTTCATGCACCCTCGTACTGTACTTCTCGTCTTTAATCAAATGCTGTCCAAACAAGAAACCCACATCAATTTCATCATAAAGAGACTGTCATCTCCATCATAATTCATCTTTTAGAATGGTGGAAATCAGAACTTCCCATATTGATACATTCTCTAAACCATAGTTTAGATCATTTAAGCAATGTAGCAGGTTAACCAAGATGGTATACTTATATTACAGTGTCCCCGGCCCATACTGAATTTATCAAAGAATGACATATCTTTTGGTATGTAAACCAAAACCACCAAACACTACCCTAACCTCCTCCATTCCTGTCACTCCAAATCATTTTTTGAGAAGGTTAAGCATTCATTCCATCAAACCCAAATTATAAACAAGCACATCCAAATGCACCGTCTTTAAATCCTCTTTGATCTTTGATGTGCCCTTCGCTACCGTCTTTAAAGCCTCTTTGATCTTCATATCCAACTCCATTTTCTCGATCTTTGCATTTGTCTGGGCAATTTTCTTTTCTAACCTACAGATCAGTGGATAATTAAACTAATAAAGAAGGCAATGATCAAGCACAAACAATGAAGAAAAACCTTTGGATATAGCCACATTTCATTCTTGTTCACAACTTCTCCACCCAAAGAACCCATCTCTTCAAACCCCACCAGATTGAAAAAAACAACAGCCCTTGTAACAAACCCATCTCTTCAAACCACACACCGACAACATCCACACATCAAACAGCAGGTGCATGCCTTTTATGGTGCACATAGTTAGAGGTAATTCTAATTACCTAACTCTATTTTATCTGTGATTTTTCAGCAAAGATAAGAATAACTCACACTCTCAAATGACTTTAGCTTTGTTTGAGCATGTGAACCATTCATTTCATGTAGAAAAGAAGTTATGCACACCCTACATGGGATGTACAAATAAGAATGTCCCAATGCATGCACCCATCAAACAACCGGGACCCTCTAGAATTTTACAATGCCAACCTTGACAATGATGTATAACCACAATTTTATACTACACAGTACTCACAATTCATTGCATCACACTCATTCTAATGGAGCTTACAAACTATAACATGATTATCATTTCAACAACTTAAAATTAAAAAAAAAAGTATTTAAAGAAGGCATCTAAAAGGAAAAAATAAATGAAAATGAAAACGAATATAAAAACATGTCGAAGAAAATAATATACCTGGTAGTCTGGTATAAGACCACCACCAAGCACCCTGACAACCTCTATACCAAAGAGTCCAAACCTAAGTACCAAATACAACAATTATCAGCATTTCATACTTATAAAGCCATCCAAAGTAAACACCAATTATTATCTACAATTTTTTTGAATGGTTAGTAAGACTCGATTTTCTTACAATGGAATCCTATAGTTTACCAGTAAAAGCTCCTTTTCTTCCTTGGTTGGTTTTCTTATCTTGAGCATTCTGGGACTTTCTTTTGAATCTATTTGTCTCTGAGGAACAAGATGATCCTTCTTGATCAATGCAATCACAAGACAATAAAAAAAGGTAAAAAAAAAAAGGCTACAATTTGTAAAGACTACTTGGATGCACAAATGCAACAGGGTTAGATTTTTCCCACATAACCTACAGGGCAACCCAAGAGAAATCTTCTTATAGGAGCCAGAAACCACTTGTAGAACTCCGTGGTTTTTTTATGAACTAGAAATCCAAAAGAATCCAGATTGATGCATCAAACCACTCCTTGGAGAAGAACACCCGAAACTGAGGATCCAAATCTGGTTTCTTCAAATACGGGATAGCTGCATATATAACTCCTGGCATAAATTGGAAGTACGGTAAAAGAAAAAAAAAGAAAAGCAAAAGAGAATACACATAATACATATAGGAATAGGGTAACCCACCAAACCAAGGAGTCCAATCCTCACTTCTCTGCAATAGATCATTGCCATGTGTTCCAAAAAACTTGTGTGGGGAGATTTCCAGAGCTCCAGGATTACGCTAATCATAGCCATCAGATAAAATTAAGCATTCTCATGTGCCATCCGCGTGCCACCCACGCGGCACCAGACTCACCTCGGCTACCAGGACAGGGGCCCCGGCCGAAGTCAAGCAGGTCCGGGCCGCTAGCGCCGAGCTCGGCTACCCCATGTGCCCACCTCGGCTGAAAGCTCCACCTCGGCCGAAGGAACCGACGAAAGCCGAAGCAGGAAAGAACCTCCACTCGCGCCCTTCGTCCCCCATGTCATCAGGCACGTGGAGGAATAAGGGCGCGAGCCAGTGAGACAGATGCGACATCCAGCCGTCCACAATCTTCGCCAGATCACTGACAGGGCGGCATCCAGCGGCTGAAGCCAAATCAGGGCAAGGCCCGAGGGCGGATCCGATGGTACCCCTACCGCCAAAGGCGTCCAACACGATCTGGCCCAATATGACGCACATTTAATGCGATGTGGGCTGATCCGACTGGCATTAAATGCAAAGTGGGCTGGAATGGACCGCATTTATTACCTTATGGGCTGATCATGACTTCCTAGTCGAATCATGGGACCCACACCAAGATATCATCCAAAGATACGACCCAAGCCTCTATAAATAGAGCCTCATTCCACATGCAAGGTACGCACAATCCAACCCAAAGAGCCGTTACTCTGTCTCTCTTCTTCCTCTCCTTCCATTGTTCCAGTTCATTCACTGATTTTGGCAACGGAGAGCCTTGCGCCGCCCAGGCCAGGGTCCTCTGACCGTTTGCTCTTCCCTTTCAGGCTTTCGGATGGTACCTAATCTCTCGTCACCTTGGATAAGTCCTCTAAGGCACCCCAGTTATTGTGGGTCATTATTTTCTGCACCTACAAAACTCAACAACCTTGTCTTGCCTTCCAGATTGCAAGGCATGTACAATATAATACCTTATGTGTGGGGAGATTTCTAGAGCTCCAGGATTACGCTAATCATAGCCATCAGATGAAACTAAGCATTTTCACGTGCCATCCGCGTGCCGCCCACGCGGCACCAGACTCACCTCGGCTACCAGGACAGGGGCCCCGGCCGAAGTCAAGCAGGTCCGGGCCGCTAGCGCCGAGCTCGGCTACCCCATGTGCCCACCTCGGCTGAAAGCTCCACCTCGGCCGAAGGAACCGGGACGAAAGCCGAAGCAGGAAAGAACCTCCACTCGCCTTTCGTCCCCCACGTCATCAGGCACGTGGAGGAATAGGGGCGCGAGCCAGTGAGACAGATGCGACATCCAGCCGTCCACAGTCTTCGCCAGATCACTGACAGGGCGGCATCCAGCGCTGAAGCCAAATCAGGGCAAGGCCCGAGGGCGGATCCGATGGTACCGCTACCGCCAAAGGCGTCCAACACGATCTGGCCCAATATGACGCACATTTAATGCGATGTGGGCTGATCCGACTGGCATTAAATGCAAAGTGGGCTGGAATGGACCACATTTATTACCTTGTGGGCTGATCATGACTTCCCAATCGAATCATGGGACCCACACCAAGATATCATCCAAAGATACGACCCAAGCCTCTATAAATAGAGCCTCATTCCACATGCAAGGTACGCACAATCCAACCCAAAGAGCCGTTACTCTGCCTCTCTTCTTCCTCTCCTTCCATTGTTCCAGTTCATTCACTGACTTTGGCATCGGAGAGCCTTGCGCCGCCCAGGCCAGGGTCATCTGACCATTTGTTCTTCCCTTTCAGGCTTTCGGACGGTACCTAATCTTCATCACCTTGGATAAGTCTGAAAGTCCTGGGGATCCTAACCCTAGAGGGGGGGGGGGGGGGGGGGGGTGAATAGGGTGAGCTACAACTAGTGACCAACTATGACCAATTTTAATTTCTTTACAATTAACTAGTCACATGTGATGATTAAACAAACAATATGCGGAAGCTTAAATAAACAATCACCACATTGCAATCACCGTAACACCATCATTTATAGTGGTTCGGCCTCAATGCCTACATCCACTACCGGCTCGTGTTCCTCACACCCCACCGGATTTCCACTATGTATGCTTTTTAATAGGCTAAGCAATAACCTTTACATCTATGCTTTTCTAGGCTAAGCAATAACCTTTACATTATGCTTTTCAAGGCTAAGCAATAACCTATACAACCAAATGGTTGGTTCTCTCTCTTAGTAGTGTCTAAAATACACTTGATGGAGATACATATTTAGCTCAATACATTGCCTCTTAAATAGGCGGATATAAAAGTGAAAAACTAACTCACACAAACACCATATGAATGCAAAGATGAATGCACAAAGTGTATGCATGATGTCCTCAATCAATTTTAAAATAAAAGCTCATAAATGTATGCCAAAGGCTTTTGAAAGTTTTAGCTCAAAACATTTATGATTGAGGAAATGCTAATCACATGTTAAAAGTAACTTGTAAAAGACATACCTAAGTATTCTACACAAGTTGTGAAATTCAAAGAACAAAACATGTGATGCATATGGATTTCAATCAAATTAAAAATGAAGCTCAATATAAGTATGCCAAAAGCATTTTTAAAGTGTAAAACACAAATATAGATTTGATTGAAATTATGGGTCAAATCACATGTAATTAAAAGGACAACTTGAAAATGATATACCAATCAATGTTTAAACAAGTTGTAAAACTTTAAAACAAAATACATGTGATTTATAAAGTTGTTGAATCCAAAACATAAGATAGATTTGAAAGTGATTTTCTTATGATGAAAAACAACAACCAAAGATTCAACCAAGTATAGGAATCATGTTACATATGATTTCAAAGATGATTCCAAAACATGATTTACTTAGATATACCAATTTAAGTACTACTTGGTTTGAATCAAGGTGATGTATCCAAAATAATGAATCAATTCAAAACATAAACATGTTAAGGACACAACAAATCATAGTTTAGCATGCTAACAAAGATTTACCAATAATTAGAACAAAGCATGAAAACATATGATTAGGAAAAGCAAGCTTACTTAGTGATTTAACTTCATTAATCCCAAGCTTTAGCTTTCCTAATGACCCTTAGAAATCCCTAGCTCATTCCCCTTTGCTTGGCCTCAAATCACCTCAAGAAGGGCCTTAGAGTTCCTCACTTTTGGCTAAGGAATGAGCTTCTTTTTATACAAAAAATTGCCCAACGGCTAGTCCTCGGTCGACCCCCTTCAGGGCTCGGTCGACCTGCCCTTCAACGGGCAAAAATATGACCGTTTGAAAATAATGCCGTTGCCTCTTTCCCGGTCGACCTGCAGTGGGCTCGGTCGACCGTCCATGGGCTCGGTCGACCGGCCACACTGCAGGTCGACCGGGGTCCCCTGGACCAATTCCCCAAAAATGCATATTTTAAAGTATTTTTCTTTGGGGACTTTTTGGGCCATTAAATCAAGCTTGAAATCATGTTTTAAATCATTCTAAGTGGTTTAAAAACATGAAACATAAAAAGCCTAAAAATGATTTGAAACTTTAAAATCAAAGGCTAGCTTGATTCTTAAAAACTCTTTTTCAAAACTAAATGCATCCAAGTTTTAAAATCAAAACATGCATGAAACATGAAATTTAAAAGACTTAAATCAATGCATGTGAAAATATAGATTTCAAGTATTTTTAAAATCAATGCTCATGTGAAAATTCAAATGATGATGAAAATGATAATGCATCCACCAAATTGCAATCTACAAATTCCTAACAATCTCCCCCTTTGCAATTTGATGGCAACTCACTCAACACTGAATTTTCACACTAATTCTTCAGCTCCCCCTTAGCTGGACAAGTCTTGAAATCTCTTGGATGCTTCTTTGACTTAGCTTGGGCTCTTGTTCTTTTTCTTCATTCTTGATGCTTGGAGCTTGATCATTCTTCAAGCTTTCTTTTCTTCTTTAGCCAAGCAACTTCTTTAACTCCCAAGCTTAGTCTTCTATCAACTCTCCCCCTTTGACCATGCACTCTCTCTCTTTGGCAAGATATGCATCTTCTCCCCCTTTGGAAGATAATACAAAATCTCCCCCTTAGATAAATTGGCTATATTCTCCCCTTTTGACATCTAGAATATTCTCCCCCTTTGACATTAAATTGCAAAGGTACCTACACACATGACATAAGGAAAATACCTTTTAGTAGCACCTGTTAACGAAAGAAATCGAAAATGAAATATATAACAGGTATCATGTATGGTAGTAGTCTAAGGGTATAAAGCCAATTCAATGGTGAATTTGATCAAAACTAATACTTCCTATGAAGGTTTATACTCCCCCTCAATCCATTCTCTCCTTTTGTCAAACTTTTGACAAAGATTCAACTATTTGGTACAAGAAGAAGATGGTTTTACCAATTGAGGGTAAATTTCAAGGAAAGGATTAGATTCATTTAACTATAGAGCTCAATATGATCAAATTACCATGATTAAGAGCAAGGTCATGGAGAAAAGCAACCATGGATACCAATTGGAATAAAGAAATACCAATTGAGATTAAAGGATATGACTATTATCTCAATCACTCTAAAATGGAGTTAAAAAGAATATAACTACTAGGATCAATCCAAATTAGAGCTATCCATGATGTTATGGGGTTTATTCAACATAGCATCAATCAATATACCTATGAAAAACATATGCTATGTAGATTTTGAAATCATTTCATCCAATCAAAAACTATGACTATTATGTGCACAAGATGAATGAAATGAAGTTCAAACATGAAGCCTACCTCAACCATTAACCAACCAAGGTTATTAACACATAAAACATGGTGGTCATAAGATTTACCTATATGAGCATGAGAGGAGGCAAACATGAACATTATGATGCTAATGGAATGTGACATGGAATAAAGATATATTACTTATCAAGTTCAATCCAATGTACACAAGGTTTATCACAATCTCAAGATATCAATTGGATATGACAACAATCGAAAATTAAACTAATTGAAACCAATTGAATATGAAACATGATTAAGAGCATAGATGTGACAACACAAAATTCCATCAAGCAACATAAATGGTAAATCATCACTTTAAAGATATAGTAACTTAGTGAGCATAGTGATGAACATTTTAAATTGCATGAAATGTCTTTAGGTGGTACATGCAATTTGAAAATTGAAAAACCATATGAACTCAACATGAAGGAAATCCATCAAAAATAGATATGCCTATGAGATACAAATAATGGATTTTGATGAGAGTCTCATATGATCATAAATATGATATTGAAAAAATGCACAAGCGATATTACTATGAAATTATGCATAAAACAATATCACAACCATCCATCTATAGCAAAGCGTATGAAGTACAAAGGATGGATTTGAGAGTTCTAGTATGGTATCCACAAATGGAACTTAAGAGCACAACCATACATGGAACTATATGACATTTGCATAGAGAGGATCAATTATAATCAAGATCTAACTCATACCATATCATCAATAAAGAATATAACTATTCATGCACAAGGTATGAAGTTAGAACGATATCATGGATCGTATATAGATGAAAATGGATCTCATATAAGGTATACCTATGAAGAACAATGGTTTAATTCAAATTCATCTAAAATGATCCATTAATCTATCATGTAAAATTTCCACTCTTAGCAAATGTAGTATGCTTACAATGCAATGGAAAATGGATATGAGAATCATACCAAATGAACTTAGCACACAAAATCACATATGTACTTAAGAAGCTCAAATGATCATGAAACAAAAGATTTTACTATAAAGCATAAACAACATCAATTTGCACTAATGAAACGATATACAAGGTTAGGCACAAACATGCAAATCAATGACATCATACCCAACCACACAAAGTAAGACATAACAACAAAGTCAATTTGCATTTGAAAGAATGTAACTTTGATGAGCAAAGATGCAAATTGCTTGTAAAATGTATTTCCTTCTAAATGATATAAACATAAGCACAAGGAAATAAACTCATGGAAAATGCTTCAATAAATATAACTAATAAAGCTTTAAACATTTTCCAAAGATCTTTTAATTCACTCCAACATTCAAAATCCAACAATGAATCATTCATAAAATTATGATCAAGTGACTTTGAAAAACATGAAGTGAACTAATATCAAATCTCAATTTGTAATCAAGGATATAAATACAAATGCTCATACAAATTGATTACATATTTTCCATACCAAAGGATATAACTTGTAAGTTCATGGAAAATCTAAATTGATTTGAATCATTTGTTTTACAAAATAATCTAACTATGATATCCAAACAAATGATTTTCCAACATCAAATGATCATGAAAAATCTAGCTAAGAAAGCTTTTGTAATCACAATCAATTGATGATCATCAAATAGAAATGCACTACAATAGATATAACTATATGAGAACAAAATGCAAATCTATATGAGAATATTGCAATCAAATGATTTTGAAACCCAAAGATATAACTAAGAAGGTTCATGGAGACAAAATCAAATGATCACAAAGAAACATTGCATTTTATAAGATGTGACTATGTAGAAACAAAATGCAAATGTAACATGACCAACAAATAGATATGACTAAAAAGAATAGGTTGGTCTAATGAGGTTCAAGGCCTTAAGGTTAGTCCAAAAGTCTACCTTTGAAGATTCACCTAAGGTCTTGATAAGGTTGTCCTTGAGGGTTTACTTTGAGGTCCCACCAACTCTTGGGGTTTTAACTTGAATAAGTTTTAGAGTGGTGAGATAGATTCTTAGGGGAAATTAGAGAGCTAGGAAGGAAAATTCCATTTTCAACCATAGTGGAAATCATTCTTAAAAGATATGCATTAAAACACAACTCTAGGGTTCAAATCTACATTTAAGCATATAAGGATCAACTCCGGGTGTTTAAGCCCTAAATGGAGTAACCTTGCTTTGATACCAATTGAAAGTCCTGGGGATCCTAACCCTAGAGGGGGGGGGGGGGGGGGGGGGGGGGGGGGTGAATAGGGTGAGCTACAACTAGTGACCAACTATGACCAATTTTAATTTCTTTACAATTAACTAGTCACATGTGATGATTAAACAAACAATATGCGGAAGCTTAAATAAACAATCACCACATTGCAATCACCATAACACCATCATTTATAGTGGTTCGGCCTCAATGCCTACATCCACTACCGGCTCGTGTTCCTCACACCCCACCGGATTTCCACTATGTATGCTTTTTAATAGGCTAAGCAATAACCTTTACATCTATGCTTTTCTAGGCTAAGCAATAACCTTTACATTATGCTTTTCAAGGCTAAGCAATAACCTATACAACCAAATGGTTGGTTCTCTCTCTTAGTAGTGTCTAAAATACACTTGATGGAGATACATATTTAGCTCAATACATTGCCTCTTAAATAGGCGGATATAAAAGTGAAAAACTAACTCACACAAACACCATATGAATGCAAAGATGAATGCACAAAGTGTATGCATGATGTCCTCAATCAATTTTAAAATAAAAGCTCATAAATGTATGCCAAAGGCTTTTGAAAGTTTTAGCTCAAAACATTTATGATTGAGGAAATGCTAATCACATGTTAAAAGTAACTTGTAAAAGACATACCTAAGTATTCTACACAAGTTGTGAAATTCAAAGAACAAAACATGTGATGCATATGGATTTCAATCAAATTAAAAATGAAGCTCAATATAAGTATGCCAAAAGCATTTTTAAAGTGTAAAACACAAATATAGATTTGATTGAAATTATGGGTCAAATCACATGTAATTAAAAGGACAACTTGAAAATGATATACCAATCAATGTTTAAACAAGTTGTAAAACTTTAAAACAAAATACATGTGATTTATAAAGTTGTTGAATCCAAAACATAAGATAGATTTGAAAGTGATTTTCTTATGATGAAAAACAACAACCAAAGATTCAACCAAGTATAGGAATCATGTTACATATGATTTCAAAGATGATTCCAAAACATGATTTACTTAGATATACCAATTTAAGTACTACTTGGTTTGAATCAAGGTGATGTATCCAAAACAATGAATCAATTCAAAACATAAACATGTTAAGGACACAACAAATCATAGTTTAGCATGCTAACAAAGATTTACCAATAATTAGAACAAAGCATGAAAACATATGATTAGGAAAAGCAAGCTTACTTAGTGATTTAACTTCATTAATCCCAAGCTTTAGCTTTCCTAATGACCCTTAGAAATCCCTAGCTCATTCCCCTTTGCTTGGCCTCAAATCACCTCAAGAAGGGCCTTAGAGTTCCTCACTTTTGGCTAAGGAATGAGCTTCTTTTTATACAAAAAATTGCCCAACGGCTAGTCCTTCGGTCGACCCCCTTCAGGGCTCGGTCGACCTGCCCTTCAACGGGCAAAAATATGACCGTTTGAAAATAATGCCGTTGCCTCTTTCCCGGTCGACCTGCAGTGGGCTCGGTCGACCGTCCATGGGCTCGGTCGACCGGCCACACTGCAGGTCGACCGGGTCCCCTGGACCAATTCCCCAAAAATGCATATTTTAAAGTATTTTTCTTTGGGGACTTTTTGGGCCATTAAATCAAGCTTGAAATCATGTTTTAAATCATTCTAAGTGGTTTAAAAACATGAAACATAAAAAGCCTAAAAATGATTTGAAACTTTAAAATCAAAGGCTAGCTTGATTCTTAAAAACTCTTTTCAAAACTAAATGCATCCAAGTTTTAAAATCAAAACATGCATGAAACATGAAATTTAAAAGACTTAAATCAATGCATGTGAAAATATAGATTTCAAGTATTTTTAAAATCAATGCTCATGTGAAAATTCAAATGATGATGAAAATGATAATGCATCCACCAAATTGCAATCTACAAAATTCCTAACAAAGTCCTCTAAGGCACCCCAGTTATTGTGGGTCATTATTTTCTGCACCTACAATTGGCGCCGTCTGTGGGAAAGTAATATCCCAACCTTCCCAACCTCTTCAATCTCCCAGAAATCATGCCTACGAAAGCTAGGAAGGGCGGAGAATCCTCGAGAGCAGTGCTCCAGCAGCCAGCACCGTCGACGGACGTCCCTCCTCAGGGGCGGTCACGAACGGTGCATGGTACGTCTGCAGGCGAGGGCCGCTTAGGCTCGCAGCTCTACGTCGAGGTCCCCCTCCAAGAGGGACTCGAGGCCTCGCTCTCAGCAGACGAAGTCACGCCACCCCGACGCGATGAGCGTCGGCATGAGCGTCCTCGCAAAGATAAAGCCTTGGCCGTAGAAGAGACACGCCGCGTTCAACCTCCTGCCGCTGGAGGAGATGTCGCAGCTCAAAACGCTCTCCTCCAGAAGCAAGAGCGGTTAATCCGCGAGCTCCAGCAGCAACTGAAGGCAGCGCAAACTGCCTCGTTGAGGCAGGTCTCTAATCCTCAGGGACAGGAGGGACGCCCCGAGCGGGGCAGCCCAGCCTCCTCGTGAGGATCTGAGAGACCGTCTGGACCACAAGCGAAGCCAGATCCATGATGAAGGCTCAAGCAACAGCCGAAGTCATCATAGCCGCGATGGCCGAGCCCATAGCCATCGCAGCCCGAACCACTCCAAGCGAAGGCCGAGAGCGCGGACACCGGAGAAGGACGACGAGCAGGAGCGATTCGACAAACGCGTCAGGTTGGCTCTTCAGCACAACCTGGACGTGCGGGGTCAGAAACAAATCTGTGGCCATACCGATCTGGGGGCCTCACCCTTCACGAGAGACATCGAGCAGACTCCCTTGCCCAAGAAGTTCTCTATCCCGCGGTTCGTCCCTTACGACGGACTGTCCGATCCATCCGCTCACCTCCGTCACTTCTCCCAAAAGATGTCCATCTGGGGGAGCGAGGGCCACCTCAACTGCAAAATCTTCTCCTCCAGTTTGGGTGACCTCCCTCTGAAGTGGTTCTGCGCCCTCCCAGAGAAGTCAGTTTCGAGTTGGAAGGAGCTCCAGCTCTCCTTCTTAAAGAAGTTCCAAGCTTACAGCGTCGTCCCCAAGACAGAGGGGGACCTTCTCGCCCTGAGAATGAAGCAGGGCGAGAGCCTGGCCAAGTTCGCCCAACGATTCTGGGCGGTTTACAGCCAGATCGAGGGCACTAGGGAGGAAATAGCAATCTTTGCCTTCCAACATGCCCTGATCCCCGGTCACGACCTCCGGAAGGACTTGGTCAGAGACACCGCAGAATCCATGCCAGCGCTAGTGTCCCGGATAAAGCGCTTTGTCGCCCGGGAGGAAGATGAAATCCAGGCCCGGGAAGAGGATGAAAGCCCGGGGCCCGGGCAGAAGAGCAGCCAGCCTCGGCAGAGAGGCGGGAGGCCCTTTCAGAAGCAGGAGCCCAAGCAGGCCTGGGCCGCTAATTCGGCGAAGCCTACGTCGTCCCGATCTGGGGGCACCTGGAGGCCCAGACCTCCCACCAATGCCAGTCAGGGCGTCAATGTCGTCTTCAAGGAGCCGATATACCAGATCCTGAACAAGATAAAGACCAAGCTGTTCTTCAAGTGGCCTCCGCCCTTGAGGAGTGAGCCCACCTCCGGCAGCCGAAGCAAGCTCTACTGCTCCTACCACAAAGGTAATGGGCACAAGACCGAGGAGTGCAAGTCTCTGAAGTGGTACCTGGAGAGGCTAGCCGGCGAAGGCCACATTCCAGAGTTCATCAAGGCAGAAGATGCCGGCGGCAGCGAGGGCCGAGTACACCAGAGCGCGGCTCGGGATCCAGACAACGAGGATTCCGAAAAAATCATTAACGTGATCCACCTGGCGTCCTCAGTTCCCTCTCCCTCGTCTCGTGGAGGCTCGCAGGCCCGCGCCGAGGCCAGGCGGGCATCGCACGGGAAGGAAGTGATGAAAGCCGAGCTCGGACCGGCATCCAAAAGAGCTCGCAGCGACCGACCCACGATCTCATTCTCAGATAAAGATCTAGAGGGAATCCAGCTTCCCCACAACGACCCCCTGCTCCTCACAATGAAGCTGAGGGACTTTAGCGTGAAGAGGATCCTCGTCGACTCCGGCAGCTCTTCCGAGGTCCTCTACTACGAGTGCTTCAAAAAAATGAATCTCTCGGAAGCAGACCTCACGGATGTCCGTGCACCCTTGCTAGGGTTATCCGCCAAGCCAGTCTATCCCAAGGGTAAGATCACCCTGGAAACCCGGGTGGGCGGAGCCTCCGTGCTGGCCGACTTCCTGGTTGTGGACGCCCCTTCTCCCTACAATGTCATCTTGGGCAGAACGTGGCTCCACAAATTGGAAGCGGTCCCCTCTTCCCTCCACCAAAAGCTGAAGTTCGTATTCGAGAGCAAGGAGGGCAAGATGGAAGTGGTCACAGTGGAGGGAGATCAGTAGCAAGCTAGGCAGTGCATGCTGGCCGCGGTCCCAGCAGAGAAAGAGCCAGAGCGCGTCAACCTCGCCGAGTTTGAGAAAGGGCCAGATGAAATCGGATGAGATCCCGAGAAGAAAAGTATTGAGGATCTGGCCGAGGTCAGGCTAAACTCGGCGGACCCAGATAGGTTCTTCCTGATCGGCACTCAGCTGCCAGACGAGGAGAGAGCCGAACTCTCAAGGTTCCTGATGCAGAACGTCGATGTCTTCGCTTGGAGCCCGAGCGAAATGCATGGGGTCGACCCCGAGGTCATGTGCCACAAGCTAAATGTGGACCCCAGCCACAAGCCAGTAGTGCAAAGGGCCCGAAGGACAGGGCTGCAGCAGACAGACGCGGTCGTCGAAGAGGTCGACAAACTGCTGAAGGCAGGAGCCATCCGGGAAGTCCAGTACCCGGTCTGGCTGGCTAATACGGTGGTGGTTAAAAAGAAAACTGGTAAATGGAGGGTGTGCGTGGACTTCACAGACTTGAACAGGGCCTGCCCTAAAGATAGTTTCCCCCTTCTGAAGATTGATCAAATGATCGACGCCACCGCTGGCTATGACCGAATGAGCTTCCTCGACGCCTACAGAGGCTACCACCAGATTCCACTACACGAGCCTGACGAGGAGAAAACGTCATTCATAACCCCCCGCGGCACTTATTGCTACAAGGTGATGCCCTTCGGGCTAAAGAATGCGGGGGCGACGTATCAGCGCCTCGTGACAAAGATGTTCCAGGCTTAGCTCGGCCGAACGGTGGAAGTGTACATCGACGACATGGTCGTCAAATCAGTGCACTCCAGCGACCACCTGGCGGGTCTCGGCCAAGTCTTCGGCATCCTTCGCGTGTTCAAGCTCAAGCTAAATGCTTCCAAGTGCGCCTTCGGCGTAGCCTCTGGAAAGTTCCTCGGCAACTTGGTAACGCGGAGGGGGATAGAGGCCAATCCAGACCAGATCACCGCGATCCAGGGCATTCTGAGCCCCTCTACCACGAAAGAAGTCCAGAAGCTCACAGGAATGGCTACAGCACTCAATCGCTTCATTAGCCGGTCATCAGATAAGTGCAGGCCTTTCTTTCAGCTTCTAAAGAAAAATTTAAAATTCCAGTGGACTCCTGAGTGCGACCAGGCGTTGGCCGCGCTCAAAACCTATTTGTCGTCACCACCCTTACTCTCCACCCCAACTCGGGGGGAGGTTTTGTATTTATATCTTGCGGTCTCGGATCACGCAGTGAGCTCCGTCGTCATCAGGGAGGACGAGGGAGTTCAAAAACCAATTTATTATACGAGCAAGACCCTGCTCAATGCCGAGACCAGGTACCTTCTATTGGAGAAGCTCGCGTTGGCTCTCGTTAATGCCTCCCGCAAGCTCTCCCATTACTTTCAGTCCCACTCCATTGTGGTGATCACGGAGCACCCACTCCGATCTATATTTCAGAAGGCTGGCTTTTCAGGGCGAATATCGAAGTGGGCGGTTGAACTGGGGCAGTATGATATACAGTACCATCCCCGAACTGCGATCAAAGCCCAGATCCTGGCAGACTTCATCGTCGAATTCGTCTCGCCCAACTCGGCTCCACCCCAGCTCGGCACAGAACTGGGGGGCATAGGGCAGGAGCCAGAAGTGACCGAGGTCGAACAGTCTCCCGCCTCGGCATGGAAGATCTTTGTCGACGGATCGTCCACCTCCAAGAGAGCTGGCGCCGGCATAGTCCTCCAATCGCCAGAGGGTCTGGTCATAGAGCAGGCTTTCACCTTGGACTTCAAAGCAACAAACAATGAGGCAGAGTATGAAGCACTGATAGCAGGGTTGAACAGCGCCCAAATCCTCGGAGCCCAGCACCTGGTGATCTTCAGCGATTCTCAACTGGTAACTAGCCAGCTCGCTGGAGACTACCAGGCCAGGGACGACAGGATGGCGGCCTACTTAGCCCTTGCGAAAAAACTGCTGTTTCATGTCCAGAAAGCCGAGGTCAGACGGGTATCCTGAGATACCAACACGCACGCTGACGCGCTTGCCAGCCTAGCTTCCGCTGTTGAAGTCGGAAAGAAAAGAACCGTCGAGGTTGGGTCGATATCAAGGTCAAGCTTAGAACTCCATTCATCTCGTCTAATCCTCTGTGCTGACCTCGGCCCAAGCTGGATGGACCCGATCATCGCTTACTTAAAGGACGATCAGCTCCCCGAGGACAAGAATGAAGCCCACCGAATCAGACTCAAGGCAGCTCGATTCTGGCTCTCTCCCGAAGGCAAACTCTACAGGAAATCCTTCACAGGTCCATACCTCCAATACGTCCACCCGAGCAAGGTGGACAACTTCCTGTATGAGATCCACGAAGGAATCTGCGGCAGTCACATAGGAGGTCGATCACTGGCCTACAGGGCTATAAGCTAGGGTTACTGGTGGCCCTACATGCAGAAGGACGCGCAGGTGTACGCCAGGAAATGCGAGAAGTGCCAGAAGTTCTCCCACTCTCTCCATCAGCCAGCGCAAGATCTGAGTCCCCTCTCTAGTCCATGGCCCTTCGCTCAATGGGGCCTGGACATTGTAGGGCCTCTCCACCGAGCTCCAGGGAATAAGAGATGGCTGATAGTCGCTACAGATTACTTCACCAAATGGATAAAAGCTGAACCGTTGTCCTCCATCACGGACAGGGACTCCAGGAACTTCGTTTGGAAAAAAATCCTAACGAGGTTCGGCATCTCCAGGACCCTGATTTCGGACAACAGGACTCAGTTCGACTCCAAATCCTTCAAAGACTTCTGCCAAGAGCACGGCATCAGGAACCGCTACTCTACTCCGGCATATCCACAGAGCAATGGCCAGGCTGAAATCTCTAACAAAGTGATCCTGGATGGCCTGAAGAAGCGACTGCACAAGGCAAAGGGAAGATGGGTAGAGGAGCTTCCGAGCGTGCTATGGGCATACAGAACGACTCCAAGACGTTCCACCTCGGCGACACCTTTCTCTCTGGCCTACGGGATGGAGGCAGTCCTTCCTTTAGAAATCGGCCTTCCCACCTTGAGGACAGAGCTGGTCGACCAAGGCCGAAATGAGACGAACCTGGCAATGGAGCTGGAGCTGGCAGACGAGCGCCGAGAAGCAGCAGCCCTGCGACTTACCGACTATCAGCAGCGGCTGGCCAGGGCATACAATCAAAATGTCAGGGAAAGAAGCTTCTCCGTGTGAGAGCTGGTTCTAAAAAAGACCCTGCCAGCCGACAAAGAACCAAACGAAGGGAAGCTGGCCCCGAACTAGCATGGCCCGTTCAGGGTAGTCTCACTGGCAGGAAGATCAGCCTACAAGCTTGAGGACTTAGAGGGCAAGCCACTGCCGAGGCCGTGGAATGCATCCCACTTAAAGAAGTTCTATTTCTAAAGATGTAATGAGTCTCAGAATCAATGAAAGAAGTCGAGGACTTAGAGGGCAAGCCACTGCCGAGGCCGTGGAATGCATCCCACTTAAAGAAGTTCTATTTCTAAAGATGTAATGAATCTCAGAATCAATGAAAGCAGCTTTCGCCCAGTCATCAATCTGTCATCTCTCTTTGATTGACTCCGGCAGCTCTGGGTCTACCGCCCTGGAAAAGGCTTCGAGTTCATACACTCAGTCGTTTCCTAAAGCTCTGGGTCTACCGCCCTGGAAAAGGCTTCGAGTTCATACACTCAGTCGTTTCCTAAAGCTCCGGGTCTACCGCCCTGGAAAAGGCTTCGAGTTCATACACTCAGTCGTTTTCTAAAGCTCCGGGTCTACCGCCCTGGAAAAGGCTTCGAGTTCAAACACTCAGTCGTTTCCTAAAGCTCCGGGTCTACCACCCTGGAAAAGGCTTCGAGTTCAAACACTCAGTCTTTTCCTAAAGCTCCGGGTCTACCGCCCTGGAAAAGGCTTCGAGTTCGAACACTTGGTCAATTTCTAAAGTTCCGGGTTTATACACCCCTCGAGACCGTTGCCGAACTCATGCTCACACAGCCGAGACCAACGGGATTCTGGATCCACTTCGGCGCAAGGCAGTTCGTCTCGGCCAATGCTAGTTCATTTCGGTCAAGGTCAGTTTTTAAGAAGGAAAGAGCAGTGCAAGCACTGAAGTGCAAAAAAGCAGCACAGAAATACAAGTGTTACAATATAGTGCGAAGAAAGTAAAAAAGAATACAAAAACACTGTATTCAGATTGAGTGATCACAAAACTCGTTCTTTTTATTCATTGTAATTACTTCATTACAAGGGTTACAGAAAAGAAAACAAAGTATAGAAAGGAGGCTCGCAGTCCTCTAAAAGCAGAAAAAGGAATAAAGGCTGGGAGGCTCTGATCTTCACCGACTCTTCAGGCTGCAGGCTCGAAGACTCCGGTCCGCTGCTTGGAGGTTCTGAGGGACCCTGAATTTCACCGAGCTCTATAATACGCTTTGGTTGGTCAGACCAAAGCATTCGAGAGCCCCTCCAGTTCGGAGGCCCTGTACCTCTCTGAGCTCTTCAACGCCCTCCGGTCAGTGAGACCAAAGTTTGAAGAGCCCCTCGGTCCAGCGAGGCCTCGATCCTACCCTCCGCTCGGCGGTCTTGATATACCGCAGAGAGCGTGCAGGGAGCGCGTTGTCACACAGGACCCTGCAGGACCGCCAGACGCGGAGGGCGCCACCAACCCACAGTTGCAGAAGACTCCCCTGCAACCGGACCAGGGAGGGTTGGCCGTGGACCCGCGTTCAGAGAACGCGTGGTCCACGAGGAACGCTTTCAGAGAGCGCGCAGACCACGACGGGCTTCCCCCCTCGGAGAGAGCCGTCCTCAGGCACAGGGGTTCCCCCCGGGTCGAATATTTCTAAAGGTCTACCAGACATGGCTCCTACGTCTATGTGAATTAAGCTATCCTAATTTCTTTTCTTTTCCTCTCCCATGGCGAGCCTACCACCTCTACTTATAGGAAGAAGAAGGGCCCGGTCTCCGAAGGGAGTTAAGAGGCGAAGTTTCCTATGCGTTGCGTGGGAAGCACATCTTCCTATTTGATGACCAGCGATCCCTATGGCGCCACGTGGAGCCATTCGCTCGTTTCCCTCATCGGCCGTATCGCCATGCTTACTGCTATTTATGGTCTCCAGAATACGGAGAAACGGCACAGATAGCTATGAAGACCGTTCGACTCTCTCTAGGGTCACGCATCACATTAAAGGCATTCAATATCATTCGATACCACACCCAGAAACAAAAGAGAAGTAAAGGAGCTCTGTTCTCATTAAAAGCAAAGGATGTTACAGGGCTGAAAAAGCAATACATATAAAAGACCAAAAGTAAGAAGAGGCGAGACTACTGTGGCTTCGGCGACTCCACTAGGTCAATCACCGCATCTGATGGACCAGCGGCATCGGCCGCGACCGCAGCCTTGCTTGGAGTGTCGCCGGCAGAAGAGGCTTTGACCAGTACCTCACCCGAAGCGGGGGCAGAAGAGGCCTCGCCTTGAGGCGTGGCCGAAGCATCGCTGGCGACCGGGGCGTCGCTCGGGGCCGGGGTAGCTGGGGCAGCATCCGAGGCAGGGTCAGCTGCGGGGGCACCGACCGGGGCGCTCTCGCCCAAAGGGGTGGAGCTCGGCTCAGGAACTGGGTCCGAGTACTTCGGCAGATTCCGATAGACCGGGTGGTCCTCGGGAACCCCCGCGCGCCTCAGCGCGGCCAAGCACCCTTCCTCGAACAAGATGGAGGTAATTTCCTCCACCTGCCTCTCGTACTCTTCGGTGGCCTGATCCACCCCCTCTGGAAAGAAGGCTGCGCCTCAGACAGCAGGGAAGCTTTCTCTTTCTTCAGCTCGGCGTTCCCCGACTTAAGCTTCCCAATTTCGACGCGCCCAGCCAGCACTTCACCACGCAGCTTCGTCACCTCAGCCGCCGATTCAGATCTCGAGCAGTAGAGCAGAAATCGAAGGTGAAGGCGAATGCAAAAGGAAATCAGAAACAAGAAAGAAGACGACCCTATTTATGGAAAGGGAACCCTCGTTGCCGCCACTTTCGAATTCGAGGGAACGGATCTCGCAGTCCGCGCCCATTCCATCAATAAGACAACACAATCAGTAGAGGAGCTACACGTGTAGCCGTCGGTTCGCTTCTCAGAACAGGCAGGACAGAGCATTTATTGCTTCAGAAAAGTTGAAGCGACACCAGGCAATGATCGCCGCATCCCCAGACAGATTTTCTAGCTTTCGACCACTAAAGGCTAGGATGCTTAAGAGGTCAAAAGCTAGGAGGCAATTGTGTGGGGAGATTTCCAGAGCTCCAGGATTACGCTAATCATAGCCATCAGATGAAACTAAGTATTCTCACGTGCCATCCGCGTGCCGCCCACGCGGCACCAGACTCACCTCGGCTACCAGGACAGGGGCCCCGGCCGAAGTCAAGCAGGTCCGGGCAGCTTGCGCCGAGCTCGGCTACCCCATGTGCCCACCTCGGCTGAAAGCTCCACCTCGGCCGAAGGAACCGGGACGAAAGCCAAAGCAGGAAAGAACCTCCACTCGCGCCCTTCGTCCCCCACGTCATCAGGCACGTGGAGGAATAGGGGCGCGAGCCAGTGAGACAGATGCGACATCCAGCCGTCCACAATCTTCGCCAGATCACTGACAGGGCGGCATCCAGCGGCTGAAGCCAAATCAGGGCAAGGCCCGAGGGCGGATCCGATGGTACCCCTACCGCCAAAGGCGTCCAACACGATCTGGCCCAACATGACGCACATTTAATGCGATGTGGGCTGATCCGACTGGCATTAAATGCAAAGTGGGCTGGAATGGACTGCATTTATTACCTTGTGGGCTGATCATGACTTCCCAGTCGAATCATGGGACCCACACCAAGATATCATCCAAAGATACGACCCAAGCCTCTATAAATAGAGCCTCATTCCACATGCAAGGTACGCACAATCCAACCTAAAGAGCCGTTACTCTGCCTCTCTTCTTCCTCTCCTTCCATTGTTCCAGTTCATTCACTGACTTTGGCATCGGAGAGCCTTGCGCCGCCCAGGCCAGGGTCCTCTGACCATTTGTTCTTCCCTTTCAAGCTTTTGGACGGTACCTAATCTTCATCACCTTGGATAAGTCCTCTAAGGCACCCCAGTTATTGTGGGTCATTATTTTCTGCACCTACACCTTAAAATAGAAAGTTCCAATCTGGATAGTGTAGTAATAACTGATACTCTACTAGAGCTACTCTCCACCCAATTCACACAGTTGAATAATGCTGCAGTTCCACCGTAGCATGCATTTGTTGAGTCAACTCCTTCAATGTCAGTATTCGCATGCTCCTGCATGTTATCCATGAGAGTAAGATTACTAGAAACAAAAAATCAAATAAAACAAAAATAATGAAATCAGCGAACAAGTAAAAAAGAAAAAGAATCATAAGGAAAAATATTGAACAAATTGATTGTCAATGAGTATCACGATTGAACCCAAAAAAGTCCATCATTTCACAAGGACATGTGACAAAAGAAGATGTTGACACCTTTTGTAATTTACATGGGAATTAACTTTATGGGTCCTATTGACAGCATAAACGTGAAATGTGCATCAATTTGGCTGTACACACCCTGCACCACCTGCACACACCCTGCACACACCTGCACTCACCCTGCACCAGCTGTGAGATTGCAATTTTACTCAAAAAACTCATACTTAATTTATATACTACTTTCGCCCCTTGTGAGATGGCAATTTCACTCTCCCTTTATAGAATTAACCCCTAAGATGGGAAACCTACCTACATATGTGGTAAAGTGAGATAATTCTCTTCCCCAATTTAGACAAGCAAAACCACCATTAAAGCATCAGTGAACGACAGAGAGTATTCTAATGATTAAAACTTAGAACATCAATGGACAGAAATATACACAACTGCCCCAATCAGTTGAAAAACATATCTGAATGAAATAATAACAGTAAATAATGAAAACATTTATATAAAAGGAGCAAATATTTTACAAAAGGTGATTAGAGTGTCAAAAGTTATTATGAAGGTCATGTGACTCAAACCTGTAATCTCATGGTTGAGGCAATGAGACTTCCAACTGTGCTAGGACTCTTGTCAAAGTGAAATTTTCACCTGTGGAAATCAGTAAAGAAGTCATGAGACACGATCAACAAGCCATAAGTTGTTCACTGCCTAACAAAAGGCCTGGTGCACTTTGACCATCTTTTTCAGCCTTCTAACATATTCTAAGGTTATTTATATTTGTATACAACAACTTAACAAAGGACCATTAAAATTAGATATGGAGTAGTTAGCACTCTGCTTCACAAAAAACGATTTGGTTACAGAGTAATAGTTCTAGCAGCAAAAATACAGCAAGGCGGGTCTGATCGAACCAGTACTAAAGAGGTGAGAAATAGTACTAAACTTGACCTCCATACAAGTGCGTGTACATGTGTCGTAATAAGGAGAATTGCTCAACATATAAACTTGCCCTCCATACAAGTGTGTGTACATGTGTGGTAATAAGGAGAATTGCTCAACATGTTCAAGACCAGAATTAGTATGTTTTGCCCATTATGAGATCCCATTCTAGAAGGAGAAGAGAACACCCTAACCACATGCTGATCGCATAGTAAGTTGTACTCCATATGTTACATGTGTATCCATTATCGTACTAATTTCCAAGTCATTGAGCTCCAAAGCATTTACTCTAAGTTCTAGCTTATTATTTACTCTCGTTCTTGTTTGATTGACTACATAAACCAAGGAACTTTATAGTGGGTAATGAATTTTGGTCCCTTGATGCAATCCAAACCAATTTGGCACTTAATTGTCTCTCCATATACTCAGTAGTCAGTGCCAACATACATCTTGTACTACAACCTCAATATATTCATTAAGGATGCACTTTTGTATTCAATGTATGCCAAGTTAACAACCTCAACACCTCATATCTAACCTTCTATATATCATTAAATCTATAAACTCAACTTTTTCAATGAGTCATCTAACAAAAAATTGATTCTAGATCTACATGCAATGTCATAAACCCATACCAATTCCAGAAAATTTAGATTCGTGTTTTGCACACTACTCTAATACACCCTCTCAAGTTTCATTACATGATTCATACATTTGATAGCTCAGTAAGGCAATCTGAATATCTCATTTAGTTTTATAAGGGACCCCAACATTATTTCTTCACTCTTCGGCCATTCAAATAGCAATCCAAATTTGGTTACCAAAGTCCAACATCACCCATTAAAACCCAATATATCAATAGGTATACCATATAGCTCTAACACCCTCTGCTTCTTCATTTTTTCAAAGGCCATCTCCACTTTTGTTTCAGGCATTTTTTTTTCTTTTGTTTTGTTACTCACCCCTTGCTCAGGCTATATTCACGATCTAGTTCCCCTACATTGAAATTAATAGGTTTTCAAAGTGCATTTCCCATCTCTTTATCTCATTTTCACCAAGACCCTTTTTCATCTTTCATGCACCTAAAATGCCCTATTCCCCTTCCTCTCATCTAGGGAAGCTTATAAAATATATCTCTCTTCTTGGAAAGTTACAAAACTCACTCCCTCTCTTCTTGGAAAGTTAGAAAACTCCCTCCCTCCCTAATGCATACTGTGTCACATTAAAATGAAATGGATTTGGTCGAGCTTAAGCTTGAGCTTGTCTTAGACCTGGATTCATATTGCAAGTAAGGAACTCAATATTTGAAATGAAGTGGAGCTTGAGCTAACCCCAGCTTCAGCTCTGTTTGAGTTCAATTGAATGCTTCTATTTGTAAAGCTTGAAACAAGCTCGAACCCTCAAATCCCCACCACAAACCATAAAATCTCAAACTGAATCTGTCAAATCTAACAAAACCCAGACCTTGAACATAAAAGAAATTAAAAAAATCCACATTCCATTTCTACTAGTTGCAGTGCATTTAACGAAAAAGTAGAGAGAGGGAGGGCGGATTCCTAACCTAGGCAGTAGCGGGAGAGAGAGAGACAGCAGGCGAGAGGATCGCGGGAGAGCTCGATCGCAGGAGAGAGGAAGAGAGAGAGATCCTCGTCGAGATGGGAGAGAGAGAGAGAGAGAGAGAGATCACAGCGAGATGGAGGTGGAGAGATCGCAGGTGAGATGGAGATGGGAGAGAGAGAGAGATCACAGACAGTGAGATGGAAGAGAGAGAGTGCTGAGATGGGAGAGGGAGGGAGAGGGCGGGAGAGAGAGAAATAGAGAGAGAGAGAGAGCACAGTGCAGAGCGAGAGGGAGAGGGAGGGAGGGAGGGAGGGAAGGAGGGAGAAATAGAGAGAGAGGGAGAGAGAGAGAGCTCCGGCGCAGGCAGCTCTGGCGGTGAAGTGGCTAAGCGCAGCGGGAAGGCAGAGCACGGGAGGAGAAAAAAAAAAGGGGGAAGGAAAAAGTGAAGGGAAAGTGGGTTTTGCTGGGGGGTTAAAAGAAGAGCATTAGCGACAGCTACTGCGGCCACAATAGGCGGTCGCTTACAGGCGGCCGCCCACCTTTTCCCAGCGCCAAAAGCAAAAATTCTAGTAGTGACAGAAATGAGGGATCTCTCCCTAATTTACCCAATTTTTAAGGTGAGTTACAAATTTACAATTACTGTGTCTATGCTTCAATTTCCATGTAAAGTGAATGCAACCCAACATGGTCCCTTGTGTTGAAGGTACCTATACGCTGGCACTATATAGAAACTTGCCTCTTTTTTCTTTCATGTTTTTTGACTCTTTTTTTATTTAATATTTAGATTTTGCCTAACTTTAATCCTTAGGTTTTGTATATGAACCAAGTTAACGAAATGAGTTTCTTTGTGATATCTCATGGGCTTTAATTCTCACGGTAGTTCCAGCTCTTTGTAAATGCCTACTGGAGTTGCAATTTATATATTTTGTCTTTATACGACTTGTTTTAAAGCCTTTGGATTCTAAAGGCTCCCATTATTTCTCAAGATTTGTATTCACATCACCTCTTGATTCATTAACATACACTGTATCATCTACAAACAATATACACCAAGGTGCCTCCTCTTGAATATGAGCAATTAACTTATCCATAATCAATACAAATAGATTAGGGTTTAGAGCTGATCCGTGATGCAAACATATGGCACTGTAAACTCACATATCTTTTCATAGGTAGTTCTCACACTCGTTACTGCTCCTTCATACATATCTTTCATAATTTCAATATAACCACTTGGAACATTCCTTCAATTTAAAATCCAACAAATTAGATCTCTAAGTCCCCATCATAAGCTTTTTCTAGGTCAATGAAGACCATATGTAGATTTTTCTACTTCACTTGATATCTTTTTATTAATTGCCTAAGTGAGAAGATAACTTTCATAGTTGACCTCCTTAGCATAAAACCAAATTGGTTTTCAGATATCTTGGTCTTCTATCAAAATCTTTACTCCGTTACTCTGATACTCTCTCTTATACCTTCATAATATGAATTATTAGTTTAATCCCACAGTAGTTGATATAGTTTTGGATCCCTTGTTCCTATATATAAATATTACAATACTTCTTCTCCATTAATATGACATTTTCTCCATCATTAATTTTTTTTATTGAAGAATCTAGTTTATCAAATCTTATCAACTTCTCCTAGGCATTTCCAAGCCTATCGGAATGTCATATTAACATGTAGTCTTTCCTTTCTTTATTTGTTTCAATGCTTTCCTCACTTCCGTCACCTTAATTCTATGAAAAAAAATGTGTTCGACTAACAAAATTTTCTCTCATTCCCATGTCTCCTGCAGGGTTTTCATTTAAAAATTTACTAAAATACCCCCTCGTCCAAAATCTGAATTGAGTGATTTCAAATCCTCCCCATGGTTATAATATTCCTAAGGTTGCAACCGAATGAAATCTATAAATCAGTCTCATTTGGAGACACAACACGCAAACACATTACTCATCTCACTATAATCTGGTTTCCTGACATTTAGCAAAGGGTCATTTGGACAAGTTCGTTCAACAAAAACTACACCATTTCAGGGCTTTTACAGCTTCTCAGTTACGACGTGCATTGAATGCCAGCCGTAAATAATATAATAGTACGGTGCGCATGGAATGCGAGCTGCAAAAGGGCTTTTTCTTCTCTTTATTAAGGCGTGCATTTTGCACGCCATGAGATCTTATCAATTACGGCGTGCATTTAAGACGCCGTAAATTATTGAGCATTTGCGGCCCACGTTCGCAAGCTGTAAAAATATTAGGGTATCATAGCCCACATGTTGCACGCTGTAAAAGGCCAAGCCATTCAAATTAAGTTCACGGCCTTTTTTTTCTTCAACCCCTCCGAAACCCATTTTTTCTTCCAGTTTTCCCTTCCCCCTTTTTTTCCCCTGCTCCCGCGCTCTGCAAGGTGAAAGTGAAACTCCTGGTTGTCCCTTTTCCATTGCAAAAGTTAAAACCCTTGATTTGCTCTCCTTGGTCTTAGATTATCGAAAAATAATGGCATCTGCTCCCTCGGCGGCCCCTCCTCTCCCGATCTCCACCTCTCAAATCTCCCAATCAGCCCCTTCTCAGGCCACCATCACCACCACCCCCGCCTTCCGAGCCTTCATCTCCCGCCTCTCCGACTCCGTCCGCCACTCCCTCTCCCTTCGCCGCCCCTGGCTCGAGCTCCTCGACCGCTCCTCCCTCTCCCGCCCTGACTCCCTCTCCGACGCCGCCGCCCGCATCCGCAAGAACGCTTCCTACTTCCGCGTCAACTACCTCCTTCTTCTCGCCTCCGTCCTGGCCCTATCCCTCCTCTCCCACCCCTCCTCCCTCCTCCTCCTCCTCTCCGCCTGGCTCTTCCTCTACCTCTTCCGCCCTTCTGAACCCCCTCTTGTCCTCTTCGGCCGCACCTTCTCCGACCGAGAGATCCTCGCCTCACTCATCGTCCTCACTGTTATCGTCGTCTTCCTCACTTCCGTCAGATCCCTCATCATCTCTGCCCTGATGTGGAAGCAACAGGTTTACTTTTTTTTTTCTTTACATGTTTTTTTTTTGTTTTTTATGCCCTCTTAATCAGTTATTCTTGATGAATCTTTAGGTTTTTGATTTCATTCTATTGTATTTTGAGGTGGAATCAATATATTTTCTATTTAGATATGTTTTGATTTAGAATGTGTGGATTTGATGTGGAATCAGCAGTTTTGGTTTTAATTAATTATTTATTTTATAAAGAGCTATTGATCCATTGTTAGGAAGTGGTGAATTCTATTTGATTTGCTTTATTGTCTGTCTACTAGTATCAACCTTGTGGTTGCAACAGTAAAACAACATCTTCAAGGTTCGAATGTAAGAACCAGTGTTTGGAATTCGAACCGGCAATGGTTGATTCTGGTGTTATTTATTTGATTTTTTTTATGGATTTAAGAAGAACTGTATATTCTTAAATCAGTTTCCTGTAACTCATGCCTTTTTATGAGATCAAGGGTTCAAACTCAAACTATCCTAGCTTCTTTATGTTTTAGTTTTGATGGTGTTTTGAGAGATTGGAATGTGTATATAGTGCAGATGAGGAGAAATTCTCTGTTTACATTTACTTGAGGCCAAGGTTTGTGTTTGATAATCTAGTACCAAGTGCGCGTTCTTCTACGGGCGGCAGCTGAGCAAGAGTGTTGAGGTATAATCAATTTTTTTGCATTGGTTTTGGTCATTTACTTATTTATTTAGACTTATTTTGGGTTTTAGGTTTTTGGTGTTTGTTGATCTGGGGATGGTGTTATTTGATTGGAGTTGTGGTGTTTGCAGGTGTTATGGGGAGAATCGTTACATTCCTCACCGAGGTCCAAATGGGCCACCTAATGCACTTTTCATTGGAAGCTCAAATCTACAGATACAATTTTTAACAGATTTCTTGCCCATGGAGTTTGTGGATTGCATGGCTAGTTTTGTTTTTCCCTTCCGTCTACATTCAGATCACATAACCCTTTTAGCTTACTGAGTCAAGATTCTAGTTCAAACCAATTCTTTCTGAGGATAGTCCACTCTTCTAAGGCGCTAAAGGTGGGAAGTTCTTTCCTTTTCATCATCCCTTCTTATTGCCATCCTTTTTTCATGTTTTGATCTGGGTTTTTGGCTATGTTGGAATCAACTTTCTGGGCATCTGTTGTTTTGTTTGGATTTTAATATTACCCAGTTCTAGGGTTGAGTTCTACTGGAAATGGGTGGTTGTTTGCTGAAATTTATGGAGTGATTTTGTCTTGTGTATTATGGGTTTATTTGCATTGTTTTTCATTTCTAATTCTGGATATTGTTGTTGGTTTATGGTATGTGAGAATGGGCTTGCTGGGTGTTTGCAGTTTTGTTTGAATTTCAAAATTTTTTATGTTTTGGGCCTAGGTTTAATCTGAATAGGGAATTTATTGCTTTCAATGCCCATTTTGTTGTGTCCTTAAATGTTTGAGAGAATGTTTCAGCAGAATTTGCACTACTAAAAAAAAGACATTTTATATCGGTTACAAAAGCTTCCCTATATCGGTTTTTAATATAACCGATATAATATCTTCAATCAAGGTTTTTTATATCGGTTAATATTTTTTTATATCGGTCAATCTTTTTTTATATCGGTTACATAGTAACCGATATAATAATCACTATATATAATATCGGTTAGCACATATGTGATATTAATTGTAATATTTTATATCGATTATTACGAAACCGATATTATATAGTTTTCCAAAACCGATATCACATCTATCTTTTTATATTGATTCTTCTTAAATCACTTTTTTTTAATATCGATTTTTTGGTATTCAGCCCGCTAAAACTAGCAAAAATTCGATAGTTTTCCCTTCCCCCTTTTTTCCCCTGCTCCCGCGATGTGCCCTCTCCCTCTCTCTCTCCTGCCCTCTCATTCTCTCGCTCATCTCTCCCCTGCGTAGCCCTCCATCTCTCTCACTCTCTCACTCTGTCACCGTTTTTCCCAGCCCTATTTGTTCCCGCTTTCGTTCGCCCCTCTCTCGCTCGAATAACCCCCTCTCACCCACCGTCTCTCACTCTAACATCCCTCTCTCGCTCTCTCTCTCTGCGAAATAACTGCGGCTCCTCCTAAATTTCTATTTCCCCTCTCTTCTAACCTAATCTCCCAGCAGACTAGAGCTTTGCGTCTCCTCACCTCTCTCCCTCGCAAGTGCAGGTGCGCCTCCCTCTCTGTTATCTTCGACTAGACCTAACAGCTCCCTCTCTCGCACCCTGTCGAGGGCTCTGGTTCGAGCGAAAGCTAAGCTTCTTCCTGCTGCAATGGCCAAGGTCGAGATAGATGGCCTTGAGCTTAAAGCCATGAGGAGAGATGACCATTCATGGCACCCTTGTTAGGTCTCTTTGAGGTGAGTCCTCTTTTTCTCGATTCGTGAGGTGGTTGTTTTTCTTCTGTGAAAATACATGGATTTTGTGTCTTCTACATGTGAAATGCAAGTGGGTTTGTTTAATTTTTGTAGATGCATGTGTATTTAACCCCCCCCCCCCCCCCCCCCCTCCCCTATTCTCTTGCAGATTCAATGATCAGATTTTATTTTCTTTCTCTCTGCAATTGAGAAATATGTCTGGTTTTCTTCTTCTTTTTTAGTTTAAACATTTTTTTTTTAGTTTTTGACTGAATCCATGTGTTGCAATTGATACTTAATATACAATTCTATTTCATGAGGCACTGCTTTCGGGATGCTTAAAAATCTCCTAGATCTGAAGATCAGAACTATTTAGTTTTCTTTAAGTAGTATGTGGATGGCAATCTGTTTTCATGTCTTGTTTTATGAAATGGTCATTTTTTTCTTTTGCCCTGATTTGGAACCTGGTAGTGTTTTGATTAATGAGTTTCACTGTTTATGATGATTTGTGTATTGGTAGGTTATGATTTCAGTGTTGTTGCTTCTGTTTCCATTGGTGGGTTATGATTGATGATTTCGGTTTTGATGCAATTGGTGAGCTATGAATAGAAGTGCTAGCTTTGATGTTTTGTTGATTTAGTTAGGTTAGTTTTGGTGCAATTTCCCCCATTTTGACATGCTATATATTCATGTCTCTCTCAAATTTATGTACTATAAATTCATCAAACAAATTTAGAGTTCCAACGACAGGATCCTACCGAAGGGGGTTCCTATAATGTTGTCGAGTCTTGTAGTGGATGGGGTTCCTAATGTTGTTGAGTCTCCATACCCAACCTGCTCTTGTGGGGCTGGAAAGTGCAATATGTTTTAACTGAAAAGGATGGGAAAGATGCTGGTAGGAAGTACTTTTCCTACCCTGTTAAAAAAGTAGTGCTTATTACTTGAATTTGTTTTATTTGTTTCTTGTGATTTTTCAGGAGTTTGCCTTCTGTTGTTAAATGGAACTTGAATATGAGGATAAGGATATTGTTTACTAACAAAGAAAAATGTATGACAAAAGAAATGTACGAAGTTGTTATTTGATAGAATCAAAACAAGGAAATGATGTAAGCATTTCATAAGTCTTTCCATGTCATCCCACATTTCTTTAGATAGATACATTGAATATATAGAAATGTCATCCCACATTTCATAAGTTTTTCTTGCTTTAGTTTAACTTAGCTTGTTAAGTTGTACAGTATATGGAAGTGAATGAACTAACTACACTATACTATATGCATGTGTATATGTGTACATAGAAATTAATTTTTTTTATATATACAAAGGTTTTTATTGTTTAGATGTTAGTATTTTGAGGTATACTGTAGGTTTTTTGGTCGTGCTACAGCAGGTTCTTTTGATGTTAAAAAAGATTGTGAAATTATATCGGTTATAATGTAACCGATATAATAAACCATATGAAACCGATATAACAAACCAATTACATATTTTTATATCGGTTTTATTATATGAAACCGATATAACAAACCAATTACATATTTTTATATCGGTTATTCTTAATCAATTATATCGGTTATTATGAAACCGATATAACATTTATTAATTATATCGGTTTGGCTATAAGTTATATCGGTTTTGGCTATAAATTATATCGGTTTTATAATAATTTATGATATAAATACATATGAATATTACATCGCTTTAGGCTTAACCGATATGAAATATACACTTATTATATCGGTTACGTTTATCTTTTATATCGGGAGTACTTATATCACTTTGAAGTTCACATCAAAACCGATATTATAGGCCTTTTATATCGGTTTTTAGCCAATATAAAATGCCTTTTTTTTAGTAGTGTTGGTTTAGGTGATTTTTAGTTTGGGTGGCATTGGGCCATTGCCAAGAGGTTTGCTCAATTCTGATCATTTCTAACAAAAGCATTAGTGGATAGTCTGTGAGTTTTGTCATCTTTTCCTTGTTGCGATCACCATTTTGGCAATGCAATTTTGGTGATGCATTGGTGATGCTTACAAGAGAGTTTTTGTATTTTTCTTCTCAAAATTGTAATCTGTTTCCTTACAGAAAGGCATGAAAGGAAATAGAAAATCAAGTTGGGCTGGGTAAAAATGCATGGCTTTTCTGGTTATAACTCTAATGACATGCAACATAACTAAGTTTATAGCTATAGTTTTTCCCTTTTAGCAGATTTGTCATAAGGTGTGTGGGTTTGAGCGCCCCCCCACCCTCCCCCCCCCCCCCCCCCCCCCACCAAGATTTACCTAGTGCGCATGTGTTGCAGGTTTGTGCATGAACCTGGGGTATTAGTCCTGTCGGTTCATATACCATGGGGGATACCTTGTCAAAAAAAAATTTTGAAAATTTTGACCTAATATGTGAAAGATTTGATTATCGATTGGGAACTCAGCTAATGACTGATAGTTTTTAAACTCAAACCTTGATTGTGTTCTCTGTCTCACATCAACCCAAATCGAGTTTTTGGTTCTAAAACTTGTCTCATATTTGTTTACTTTGCAGTGATAAATATAGAAAGGAAGAAAGGTAATCCCATTGATGTGAGGCTGCTAAGCAGTAGTCAATTCACATAGATTTACATGTGTACATTGTGTGTGCATCCCAATAAGTGCATTCACGAGTGGGCAATTGTTGCTAGAAAACTATTTTTCATCATGTAGTTTTACTTTAGATTTTTTTTTAGAAATTGACTATGAGATATGAATTATCTTCAGGATGGGCTTATCAAGAGAAAGGGTCCTGCAAGTTGGGCTTGTTGCTTTGGAGAAACTGAAACATGCCACAAGGAAGAAAGGGTTAGAAGCCATGCTGGTAAAACACTAATTTGGGAAATACAGTATGCATCTGTATCTATAGACTTTATGAATGTATATAGAGAAAGGGAATAATCTGTACTGCTAATTTATTTATTATTGGAATAAAAACTTTACCCATCTTAGTTTATTTGTAGTGACACTTCTGATTGATCTATGGTGCATGTGCACTTTTTAAAATTGTACTCCATGTATTTTTTGAGCACTGAATTGAAAATTTTGTTTGGGATGATTCAGTTCAATATTTGGGGCCATGCCTCATTTCTAGTAGTGGTGTTACCTAGGTTATTCTTCTGATGCATAATTATTTTCCCTAGGTTAGTGAGAGAGTTGAGGTTATGTGTAGTTATGTGTGTTTGTGTAGGGTGTTTGGCTACTGATCAACTTAGTTGGTAGGTGTGTGTTGGCTTTGGCTCTATTTTTGGTGGTTGGGTGGTTGAAGTTGCTGCTACAAAACTGATATGGGAGTTTATGGTTTTGTTTAGTTGGTTTGATCTTGATGAGGTCATTATTAGAGGGTGTGTTATTATTGTGTGTGTGGTGTGTGTGTGAGTGTGTGTAGTGAGAGAGGAAGAGTAGGAAAGATCAGAGTGTGTAAAAAAGAGAAAAAAAAATAGATGGCTACAAAACTGATATAGGGGTTTATTGGTTTGATCTTGGCAGATTCTAATTTTTAGTGTACGTTTACACTCATCATTTTCGTGGTTACTTTTGTTCTAATTTTGAGGCAAATTTATGTAAGAAGATGAAAAGTGTGTGAATGGTAGGTACCAGTTTACACTCACCATCGATGGAGTTTACTTTCATGTAATGGTAGGTACCTTTGCGAATAATCCCAATGGAAGAAGACGAAAAGTGTGTGATCTTGTAAAATGAACAAACAAGAATTCCCTCATTGTTTTGGTATTGATTTGAATGGATGATCTTTTTCATGTATTTTTTTTCCCCATGGCCTATCTAACTTGTATAGACTGCAAGTCCAGTGTTTTTGTTTTTAATTGCAGGTCCAGTGTTTATTTGCAGGTTCTGTTACATTTTTTATTTTAGTTTATTAATTTATATTTGTAGCAATAAAAAAATGTGGATTTAATTTTTTTTAATTAAAAAATAATTAGTTTTTTTATAAAAAAAAAAACAATTAAGGTGAGTCTTGCAAGCCGTAAATTGAAACTCGCCAATTCTTTGATGGCCTGCATTTGCAGGTTGTAAAAACATATACTTAATTACGGCTTGCATTTGGAGCCGTTAATCAGATTGTACACAACCCATTTACAGCCCACAAATGCAAGCTATGTAAAACATTTTTCGTTTTAAGTATTCACGACTTACTACGTGTGCCATAAACTTAAGCACACCAATGCTTTTAACGGCACTCAGTTTGCGTCGTAAAAGTTTAGTATTACGGCCTGCTTAGGAGGCCATAAATCTGGTCCAAAAAGTCCTAAGAGCATCATTTTCGGCGTGCATTGATCCTACTTACGGCCTGTATATGCACGCTGTAATTACATCGAACCTTTTACGGCAGGAGCTTTTACGGCACGACCCCCATGAGCCGTAAACTTACATTTACGGCACGCATTGCATGCTGTAAAAACCCTGAAATGGTGTAGTGAAAGTGGGTGGTGAAAAACACCTAACGATGGATCCATTTATTCTCTCTTTTTAAAGTTTTGACTTAACCAAATCCCCAACTACACAACGTCTTAGAACCCACCCATTTTGTGAATAATAATATGTAAGAAGAGATCACCCCCACTTGACTGTCAATAATAGCAATCTGATATTTGGATACGCAATAATAGGTTTCCAAAATTGTCACCCATCATAGTACTACTCTCGCCCTAGCACGCTTAACTGCGGAGTTCTGATGGGATCCGGTGCATTAGCGCTGGTATGATCGCACTGCAGAGATCTGCTTGAATTATATCAATCCTCTTGTGGCCAACATTTCAACCTCCACAAGAGTCAGCTCCTAATTGGCAATGAGGTCGTAGAAGGAAGTCTAGGATCTGCTCCATCCTAGGCATGCAAGAGAGCCTGGTTCAGCTCAAATACTTGGGTTTCCCAATAGTCTTCGGCACTCCAAAGCGAGCTCACTTCCTTCCTCTTCTAGACTCCATTAATGCTCGGTTATCTGCTTGGAAAGCCAAACTACTCTCCTTCGCAGGCCGCCTCATCCTCATTAAGCATGTGCTGTCATGCATTCCCATACACATAGCTGCCATTCTCCCTCTTCATGTTTCTATTTGCAAAGCCATTGAGAGGCTGATGCGCCAGTTTCTTTGGTCTGGGAACGCGCCTTCTTCAAAGATCAGCTACGTGAGTTGGGCTCAAGTTACTCTCCCCAAAGAAGAAGGTGGTCTTGGCATTCGCAGACTTAAAGAAGTAAATGCAGCTTCCTTCCTCAAGCTTGGCTGGCAAGCTTCTACTATGAATTCACTTGGTCCAGCTGGTTCAAGAATAGATTATTTCAGACTCACTACCATCTGGAACACTAATAACACCATCTATGGCTCGTGTATCGGAAGAGAATTCGTAGTCTTGCTCGTCACCTTCACCAAGGCAGTGTCTAGACCTTTGGGAATGGCCAGGACATCGATGTTGGCCCTGATACCTGGAGGGGAGACAGACCATTCTCTTCTGATTTTCAACACTTGCACTTTCCCCCGGATCAGAGCTTAGTTTCCCTCTTCCACTAGGCTCCTAGCACGTCCCTTGCTTACCTTCCAGAGGCAGTCCAGAACCAACTCCTCCTTGCCACCTCCAACCTGACTCCTTCTATTCTTACCAGAGACTCTCTAAGGCTGGAAAAGGGGCTCCAGATGGCCAGTTATCCATGAAGTTAGCCTGGAACATAATCAGATCCAAGGGGGTCCTAATCTTCTATGGCCCGACCTGATCTGGAATGGTATCTGTGTGGGGAGATTTCTCGAACTCCGGGTATTACGCTAATCACAGCATCAAATGAGACTAAGCATTCTCACGTGTCATCCGCGTGCCGCCCAGTGGCACCAGATTCACCCCGCTACCAGGGCAGGGGCTCTCCGACCGAAGTCAAGCAGTCTGGACCGCTAGCCGCCGAGCTCGGCTACCCCATGTGCCCACCTCGGCAGAAAGCTCCACCTCGGCCGAAGGAGCCGAGACGAAAGCCGAAGCAGGAAAGAGCCTCCACTCGCGCCCCTCATCCCCCACGTCATCAGGCACGTGGAGGAATAGGGGCGTGAGCTAGTGAGACAGATGCGACATCCAGCCGTTCACAATATTCGCCAGATCCCTGACAGGACAGCATCCAGCGGCGGGAAGCCACACATGAGGGCAAGGCCCGAGGGCGGATCCGATGGTACCCCCAACCGTCAAAGGCGTCCAACACAATCTGGCCCAACAAGACGCGCATTTAATGCGATGTGGGCTGATCTGACTGCAATTAAATGCAGAGTGGGCTGGATTGGACCGCATTATTTACTTTGTGGGCTGATCATGACTTCCAGTGCTAGTCATGGACCCATGCCAGGATATCATCTGAAGATTACGACCCAAGCCTCTATAAATAGAGCCGCATAAGCACAAGCAGGTACGCACAATTCAACCCACAGAGCGTTACTCTGCCTCTTTCTTCCTCTCCTTCCATTGTTCCAGTTCATTCACTGACTTTGGCATCGGAGAGCCTTGCGCCGCCCAGGCCAGGGTCCTCTGACCGTTTGCTCTTCTCTTTCAGGCTTTCGGACGGTACCTAATCTTCATCACCTCGGATAAGTCCTCTAAGGCTCCCCAGTTATTGTGGGTCATTATTTTCTGCACCTACAATTGGCGCCGTCTGTGGGAAAGTAATATCCCAACCTTCCCAACCTTCTCAACCCCAATCTCCCAGAAATCATGCCTCCGAAAGCTAGGAAGGGCGGAGAATCCTCGAGAGCAGCGCTCGAGCTGCCAGCACGTCGACGGACGTCCCTCCTCAGGGGCGGTCCCGAACGGTGCATGGCACATCTGCAGGCGAGGGCCGCTTAGGCTCGCAGCTCTACGTCGAGGTCCCCCTCCAAGAGGGACTCGAGGCCTCGTTCTCAGCTGACGAAGTCACGCCACCCCGACGCGACGAGCGTCGGCATGAGCACCCTCGCAAAGATAAAGCCGTTGCCGTAGAAGAGACGCGTCGCTTCAACCCCCTGCCTGGAAGAGATGTCGCGGCTCAAATGCTCTCCTCTAGAAGCAGGAGCGGTTAATCCGCGAGCTCCAGCAGCAATGAGGGCAGCGC
>CM022946.1:55297856-55524300 GCA_012931725.1 Litsea cubeba
CGTTTGCTATTCCCTTTCAGGCTTCCGGACGGCATCCAGTCATTCCCAGACACCATCATCTTCTCGGATAAGTCCT
Source organism: Litsea cubeba (assembly GCA_012931725.1). Taxonomy (NCBI): domain Eukaryota; kingdom Viridiplantae; phylum Streptophyta; class Magnoliopsida; order Laurales; family Lauraceae; genus Litsea; species Litsea cubeba. The sequence continues at coordinate 55,297,933 of CM022946.1, forward strand.
ATAAGGCACCTCCTTATTGTGGGTCATTATTTTCTGCACCTACAGTGACCATGACTCATAGTGGTATTTCCTTTTAGGGATAATGGCCCTTTAGTGACCATGAGTCTTGGCCCTTTATTTAATATCTCCTAAGAGGAATCTGGATCCTCTTAGACCAGCCCTATAAATCCATCAGTGGGGTATTGGGCCAAATCTCAGTTCACTGGAGTTGGTCCCAACTTCACATTGATCATGTACATAACACACGATTAGGAAAAGAAAAAAGATTTATGTGTGTTACATCTTAACAACATGAAGATGGGAATTGGGAACTCTAGCCTAGGGCTTAAGAAAATCAAATATTCAAATTGGCCTCTCTCTTAACATCAGTTCAAAAATGAGGGTGTAAACAAAGATGGAATCATTGGTAAAATACCAGTCAAAATGAATCTGCATCTCATTGGATGTCACCCGTCCAATTCAATCTTCAACGCTATGATCATAAGCCAGTCTTCTTTCTGCTTTGTGCAATAGTGAAGCAATTGCATTTATTTTGAAAGGAATTTCTCTTTAAGGGGTTAGAGTGCTCATCAATCAATCAAAAGAAAAGGCCTAAAAAATAATGGGATTAGTTTCAAGAAATGTACTTTTTTTTTTCTAAAATAAACAGCATCTATCATATTATGATCGATCTCCATTGTAACGTACCAAAAATAATAAGGTTGAATTGGGTTTTATGTACCCAATTCCACGCACCAGTTGATTGAATCATAATCTAAGAGGAATTTTACCGTAGGAGAAAAATCGTCCTTAATAGTAATCATCGCAGTGTCCTTCGGTATTAGTTCTTGACCCGTCTAGAATCGAGTGTCCCTTGGGCTCAGGCCAAAAGCTCCTGGGCTGGGTTGGGTAGGGAGATACCCTTGGTTATCCCAAAAAAAAAAATGTAATCATCATCCTGCCCTATATCATCGATTCAAAATCAGCTATTTAATTTTAGGTTTTCATTCAATTCCATTTGTATGTGGTTTTGTTAACTCCATGGATCATCATGTTTTTTTTTTTTTTTTTCACCACTTTGTTTAAGGTCCTTTTTATGGGGTCCCTTTTTCTAGTTCCTAAATCCTTCCAGGCTCTTTTATGCCATCACAGATATCATTCTCAAAAATTATTGTCTCGAGGAAATGTCAAAATAATTTCAAATTTGGCGGTTCCTTCTGGATATAATCGGAAAGATGTTGAGGAAAAATAAATCAATTTTGAGATGATTAGAAAAAGATGATTTTTTTTATGTTCTATATTTATTCTAGTTTTCTAGTGGTATTCATTTCAGACAAAACTTTGAAAATATCAAGATATAATCAAGGAAAATACCATTTTAGGAATATATCATTAATATTTGTGACAATGGTTGTATGTATGTGGCCTTACATTTTCAAATGACATTCTTTGAATACTAATGATTCTTTGAATACAAGAACAGCCACTTACCTCGCTAGTAAGTGGCGGCAGCTCTCACCTACCTACCCAAGGTGTGTAGGTGTGCGGGCTCCCAAGGTGTGTAGGTCTGCTGGCTCTTTCTTAAAAAGCATAAATGGCTCTAACTAAAATTATTAAATAAAGAGGTGAGAGATGAATGATATAAGGTGGAGACATATATGCAACATTTACTTTCCTAGGATTTGAATTATGAGGGTAGTGATTGAGTATTCATTTCACATTTCTCCTAAATTTAAGTTTCATTAGAGGGGCGATAATTTGATAACTATTTTCAAGAATTCACATTTGCTTCTTCAACTTTTACAATTTTTAGGAATAGAAGTCTAGAATTCATATGTATTTGACTTATGTGAAACAAACATGTTTTGAGTAATAAATAGAATAAAAGGCGCTTTGAACATTAGAATATAACCTAGGATATGCCCCCCCCCCAAAAAAAAAAAAAAAAAAAAAAAGGCCACTCCACCTTCCTTGCCAAAAAGCAGATCCTCTCCAGCAGCATCATTTGCTTTTTCCATCTGAGCTTTTACGTGTGTGTGTGTATGAGAGAGAGAGAGAAACAGAGAGAGTTTCATTGTTAGGAAGTTGCAATCTTGGGAAATGGGTGTGGAAGAAAAGGCAATGTAAAGAGCAAAGGAGGCAGAAGAGATTGCCCCATGGTATAAAACTATAGCATATGCCAATCCTCAAGGTTTTGTAAGGTCTTTTAGTCTCAAAGGCTTGGGCTTATAAAGCCTTACATGGATGAGCCCTACAAAGCATAGAGAAGAGTTGAGCAGAGCAATAGCATTCATATAAGCAAATCAGTCAGAGGGCTTCTCCCTATTGGCAGGTGATGAAGAATAATAATTGGTTGCCTGCCAAAGGAGAGTTGCCCTGTGATTGCTTCAGCTTAACATTTGGAGCTCCTCTCATGAAAACAGTCAGGTATGTAAAAGAAGAAAAAATAAAAACAAATGCATGCATCACTCTCTTCTTCATATGACCCTAGTTTTCTTCCTTGTAGAAAAAAACTACCATATCCTTCTCCTCTATTGAAGTATCAAGCTGACCTCATAGTTCCTAATCACAATCATTTAGAAGAACTAGAATACCAGGCCTCTCCTACACATGGAACCAAACAAAAAATGTATGATATCAAAAGACTCAAATAATAAGAAACATATCTGACATCATATAAGAACATTTCTGGCCTCTCCTTGATCAAATTGGAGCATACCCAACACATAAAATCTCTCTTTGTCAATTTCGGAATGCATTTTTAATCATTTATACTAATGTGAAAAGAAGTGTTCCCAAGGTGGTGCTAATTTTTGTTGAGAAAGGAAATTACTTTCTTTTCTCCAGCTTTCAGCTTAGCATCCCATCATTTTTCACTGACTGAAAATTAACAGAAAAGAACCTGAAGGCCACCGCTGCATTAGAATAGTATCATGATAAGGAATTTAAAATTTTCAGGTTGAGGGATAGTAAAGGGATAAAAAAAAAAAAAGACAAAAAAACCTAAGCGTTTTGGCTATTTTTACTTGCATGAACGTATACTTCCATTTTCAGGTAATTGAAATTTTTAGTGGTGTTTAGGTATCTATTTCCATGTCAAGTACTTTTCATGTCCTATTCATATCTTCCATTCTTTAGCTGGAAGAGTTGTGTTTTTTTTTTATTTTTGGCTCAAGAGAAGAGTTGTATTGTTAGTTTGTTACAGAGAGACAAGGAATCAATATGTTTGTCCAACATAAACAGCTCACTGAAAACCTGCTCACGTGAAAGGAGTTGGGGCTTTTTTATCTCTACATTACTGGCAGCTATGCTGTAAATCCGGCCCTTTGACGAGAGACCAGCCTGGTCTGGCCCACAAAGAGTAGACTTTTTGTTCTTGTTCTAAAGCCCAAGAGTAAGATAGGGCCCAATTTTGAAAAACCCGCAACCCATATGGCCATGTTCTATTCGGAAGAATAAAATGGAGATTGTCTCTTGGAGAGATGGCTGAGTGGTTGATAGCTCTGGTCTTGAAAACCGGTATAGTTCGGAACAAAGAACTATGGAGGGTTCGAATCTCTCTCTTCTTTTGCTCGTTGAATCGATTTGTTTCTTTATTGGCATGGCCTGGCCCGGTGTCATAAAGGGAAATGGCTCGGCTATCCCACCTAGCCGAGCCAGAAAAAAAATAGATTATCTAGAAGTCTTAGTCAAAGCTTGACACAACCAAGCACCTATTAATATATATATATAAGTAAAAAAAATAGAAATAACTTAATTATTCTTGAAAACAACTGCCTTCCTAGTGGATTATATTTTAGCACAGGGTAGGCTTGCGTGGAATGATATACCCCATGAGTTGGAGTGGCATTTTCTTCTATATCTTTAACCAGTGGTAGAAGAATAAGAAAAAAGGAACTCATGGTCATTTCAATTTCTTTGGCCCAAGCAAATTCAGAATTTTTACCCAAAGAAATAATAAATTCAGAATAAAATAAAGATAGGCATTCCTTTTTTCTAGATATTCATGCTGATCTCTGCTTGGGGTACATCTAAATATATTCTAAACATACTAATTAATACAATAACCTGCAAATAATTTTGTAGCTTCATATATTAATCAAAGTAAGGAAATAGCTTCTCTTTATCAAGATAAACTTAAGGGGTTTTTACAAAAAAAAAAAAAAAAAATCAGCATGAATCTTGATTAGACGAATGGATTAAGAAATATTTGAAAGAGGAAGTTACCTGAAAAAGGATCTTAGATGGTCACTAGACGAAAAATGGGCCACTAGTAAATATGGCACGGAAATGGCCCCCTGGTACCACTTCCGTTTTTTTTTATTAATGATCGAAACAAGTGACGACGTCGTTGCACCATTCAACCCCATAAAAGTGCCCCGAACCCCACTTCCCCATTGTCTCCTTCCTCCTCTCATCGCTTTCTTCCTTTTTCCTTGGCGGTTTCCTTTTCCTTCTTCCTCAAAAGGTAGTTAAGGTGGTCCCAAAGCTAATTGCATGTCACCTAAATCACTCTGGAGATCTTCAGTTAGCTTCCCAACTTGGGCTTCAACGCCTGAGAGATTAGGTCTTAAGTTCAAGGAAGGAGACGACACAATCCTTGAAGCAAAACTCTCAGATGGCCGTCGCCAGATGATTTGGCTTCTGGATCGTGCCTCATCCCCCAAAACCATGACCCACAAAACCCTAAACACCCGCCGTGCCCTCGAATCCTGCACCTTCCAGCTCCACTCCTAACAAACTTACTCACATGGATACCTTGCAAATGAGCAGCAAAAAAGTGGCCGCTTTCATGGACGATGATGATCGCTGTGAGCACCACAGACGCTTCAAGAACGGGTGGTAAGCTCTCCATATCGCCAAAAATGGCAGACAGCCAGAAAACGGCCCTTTTCCGATGTGGGCGTGTTGGAAATCTGGTTCTTAGGTGGTGGGAGAGAGGGAGAAGTGATGGAAAGAGGGATTTGAGATGGGGTGAGGAGTCGGGGATTGGGAAATGGAGTTTTGAAGGGAAATATGAGATGGGTATTTTTAAAATTTGAAGTCTGATTGGGGAAAAGGATGATTTTGGGGAATAGGAGGGTAGATGAACCATCTCTAACAATCTAATTCTCACTCTTGTGGTTGTGGAATTTGTTTGGAGAAGAGGGTGTTGGAGGGAGAGGGAAAAGGAGTGTGTGTGAAAAAAATGGGTGCTGGGGAGAGGGATGGAAGGAAGTGTGCTCTAATATCTGACGACGTCGTTGCTTCACAAAAGCTAGTGAAAGAAAGTGTGCTTAATATCGGATGACATCGTTGCTTCACAGAAGTTAGTGCTGAAAAATGTACTTTAATATATGACGACGTCGTTGCTTCACAGATTTTTATATAAAGAAGTGTTGATGTAAATATGTACAAGGTATACTTGAAAGCTACCCCACAAAAGTATGATCCACATCAAGGGATGTATACAAGGTATGATCCACAAAAATATGATCCACAAAACTACACGCAACGCCATCTCTTTTGCAATGTGTGCTTGGGGATGTGTTATTCCCATCATTGGTTTTGAACAACAATGCCTTGGGTTATAAGTCCACACCTTAAACTCCGGGCCTGAGTCAACTCAAACCATGTGAACCGAACCTGGAATGGTGAAGTGAACTCCTTGAAGCTAAGTTTGGTGGACTCCAAAGTCCAAACCTTAATGAAACATGACTTTTAAATGGAACATATCATTTCCCAATAAGCCTTCGATATTGATGATAACATATCACAATTCCTTTACCATTTGCTCAGCTTCAAGCCTATAAATTTCTCGATTGATTCTCTTCAAAGACCCACTAATTTTCCTACTTCTGAATGCCCCATAAGATAATAAAAAAAAAAAGAATCATTAATAGGTACCCCACAAAAAAAAGTAATGTAAAAAGGGCAAAAAAAAAAAAAAAAAAAAAAAACACTAAGATCAGCGTCAACGTCGTCTCTTCGCAGAATCTTGAAACACTTGGTCCCATTTAAAACGACGTCGACGCTCTCGTCGAAAAAGAGCAAAAAAAGAGAAAAGTTTTGCGGGAATACCAGTTTCGTAGCATATAAACTATTGCCCCCTTGTTCGTCTAATGACCAGCTAAGGTCATTTTTCAGGTAAATTCCTCTATTTGAAAATATCGAATTAGGGTGTCGTACGTAGGGAAAATACGATTTTCCCATTAGGGTTTGTTTAACGGAACAACAAGTTAGGGTACGTTGAAAGAAAAAAAAAATCTTGTGACTTTCCCTCTTCTTCTCTGGTGGCTTGAGGTGTGGCAACAATCTTCCTTGGAGCTCCAATATCTGCATGCCCTTTCTCGTCGCCACACACATATTGTAATTTTTCTTCATTGCTCGTCGTTGTGCTCTATGTTGCTCTTCCTCACCACCACTCTGTTAGAGATTATCTGTTAATAAGTTTGTTAGGTTGTTAGAGATGCTAGAATGTTAGTAAAATTAGTAGAATGTTCGTATTTGCTTATAAATGTAATCTTTTCATTTAATAAAACCCACGGTGTAATTATGGGAAGATAGTGATTCTTGAAATTCTATAAACTCTCCAACCATCACAATTGAAAAGCAGGACTAAGGCGACTAATTTGGGTTTTCTCAGCCTTTTCACCATTGATCTATGCAATGTTGGTGTGCGTGGCATTTTTGTGGGCATTTTTTTCCTTGGCAAATGCACTTGCCCTCCCCTTGGATGATATTGTATGTGTCGTGGGATCAACCAAGTTCTTTTTGTTACGTATTCAAATATGGGGGGCTTCAAGGAAGATCACCCGGCCCATCCCTCAAGCCACTCTGGAAGAAAAGGGAAAGAAGAGGGAAAAATCACAAGGTTATTCTTTGAACGTGCCCTAATGATGTCGTTCTGGTGAATGAAAATATATTTTTTCTTAAATGAGCCTAACGATATCATCACAGGGCAAAATCACTTTTTCAGGGCAAAATCGCTTTTTCCCTGCGTAGGGCACTCTAATTCGATACTTTTGAATATTTTTTAATCAATCTGTCTAATTAAGATTTATACTTAATTATTTCGTAAAAATTCCTAAACTGAAAGATCTTTTGTACCATTACAGAAGACATATCAGACATGCATAAATATATCTTCTGTAAAGGGCACTGAGTTCTCTATTTCTCAGATCAGTTCTATTATTTCAACAATACATGAGTGCTGTGGAATTAATTCTAGTATAACCTGGTGGTTTGATTATACTTCAATGTCCAATTAAAATAACTCATGCATGCAGTTTAGAGAACCAAGAACATGACAGGTTACCGTAATTGTTATCAATGTCTAGTAAAAAAAAAAAGAACCATGAACTATATATGAACATCTATATTTCATTGTCGGTGTGGTGAATGGTGATATAGGAAAGAACTATGGGCCCGGGAGGTAGAATAAGGACCTAAGAATTGTAGGCCCGTCCAGGACGCAAAGGGCTTTCCTCACCTTAGGCCCGCCCAACCCATATATGTGAGGGTAGGGTAAGGGCTTAAGCCTCCCCAGCCAGGGCCAGGGCCTTTGACAGCCCTATGGGTGGCCATTTCCTACCAGCCCAAGCCCCATCCAATAATTTAATCATTATATGGGGATTCCATGGACCTTAACTATGCACAGGCTTCTAGAACCCGACCTCTAAAATTTGTTCATGCCTATTAATTTTTGGATGTGATTGATCAACGGATAAAGTTGTAGGTCCAACAATTAGGCCCAAATTGGATATTCACGTTTGTAATATACTTAATGGATATATGTATCCTATAAGGGAAATGATCCTGTACATCCAGAAGTACCACCTAGTCAATCCAACTTATGCCCCGTCCAAATGGACCACACACTCAATAACCAATTTCATGGGTTTGCATTAATCCGAATAAACTCGACTGTTGGGTTTGCTCTAAGAACCAACTTAGTGTCGGTTTGCACTTATAAACTGCCCCAGATTTGCCCAACATGTGTTTATGTGGATTTACTTGGGCGGGACGGGGGGGATTTATCTTGTTGGGTTAAAGGCCTCAGGATGTCATAAAAATAAAATAAAACAAAATAAAGACCTTCTGTGTTTACATGTATTAGCACACGCTGTCCAAGTCAATTTTTCCCATAAAGCTAATCCAATTCTATGTAACTGGGCCCAGTGGCCGGTCCATCATTGTCTCATCAAGCAAAAACTTCTAACTTCTGCAAATAAGAACAGTTCATTACTCAAGTGGTAAGGAGCATTAGTTTTTATTTGACAGCTAATGGTTTGAACCCCCAATATGTCACCTTTTTCCTTATGTAGGCTCATTTCCCACTTAAATAGACCGCCTTCCCGTGTGTATGGACCGGTACCAAAACAAAAATTTACTTCTGCCAGTGGTGGATCCCACCAAATGGGAGTACTTGAATCCACCATTAAGATTCTTCATATGTAAAATGCGTAACCAATCGACAGATGTAACTTCATGAATTGCAGGAAAATCTGTGCTAACCTTTATATTTTCTTGCTACAGGCGAGACTAAAGTGGTTTTTAATATTGTGAATCTCAGATGTGAGACTTCGCCCATTCTCAAAATAGAAAATAGGAATTTTTTATGTGTAAATTACTTTTAAACCTACATAGTAAAAAAAAAAATCTCATTTGGAATAAAATACAGAAGAGTTCAATACATAGGGGTTTTTAAGTGGTTAGAAATGAAGATAAAATATAAATTTCCAAAAACAAGCATTGGTTAATATTTTATTTTATGAAAATAAAATCAAAGGAAGATGGAAGCTGAATACATTGCCTTTAATTCATTTTTAACCACTTGAAAATATTGTTATGTGTGGGATTCCTATCCATTTTAATGCAAATAAACATGCTCTAAATATCATGGGACTGCTTCTACATTCGGTATAGTTTTTTTTTATAAAAATAATTATATGTCGTGATATCAAGAGAATCTTATGAATCTCATGATATCATTACATCTTGCTCTCTTTTTTCTTTTTATTTATGGCATAAGGGTGCTTTTGTTTACAAACAATGCACGTATGTAACAAATACTTTGAGGGCAATACTTAACACATTTCATTGTTTTGTCGTCAATTAAGAGTTTAAGATCAATTTAAATGTAAAATCTCTAAGTAACACAAAATATTTTTAAAAAAAAGTTTCTACAACGTTAAACATTTAATTTTTCTTTCTTTATTATTGATACTTAAAATTCAATCTATTTTCCTTTAGCCCGTTAGGCGATTTATAAGGTTAGTAAAAGTAAAGAAAAGCCCCATTTTTTTTAAAATAAGGGTCACATCAAAAGTACACATCTTCAAAATTCGCTCCTCCATTGAAAAAAAAAATATTTCTCCACTAAATGACAAAAAAAAAAAAAAAACGTTTTACACACCAATCCACTAAAGAAAAAATTGTTAGTTTTATGGACTCAATCCAGTCGATGATATAATAAATTGATTAATTTATTTATTTATCAGTATATTCATTATTTCCTTTCATGAGATGAATGGTGATTTATTATATACTTGCACATAACCAATACGAATGACATGATGGTTCATGAGATGAACCGGAGTCCACAAGTATATTAGATGTAACACATGTGTATGGATGAGATCCACATACGGGAGACATGTGTGACAAGTCTTATACTTAAATATCTTCACAACCAGTGATGAGACTCGACATCTCATATTGACAAGGTTATAGCACTTTGATCACTATGAGATAGTGTGATTTGTCTCAATCATCAGAATGTAAGATTTTGGATTATAGTGTTCGTACATTGGATGTATTGAAGGACCATGAAAAGCACCTTATAAACACTATCTTTACTTTAAGGTCTGCTCTCATAATTCCCTAGCAATAGGCTCTCAATCCTGAGACATTAATGAACTCAAGTTTCTATCTAATCATTTGTTTTGAGTCACCAATAAGTGAGGCCAACTGTAGATCAACACCTCGGTGATTTGGGTACGTGGTAGTAGAGCTGTGGGAACATTCAATGGTCAAGATGAAATCTATCTCTAATATCCCCTTGTGCCAATTAATGAATTTATCATTGGTAAGTGCGCACCCATTCCGATTAAGAGTTAATTGGAAAGGTACCTATGATCATTATAATTAATTGGGGCTCAAGGATAATAAGATATGGATCTAGTTTGGAAGACAGGTCCAATTGATCCATGGATATTGATGGAGGGGCCTACTTGTGGTAATGTGGAAGTTTAGGGTCTTCTATGTAGTATTCGTAAGACTGGAGTTCAATTGCATTTATATAGTGGAGTTATTTGCAATTAATTGTAGGCACGGATTACACATGAGATGTGGGGTCGCGAGTCCCAGTTGGAGCCAACTTTCTAAGGAATCCCTAGTGGTCCCCACGCTAGCCCAATTATTAGAAAGCATCTAATTCTAGTTGAACTCTAAAAGGAAAGTTACTATTTCTATTTAAAGTAAGACTTCTATTAGTGGTAATAGTAAACTTACTAATTTTAGTAGAAGTGAGACTTCTATTTTAATTAGAAAGGAATTAGAAAGTTACTAATCATATTTGAAGTGAGACTGCTAATTATGATATGGTAAGTTACTAATTAATTAATGGAAGTAAGACTTCTATTTTAATTAAGAAGAGATAGTTACTAATTATTTGGAAGTAAGACTTCTAATGAAAATTAGTAAGTGGGCTTGCAAAAGCTATAAATAGAGGAGAGGAGGGCAGATGTCCATGCATCTATCCTAGCATTGGGATTCACGCCCAAGGCCCCCTTGTGCAAGAGTTGCACATGGTCTTTCTCCTCTCCCTCTTCTAGTTCTCTTCTAGTTCCTCCTTTGAGTTCCTAGTAGTTTTCTCTTGGAGATCCCACCATCTTCTTGAGAAAAAGGAGAATCTGATAGGGGTCATAGCGTGGAAGATCAAGAGGTCTTGGAGATCCCTATTTGATTAGTGAAAGTGTTTCATCATCAAAGAAAGACGCAACTTCTCCATTAGAGCATAACCGAGCTCCAAAGGTATAATCTACTTCCTTGCATGTTGTAGATTTATTTGTTGCTTATTAGGTGCTATTTCTATCTTCTATATAGATTGTATTTACTGATCATGATATGTGTGAGATTGAGGGTTTGTATCTTGGGATTGATTGGTAGCCTTATGGATAGTTGATCCCTGCATCAAGTGGATCAAAGATTTTTGAAACCTATCCTAGAGGCCCACCCTATTTCCAACAATTTGTATCAGAGCCTTACCTCATCTCTAATCATGTTAGATCAGTAAGCTTGATCTAATATTCGCATGAGACGCAAAGAGGATAGATCAAGGGCTATGTACGGATCAGTTTGATGGTTTTGCTTGGATAATTAGTGAATCCATGTTTGGATAGTCACAAAAGGGTTTAACAATGATGGAATGATGGTTTTGCTTGGATAATTAGTGAATCCATGTTTGGATAGTCACAAAAGGGTTTAACAATGATGGAATGATAGTAGGAAGTCATTGGGAGTCTTCAGAAGAGTTCTGGAGATGTTTGGACACGAAATAGAAAAACCCAACCTGCAGATTTCCGTCAGGTCGGTCGACCGAGCCCTCTAGGCGGTCGACCGAAGACACTGAGGTCGGTCGACCGAATACACTGACACATAAGATCGCGGTTTTTGTTTTTATTTCGGGGTGCTGCCCCCTGGGCCCCCGAGAGCTGACCGGGCAACTCGAACCCCGCCGGGGGACAACCCCGGACCCCCTCTGCGTAGCGCATGAATTATAGTAGTGGTAATTTTTGACATCTTGTCGTTCCATTGTTGTTTGGTAACCCGGTTTTGTGAATTACTATGCTAGTATGAGATACTAACATGCAGGTTATCATGTTCTCTCCATATGGCCCACAAGTATTTTACTTTCTTTATGGATGAATATTTATTTTTGGCAAGTTGTAAAGGGCATCATGGTTTCCTTGTTTTTCCGGTTTAGGACAAGGCATGGTGAAATTCCCTATGAGCATTTTATTTCCATTAATAGATTACCATGTAAGTCTCATCGTAGAGACATAGAAATTTATGTAATTTTCTAAATTTGTAAATTCTGGCGATGTCTGAGACGAAGAAGGAAAGTGAAGCTGGACTATTAATCAAAGAGTTTGAAGATTACCAAATGTGTTTTGGAGTTTTCCAAAGTGTTTGAGGAATTCCAAAGTTTTGGAAAGTGTAGAAGTCCAAGAAGTCTATTCCGCTTGGGCCATGTGGAGGAGAGGACTAGTTTCTAATTTTAGCATTTTCTATTTATAGTTGAATGCTTTATTTACAATGTTTCCAAATCTGATCCAAACATAGCAAGTTACTAATATTGGTCAAATCAAATTAGTTTTTGGAAAGAGTTCTAATTAGTGTTGATGACCCATGAGATGGACAACATTGGTAACACTAATTTAAGAAACTGGACTTTCCTTAAAATAACTTGACTTGGAACCAATCTTAGATCATATCATGTGATGATTTGATGATTCATATATTTGTATATGTGAGCCCTAATACCTTAAAAGGAAATCCTCAATTCAAAATATTAAGTGGGAGCGGGGCATTTAAATTGAGAAATCCCCATGGTTTTCCACCATAGGTCTATTGTAAGAAAAGTATTAGCCTCGCACCACCAAGAGTGTGGCCATTCCTTCAGAGGGTTTTTACTTGTCTGGTTACTAGATATGGATCTCCTATGGGTAGTGTTGGTGAGACGGGGTGGGGGCTTACTCCCCTAGGAGGAGCTGCTCACAACGGTTGTCATGCAATGCTAGTTGGTGGGTCACACTTAACTAAAATAATGATGTAGTATCCCTTAGGATTTGCCTCATGTATTTTAGAAACCAAAGCTTATCGGGAGTAATATATTATTTGGTATGAGATACCTAGATGATAATGAATGATGGGGATCATGGATAGTTAGTCTTAATTTCAATTTTGACGAACTTTGATCCGCACCAATCCAAGGACATTCGCACTCCCCTAGGAGGCATGCCTTAAGGGATTGGGATTCATATGTATTCTAAATTCAGTGCTTATGAGGATTCCCACATGAATTTTGGTAGAATACTAAACCCTAATGTCATTTATATTCTTTCATTGAATGTATGGTTATGTACTTTAATTTATACAGCATGAATTCAAATACTTTCAATCCACTTGCGAATATCCTCAACCAGAACAAGTTGATGGGATCCAACTATGTAGACTGGAAAAGGAACCTGGATATTATCCTGACAGCTTCAAGATGCAAATATGTCCTTTCTATACCCTCCCTTCCTGAGCCTAAGCCTGATCCACCACAGAATGTGAAAAACTTTTACACCAAGTGGACCAGAAACAATGAGATGACCAGATGTTTTATTCAGGCATCCATGTCTACTCTTTTACAATATCAACATCAATCCTATAAGTCAGCATACGACATTATATCGAACTTAAAGGAGATGTTTGCAGAACAGGTCAGGCCTACTAGGCAGGCTGCTATAAAAGTGCTGATAGAGACTAAGATGACTGAGGGAACCCCAGTACAAAAATATTTGTTAAAAATGAAGTTGGCATTGAATGAGTTAGATGTACTGGAGGCTACGATTGATACAGAATCGCAGATCGACATGATCATTCAATCACTACCGGACTCATTCAAACATTTCGGGATCAATTATAATAAATTGGAAATGACAATAGCTGAGCTGTCTCACCAGCTGGTAGTGTTTGAGGAAATCATGAAGAAAAGACCAACTGCCCTCATGATAAAAAAGTCATTTGCTAGGTCCAAGCCGAAAGGCATAGACCAGGATAGCAGGAAGAAATCAGTCATCAAAGGTCCTAAGATGGAGTATGGTTCCACTAGTGGTGTGGCCAAGGTCAAGGATACGGGAGCAAAGGGAAAGTGTTTCCACTGTGGTATGGCAGGACATTGGAAGAGGAATTATCCACAATTTCTGCCAAAGGAAAAGACCTCAGGTATGATTGAGTCACTTATTTCTGAAGTTAGTTTTGCAACTAGTACTTCAGAATCTTGGTTTGTAGACTTTAGTGCAACTAATTACATCAGTAATATGTTGTAGGAGTTACAGATAACCAGAAAGATTAATGACGAAGAAATTATTGTTAACCTGGGATCGGAAGCCAATGCAGAAGCAGTGTCTGTGGGAGTAGTAACTTAATTGCTTTCAGATATTAAAATTGATTTTGTCAGATACATTATATGTACCGTTTTAAGACGGAATTTAATTTCTAGTATGATGAATAAGAGTTATTCTGTTACTTTTGATAATTAAATTGTCTTAAAAAGGAACGGTACTCTTATATATTCTAACAAGGTAATCAATGGCTTTTATTCGTTAACTCCCACAATGTATGAGATACATGACACTGATGTTAATAATAGACCATCATTAAAGAGGTAGTCACTTTCATCTAATCCAACAAACATTTGGCACCCAAGAGGCCAGGTTATATAAACATAAACAAGATTGACAGACTAGTGAAAGATGGTATCTTACCTTCATTGGTAGTAGAACCAATGCTTGTCTCAAAGTCTTGTCTGGAAGGCAAAATGACCAAAAGACCCTTATTCATCTAAGGGCAGAAGGGCCAAAGATTTATTGGAGTTAGTGTATACTGATGTGTATGGACCCATAATATTAGAGCGAAAGATTGATACGAGTATTTCATCACTTTCACCGATGATTACTCGAGATATGGATACATATACCTTATGCACCGCAAGTCCGAGACTTCTGAAAAGTTCAAGAGTTTCGAGCGGAAGCGGAAAACCAATTAGGTAAAAGTATAAATACTCTTCTATGAGATCGATGAGGCGAATATCTCTCCGCTAATTTTATGGGATATTTATCAGAAAATGAGATTTGATCCCAGTAGTCTACTCCTGGTTTACCTCAACAGAAAGGAGTAACAGAAAGAAGGAACAAAACTCTTAGATATGATCAGGTCTATGTTGAGTTTCTCCGGATTACCTATATTTTGGGATATGAAAACTGAAATGTATATACTAAACCTCATTCCATCTAAGTCTATACTTGAGACTCCCTAGGAGTTATGGATAGGGCGAAAGCCTAGTCTACAACGTTTTTCAGGGTTGTCCGGCATACGTGCTGAAGGATAAGACGGATTAGTTGGAATCGGAGTCGGAAGTATATATGTTTATATTCTATCCCAAAAGGGAACTAAAGGTTGGTTGCTCTATAATCCCAAAGAGCAAAAAGTGCTTCGCAGCACTAATGCGGTTTTCTGGAGGGAGATTATAAGATTAACTGGAAATCTTTAGAAATGGTTATCTTAGAAGAAATTCAAGAGAAATCAATTCCAAATCCAAGAATAACCAAACTTTAAGAAAATCAGCCCATACCAGACCCAGTAGTTACACCAGTGCCTTGTCGTAGTCGGAGCATTGTCAGGACCCTAGACAAGTTCTCGGTTTTGGAAAAGTCTTACAAGGCAATCCCGGAAGAACAGGAACTAGATCCCTGTAACTATGATAAAGCAGTTAATGACATATTTTCGGTACGTTGGTTAGATGCTATGAAAGTTGAGGTGGAATCTTTGTACTCTAATCAGGTCTGGATACTTGTGGACTTGTCTGCCAATAGCAAACGTATTGGGTGCAAGTGAGCCTACAAGAGAAAAGGAGGGCCAGATGGAAGAGTTCCATCCGGATACTCTTATCCATTGCGGTTCATCTCGGTGACGAGATTTGGCAAATGGATGTCAAGGCAGCGTCTCACGACGGCAATCTTGAGGAAGACATCTATATGATGCAGCCAGACGGTTTTATAGCTAATAACCAAGTGCAAATTGTTTGCAGGTTGCGTAAATCTATTTATAGATTAAAGCAGGTATCCCAGAATAGGAACATCTGTTTTGACAAGGAAATAAAGTCATTTGATTTTTTTCAGAATCCGGATAAGTCATGTGTGTAAATGAAAAGTCAAGAAGGCAGGGTAGTTTTTCTGGTATTATATGTCGACGACATCCTTCTCCCATGGAGTGACATATGGATATCGTCAACAGTAAAAGTTTTGGTTGGTTAAGATTTTTAATAATAAAGGACTTTGGAGAAGCCAGGTACATCCTAGGGATAAATTTCCATTGAGACCGGAAAAATAGGATGATAGGCTTATCCCAATGATGTGTACATAGATAAGATTCTGGTACGGTAAGCTATGCTTTGTACTAGACTGGATATCTATCACGCATTAGGCCTAGTCAGCAGATATCAGTCTAGCCCAGGTCCTTATCATTGAACTGTCGTAAGATGTGTTCTCGAATACTTGAGAAGGACTAGAGATCACATATTGAGTTACAACAGTGATGAGTTGATTCCAGTCGATTACATAGATACTGACTTCTAGTCAGATCAGGATTCCAGGAAATCAACTTCTAGGTATGTGCTTATGTTGTAGCCACTTGAGAAGTAGCTAAGGTAGTAGATTGACTCAAAAGATTCCTTATGGAACTTGGAGTGGTATTTTTGGCAGGACAGCCGCTCACACTTTACTGTGATAACAGCAGGGCAGTCGCTAAGTCTAAGGAACCCAAGAGCCAAAAAGCATGTAAAGAGGAAATTATACATGGTCAGATAGATTGTGCAGAGAGGTGATGTATGATCACCAAGATAGCCTCTGTAGACAATCTGGTAGATCCCTTTACTAAGCCTTTGGCTACCAAAGTCTTTGAGCAGTATGTAAAAGGGATGTGCATGAGATACAACTCTAACTGACATTAAGCCGAAGTGGGAGATTGTTAGTTTTATAGACTCAATCCAGTAGATGATATAATAAATTGATTAATTTCTTTATTTATCAGTATATTCATGCTTTCCTTTCATGAGATGAATGGTGATTTATTATATACTTGCACATAACCAATACGAATGACATGATGGTTCATGAGATGAACCGGAGTCCACAAGTATATTAGATATAACACATGTGTATGGATGTGAACCACATACGGGAGACATGTTCACAACCAGTGATGAGACTCGACATCTCATACTGACAATGTTGCAGCACTTTGACCACTATGAGATAGTGTGATTTGTCTCGATCATCAGAATGTAAGATTCTGGATTATAGTGTTCGTACATTGGATATATTGAAGGACCATAAAAAGCACCTTATAAACACTGTCTTTACTTTAAGGTCTGCTCTCATAATTCCCTAGCAATAGGCTCTCAATCCTGAGACATTAATGAACTCAAGTTTTTATCTATTCATTTGCTTTGAGTCACCAATGAGTAAGGCCAACTATAGGTCAACACCTCGAAGATTTGGGTACGTGGTAGTAGAGCTGTGGAAACATTCAATGGTCAAGATGAAATCTATCTCTAATATCCCCTTGTGCCAATTAATGAATTTATCATTGGTAAGTCCGCATCCATTCCGATTAAGAGTTAATTGGAAAGGTACCTATGATCATTATAATTAATTGGGGCTCAAGGATAATAAAATATGGATCTAGTTTGGAAGACAGGTCCAATTGATCCATGGATATTGATGGAGGGGCATACTTGTGGTAATGTGGAAGTTTAGGGTCTTCTATGTAATATTCCTAAGACTGGAGTTCAATTGCATTTATATAGTGGAGTTATTTACAATTAACTGTGGGCACGGATTACATATGAGATGTGGTATCGCGAGTTTCAGTTGAAGCCAGCTTTCTAAGGAATCCCTAGTGGTCCCCACGCTAGCCCAATTATTAGAAAGTATCTAATTCTAGTTGAACTCTAAAAGGAAAGTTACTATTTCTATTTGAAGTGAGACTTCGAGTAGTGGTTATAGTAAACTTACTAATTTTAGTAGAAGTGAGACTTCTATTTTAATTAGAAAGTTACTAATCATATTTGAAGTGAGACTGCTAATTATGATATGATAAGTTACTAATTAATTAATGGAAGTAAGACTTCTATTTTAATTAAGAAGAGATAGATACTAATTATTTGGAAGTAAGACTTCTAATGGAAATTAGTAAGTGGGCTTGCAAAAGCTATAAATAGAGGAGAGGAGGGCTGGACGTCCATGCATCTATCCTAGTATTGGGATTCACGCCCAAGGCCCCCTTGTACAAGAGTTGCACATGGTCTTTCTCCCCTCCCTCTTCTAGTTCTCTTCTAGTTCCTCATTTGAGTTCCTAGTAGTTTTCTCTTGGAGATCCCACCATCTTTTTGAGAAAAAGGAGAATCTGATACGGGTCATAGCGTGGAAGATCAAGAGGTCATGGAGATCCCTATTTGATTAGTGAAAGCGTTTCATCATCAAAGAAAGACGTAACTTCTCCATTAGAGCACAACCGAGCTCCAAAGGTATAATCCACTTCCTTGCATGTTGTAGATTTATTTGTTGCTTATTAGTTGCTATTTCGATCTTCTAGATAGATTGTATTTACTGATCATGATATGTGAGATTGAGGGTTTGCATCTTGGGATTGATTGGTAGCCTTATGGATAGTTGATCCCTGCATCAAGTGGATCAAAAGTTTTTGAAACCTATCCTAGAGGCCCACCCTATTTCCAACAAAAATATCATAAAAACCTCCTTATATTTTATTCTCTTGATTTGTTAGTTTACATTACTTTTACTTTAATAGTAAATTACCAAAATGGCTCTCATATTTTCTGATAATATCCCGAGAAGACCCCTCTCTTTGAAAATCTCGCGACATTTTCCCCACAACTATAACTTGAAAATTGAGTGTGTCATATATATCATATATTTGTATTGGATTCTAGTTCGGATCATTTGGTGGATTTTGTAGTGGAATCGTGTTATTACGTGTAGGACCAACATTTCGTCTGATTGGTTGAGATTTTGCATTTCATCATTAGTTTTATGTTGTTGGTAATGTTATGTTAATAAACCAATTATCAGATGGCTATGATTGTTTACTGGTAAACTTCTTTGTGAAATTGTTTTGTGTAGGAACTAGGATGGAATCCCAAGTGGAGCCATTTTTTGTGCACATTATCTAGCATGCATTCCTCTAGCTTGTTAATTTCCATATGGTTACTTGGACCACTTTTTCATTGCCCTTAGCATTATTGCATTTAATTCTTGTATTTTTCTTCCTATCTGCAACCATAATGATGCCATGGAGGATTATGATGGTGCAAGCAAAGGGAAGTCCGCCATTGGACTTGGGCAGCAGGATTGCATGGCCTTTTGTACAGAGCTAGAAAGATGTCATTTCAATGAGGTTTACATCTTTCATATCATCCTTAATTTTCTCACATTTACTATGATTCCATTGCTATATGTATTTTTGGGGAAAAAATTCAAATGAGAATGATGCTCATTTGTGCTAAATGAGCGCCACCATTTGTACAGAGCTAGGAAATATTATATGAGTGATGCAGCAGGATAGATGATTTAAATTCAGACCATAGGATTGAATCCCAAACCTAAGCCTGGGTACTACTGGTCAGGGTTTAGGAAAGTACTAGGGGTAAGTTCTGGGTATGATTGGAGTCTAGAAGGTGGCGAATAGGAACTGCTTAGAATGCTGCTACCGCAATTGCAAGCTGCAGTTTCTGCTAGTGCAGCAATTGGCACAAGAAAGGGGAAATTTCGGCCAAGAATTTTGGCAAGAATCTGTGAAGGAGGCATGTGATTCAAAGTAAAATTATGTGCAAATGAACTATACAGTTCATTAAACGCATGTATTTTGGATCTTATTCATTAGTCTGTAAGAACTGTCAAGAGGCTATATCAAAAAGGGAGCCTCAGTTGCCTAGGGTATTTCAGGAGATCTAAGTTTCTAGCTTCCCATATCTTTGTCATCCACTGTACTAAAAAAATTTTATAACATTTTTCCTGTGTAGAGTATCTCCTACTTTTGGGAAGATTTAATTCTTGACTCAAAGTTTGTTTAGTTTGAAAGTTGTGACTTCCTTTATTTAGAAATATGGTATTGATCCAAAACAGATTGGTTGGTTGGAGGTGGGAAGTGAGACTGTGATAGACGAGTAAATCCATAAAGACTTGGCTGATGCGAACATTTGGCAGCAGGTCTCTCAACACTATGTTTTATAGCCTATGATTCAAGTTTTTTCCTCATAGAGGAAGCGGTCCTCTTTTAACATTAAATGAGTCAAAAAGATAAAAACGCCCTCTCTTTATATACTCTATACATCACTAAACTTGCACCACTTCCGTCATATATTCCGAAATCTAAGCACCTGAATTGATACAAATTGCACTCATCCACTTTCTCTACCATACACGTGACGATCTTACCTGAGCAACCGAATCATCTTGACTTGAACTTAATTGAGTTTGACATAAGTTTATCTAAGTTTTGGTTTGAATTTATCTTAGCTTGATATGAGATTATTTAAATTTGACATGTATTTATCTAAGCTTTATGTGAAGTTATCTTAGTCTGTGATCAATTAAACAGGACTTTAAATGAATTTATTTGTATATTACATGATTTTTCTGAGTTTGATTTCAATTTAACTACGTTTGTAATCAATTAAACAAGATTTCAAATAAATTTATGTGACTTTGAAACGATTATCTCTGAGTTTTTACTGAGCTTATCTGAGTTTCTTATTAAATAATGAGTTTGGTATGAAATTAATTGGATTTCACATGATTTTATTTGACTTTAAAATGTATTCAACTTGGTTTTAAATGAGTTTTTTTGAGTTTGCTGTAAATTTATCTAAGTTTTGTATATGTTATCTAACTTTGGCATAATGTTATCTGACTTTGGCATGATGTTATATGTATTTGATACGAATTTATCTAAGCTTGATATAAATTTATTGTGTTTGCTTTAAATTAATCTGAGTTTGATGCGAATTAAGTGAATTTATCTGAGTTTGCTGTGAATTTATCTAACTTTGATGTGAACTTATTTGACTTTGGCATGAGTTTTTTTTGAGTTTTTAAATGAGTTTTTTTTTACTTTGCTGTGAATTTATCTAAATTTTGTATGTGTTATTATACTTTGGCATAATGTTATCTGACTTTGGCCTGATGTTATCTGTGTTTGGTACGAATTTATCTAAGTTTGAAATGAATTCATTTGTGTTTGCTTTAAATTAATCTGAGTCTGATACGAATTAAGTGAATTTATCTGAGTTTGCTGTGAATTTATCTAACTTTGATGTGAACTTATTTAACTTTGGCATGAGTTTTTTGAGTTTTTAAATGAGATTTTTTTGAGTTTGCTATGAATTTATCTAAATTTTGTATGTGTTATCTGACTTTCTTTTGGCATAATGTTATCTGACTTTGGTATGATGTTTTTTGTGTTTGGTACGAGTTTATCTAAGTTTGATATGAATTTATTTGTATTTGCTTTGATTAATCTGAGTTTGAAACGAATTAAGTGAATTTATCTGAGTTTGCTGTGAATTTATCCAACTTTGATGTGAACTTATTTAACTTTGGCATGAGTTTATTTGAATTTATCTGTGTTCGAAATCATAACCAGTTTGAAAACAAGATATGTCACTTCGATATGAGATTATCTAACTAGATTTGGTTTGGTTTGACTAGATTTGGTTTGAATTTATCTAGTTTTGATAAAAATTTATCTGAATCTAATATGAAATTGTCTGTGTTTGAAGTGAATTTAAATAAATTTATTATGAATTGTCATTCCCTCCAATTTAAAACTTAAAATTTGATCGAAAACTCATCTTACTACATTTAAATTGGAAAATAATCCGAGAAAGACAGTGAGTTGGAGCTAAAACCCATATTTAAATTGTATGACACCCATTTAAATGGTTAGAAGGGAAAATAAGTCATAAAAAATCTGATGTCACATGCTTAGGGATCACACACCCATTTAAATGGTTAGAAGGACAAATGAGTTATTAAAAAGTCTGATGTCACATGCTTAAGGACCACCGCCTGAATTAATCTCATGCGCAAGGGACCTAGGCCTTAAGCATTAATGCTCTGTCCTAGAGACTTTATAACACACTACTAGAAAAAAGACTTTTAGCGGCCGCCATTAACCGTCGCTAAAAGTCACCTGGCGGTCGCTAATACTCTTTAGCGACCGCCAAGTAGCGGCCGCTAAAACTTCATCGTAAAAATGTTTTAGCTAGCGACTTGCAGTCGCTAAGTATTAGTAGCGGTCGCTAATGCTCAATAAAAAAAAAATTTTAAAAAGTATTGGCGGTCGCTAATACTCAACAAATTTTTTTTAAAAAGTATTAGCGACCGCTATTGGCTGTCGCTAATAGTTTTAATTTTTTCAAAAAAAAAAGATAAGTATCGGTCATTAATAGCTCAACCCCCGCCGGGGGATACTCCCGGACCCCCTACGTAAAGCGCATGTTTTAACACCATCAGAACTCTTTCAAGCATTTAAATAAATCCTAACCATTTGCTAACCAAAATCAATATTTCATAAATAAAGAAAGAAAGCAGTACTTGCCATTTCCCTTGCTTTGCCCTGATGTGGCTGGCCCACCACCAGGAATATGCAAGAGGAAACAGACACAACTATAGATTCAACAGAAGCGAACAAAACCTACATCATATTAAAGCATGTATAAGTAAAACACACCCACAAAAAAAATGTTACCTAAATTTCATATAGATTATCAGAGGTCATACTATATTTTTTTTAACGGGTTCCAAGCATGTAATTTCATTTATTTGTTTTAACTTTACGATTTCCATAAAAATGCAGACTATATTTTTTTAACGGGTTCCAAACATGTAATTTCATTTATTTGTTTCAACTTTATGATTGCCATAAAAATATAGGCTGCATCCATAAGGTTGGATCACCATAGAGAATACGTTAACCATTGTATGTCAGTTAAAGGGGAGGGTTTGGATTGGGTCCACAGTGTATTTGGTCCCCTTTCTTTCTTTCTTTCTTTTTAAAAAATTGTGTCCGGACCCAATGCACAGGGCAAAGACCCAACTGCAGTAGATCATACTAAACTCAGAGATGACTCTAAACCTGAAATGTCAGCAATTGGGACTCAACTACCCCACCCTCATAGTACAATTATTAATGCATAGATTAAGATTTTCTTTTCATGCTCTGGGCATTTTAATCCAACAATCTGTGTATACATTAACTTGTACCTGAAGTGAAGAAAACTCTGGTGCAAAGTTGCATACACATGTTTTTCTAATTTCTGTGCTAATTTGATAAGGGTACATAAGTTAGAATCTAATACCAGCATTCAAGAAGGGTACATAAGTATGGTGCAAACTTGACCTTACTTTCAACGTTCAAGAAAAATCATAAGAATATCTTACCTATGGATTTAAAAACACAAGAATCGAAGGAGGTATTCATGTCAGACACATGTACAACTCATATCAAAGAACCCATGTAACAATTACTATATGTATTTGTGCATGCGTTTGTGTGCTCTCTGACATCATAAACAAGTATTTAAATATGTGCCAAGATCCTGCTATCACCAGGGCACCAAAAAGGATCCACATCACCAATGTTTTGGTTTGTATCCTTTACATTACCAAGTAATCAGGATTCAGGTGTCCAATGATTAAGATAAAAACCTACACTCTTATTTATTATGTCTTGTTGCAAATACACAGTCCTATCATTGATTGTTTCCATTCCACCTCAATTCAATCATTTTCTGCAAGCAGGCTCTATGTATTCAAAATGCAGGGAAATTTGTTTATGTGATTATCTGTAATTATAGGTACATTTGTATTGTATGATTTTGACTAAAATGTTCAAAGTCAATGGCTTGGCAATCATCTACAACATTGTGATATTTCCAATTTGATAATTAGCGAACTTGAAAGTATGTATTGAATATGCATATGAATTGATTTCAAGTGTTTGTTTTGTCATTAGTAATCATATAGCTAATTCCTATGCAATACACATTACATTGTGTGTTTAAATTTAACCATTTAGATTCCCATGTAAATCTTTTAGATTTTCAACAATCATCAAGTAAAGAAGCACTGAAATATATTACCAAAATACTCACATCACAGCCAAAACAAACTCAAGCAATTGGCAAATTCTACATAGGATGTAAGGATTTGTTCTGGTCAAGAACAAATTCAGGGACCAAGTAGAAGGCTAGGATCCTCACATCACAATATGGAAGAGGTTCCTTTCATGTGCATGGAGAAGTGTCTTACAGATCAATCACCATTTCAACATTAAAATGCAGGGCACACTAATATCATCTGAGAATCCAAGCTAACTATACAGAGTTAAAAACTATGAATTGAAAATTCCAAACCCATTACTAGTATCCAAAGAAAAACAAAAGGAAAAACCATTACTTCCAACAACTGTACACAAACAAATACATCTTCTTCTTACTCTAAATCAACAAATCAACCCCAAGAATAATTTTGTAGAACCCAAAATAAAAAGGGTAAACAAGAGACTTCACGAATTTCTACTAAACTTCTCCGGCCTTTAAAACTAAAGAAAATGAAATGTTCATGTAATGGAGTTGCAACTAGTTGCAAACGAACTTACTGGATGGGTGGCCCCAATGGTGTGCTTGATCGCCTGAACAGTGGCTTTGTTAACCAGAGCAAAGCTAGGAAACCCCTCTTTGTCCTTCATGCACCCTCGTACTGTACTTCTCGTCTTTAATCAAATGTTGTCCAAACAAGAAACCCACATCAATTTCATCATAAAGAGACTGTCATCTCCATCATAATTCATCTTTTAGAATGGTGGAAATCAGAACTTCCCATATTGATACATTCTCTAAACCATAGTTTAGATAATTTAAGCAATGTAGCAGGTTAACCAAGATGGTATACTTATATTACAGTGTCCCCGGCCCATACTGAATTTATCAAAGAATGACATATCTTTTGGTATGTAAACCAAAACCACCAAACACTACCCTAACCTCCTCCATTCCTGTCACTCCAAATCATTTTTGAGAAGGTTAAGCATTCATTCCATCAAACCCAAATTATAAACAAGCACATCCAAACGCACCGTCTTTAAATCCTCTTTGATCTTTGATGTGCCCTTCGCTACCGTCTTTAAAGCCTCTTTGATCTTCATATCCAACTCCATTTTCTCGATCTTTGCATTTGTCTGGGCAATTTTCTTTTCTAACCTACAGATCAGTGGATAATTAAACTAATAAAGAAGGCAATGATCAAGCATAAACAATGAAGAAAAACCTTTGGATATAGCCACATTTCATTCTTGTTCACAACTTCTCCACCCAAAGAACCCATCTCTTCAAACCCCACCAGATTGAAAAAAACAACAGCCCTTGTAACAAACCCATCTCTTCAAACCACACACCGACAACATCCACACATCAAACAGCAGGTGCATGCCTTTTATGGTGCACATAGTTAGAGGTAATTCTAATTACCTAACTCTATTTTATCTGTGATTTTTCAGCAAAGATAAAAATAACTCACACTCTCAAATGACTTTAGCTTTGTTTGAGCATGTGAACCATTCATTTCATGTAGAAAAGAAGTTATGCACACCCTACATGGGATGTACAAATAAGAATGTCCCAATGCATGCACCCATCAAACAACCGGGACCCTCTAGAATTTTACAATGCCAACCTTGACAATGATGTATAACCACAATTTTATACTACACAGTACTCACAATTCATTGCATCACACTCATTCTAATGGAGCTTACAAACTATAACATGATTATCATTTCAACAACTTAAAATTAAAAAAAAAGTATTTAAAGAAGGCATCTAAAAGGAAAAAATAAATGAAAATGAAAACGAATATAAAAACATGTCGAAGAAAATAATATACCTGGTAGTCTGGTATAAGACCACCACCAAGCACCCTGACAACCTCTATACCAAAGAGTCCAAACCTAAGTACCAAATACAACAATTATCAGCATTTCATACTTATAAAGCCATCCAAAGTAAACACCAAATATTATCTACAATTTTTTTGAATGGTTAGTAAGACTCGATTTTCTTACAATGGAATCCTATAGTTTACCAGTAAAAGCTCCTTTTCTTCCTTGGTTGGTTTTCTTATCTTGAGCATTCTGGGACTTTCTTTTGAATCTATTTGTCTCTGAGGAACAAGATGATCCTTCTTGATCAATGCAATCACAAGACAATAAAAAAAGGTAAAAAAAAAAGGCTACAATTTGTAAAGACTACTTGGATGCACAAATGCAACAGGGTTAGATTTTTCCCACATAACCTACAAGGCAACCCAAGAGAAATCTTCTTATAGGAGCCAGAAACCACTTGTAGAACTCCGTGGTTTTTTTATGAACTAGAAATCCAAAAGAATCCAGATTGATGCATCAAACCACTCCTTGGAGAAGAACACCCGAAACTGACGATCCAAATCTGGTTTCTTCAAATACGGGATAGCTGCATATATAACTCCTGGCATAAATTGGAAGTACGGTAAAAGAAGAAAAAAAGAAAAGCAAAAGAGAATACACATAATACATATAGGAATAGGGTAACCCACCAAACCAAGGAGTCCAATCCTCACTTCTCTGCAATAGATCATTGCCATGTGTTCCAAAAAACTTGTGTGGGGAGATTTCCAGAGCTCTAGGATTACGCTAATCATAGCCATCAGATGAAACTAAGCATTCTCACGTGCCATCCGCGTGCCGCCCACGCGGCACCAGACTCACCTCGGCTACCAGGACAGGGGCCCCGGCCGAAGTCTAGCAGGTCCGGGCCGCTAGCGCCGAGCTCGGCTACCCCATGTGCCCACCTCGGCTGAAAGCTCCACCTCGGTCGAAGGAACCGACGAAAGCCGAAGCAGGAAAGAACCTCCACTCGCGCCCTTCGTCCCCCACGTCATCAGGCACGTGGAGGAATAGGGGCGCGAGCCAGTGAGACAGATGCGACATCCAGCCGTCCACAATCTTCGCCAGATCACTGACAGGGCGGCATCCAGCGGCTGAAGCCAAATCAGGGCAAGGCCCGAGGGCGGATCCGATGGTACCCCTACCGCTAAAGGCGTCCAACACGATCTGGCCCAATATGACGCACATTTAATGCGATGTGGGCTGATCCGACTGGCATTAAATGCAAAGTGGGCCGGAATGGACCGCATTTATTACCTTATGGGCTGATCATGACTTCCCAGTCGAATCATGGGACCCACACCAAGATATCATCCAAAGATACGACCCAAGCCTCTATAAATAGAGCCTCATTCCACATGCAAGGTACGCACAATCCAACCCAAAGAGCCGTTACTCTGTCTCTCTTCTTCCTCTCCTTCCATTGTTCCAGTTCATTCACTGATTTTGGCATCGGAGAGCCTTGCGCCGCCCAGGCCAGGGTCCTCTGACCGTTTGCTCTTCCCTTTCAGGCTTTCGGACGGTACCTAATCTCTCGTCACCTTGGATAAGTCCTCTAAGGCACCCCAGTTATTGTGGGTCATTATTTTCTGCACCTACAAAACTCAACAACCTTGTCTTGCCTTCCAGATTGCAAGGCATGTACAATATAATACCTTATGTGTGGGGAGATTTCTAGAGCTCCAGGATTACGCTAATCATAGCCATCAGATGAAACTAAGCATTCTCACGTGCCATCCGCGTGCCGCCCATGCGGCACCAGACTCACCTCGGCTACCAGGACAGGGGCCCCGGCCGAAGTCAAGCAGGTCCGGGCCGCTAGAGCCGAGCTCGGCTACCCCATGTGCCCACCTCGGCTGAAAGCTCCACCTCGGCCGAAGGAACCGGGACGAAAGCCGAAGCAGGAAAGAACCTCCACTCGCCCTTCGTCCCCCACGTCATCAGGCACGTGGAGGAATAGGGGCGCGAGCCAGTGAGACAGATGCGACATCCAGCCGTCCACAGTCTTCGCCAGATCACTGAGAGGGCGGCATCCAGCGGCTGAAGCCAAATCAGGGCAAGGCCCGAGGGCGGATCCGATGGTACCGCTACCGCCAAAGGCGTCCAACACGATCTGGCCCAATATGACGCACATTTAATGCGATGTGGGCTGATCCGACTGGCATTAAATGCAAAGTGGGCTGGAATGGACCACATTTATTACCTTGTGGGCTGATCATGACTTCCCAATCGAATCATGGGACCCACACCAAGATATCATCCAAAGATACGACCCAAGCCTCTATAAATAGAGCCTCATTCCACATGCAAGGTACGCACAATCCAACCCAAAGAGCCGTTACTCTGCCTCTCTTCTTCCTCTCCTTCCATTGTTCCAGTTCATTCACTGACTTTGGCATCGGAGAGCCTTGCGCCGCCCAGGCCAGGGTCCTCTGACCATTTGTTCTTCCTTTTCAGGCTTTCGGACGGTACCTAATCTTCATCACCTTGGATAAGTCCTCTAAGGCACCCCAGTTATTGTGGGTCATTATTTTCTGCACCTACAATTGGCGCCGTCTGTGGGAAAGTAATATCCCAACCTTCCCAACCTCTTCAATCTCCCAGAAATCATGCCTCCGAAAGCTAGGAAGGGCGGAGAATCCTCGAGAGCAGTGCTCCAGCAGCCAGCACCGTCGACGGACGTCCCTCCTCAGGGGCGGTCACGAACGGTGCATGGTACGTCTGCAGGCGAGGGCCGCTTAGGCTCGCAGCTCTACGTCGAGGTCCCCCTCCAAGAGGGACTCGAGGCCTCGCTCTCAGCAGACGAAGTCACGCCACCCCGACGCGACGAACGTCGGCATGAGCGTCCTCGCAAAGATAAAGCCGTGGTCGTAGAAGAGACACGCCGCGTTCAACCTCCTGCCGCTGGAGGAGATGTCGCAGCTCAAAACGCTCTCCTCCAGAAGCAAGAGCGGTTAATCCGCGAGCTCCAGCAGCAACTGAGGGCAACGCAAACTGCCTCGTTGAGGCAGGTCTCTAATCCTCAGGGACAGGAGGGACGCCCCGAGCAGGGCAGCCCAGCCTCCTCGTGAGGATCTGAGAGACCATCTGGACCACAAGCGAAGCCAGATCCATGATGAAGGCTCAAGCAACAGCCGAAGTCATCATAGCCGCGATGGCCGAGCCCATAGCCATCGCAGCCCGAACCACTCCAAGCGAAGGCCGAGAGCGCGGACACCGGAGAAGGACGACGAGCAGGAGCGATTCGACAAACGCGTCAGGTTGGCTCTTCAGCACAACCTGGACGTGCGGGATCAGAAACAAATCTGTGGCCATACCGATCTGGGGGCCTCACCCTTCACGAGAGACATCGAGCAGACTCCCTTGCCCAAGAAGTTTTCTATCCCGCGGTTCGTCCCTTACGACGGACTGTCCGATCCATCCGCTCACCTCCGTCACTTCTCCCAAAAGATGTCCATCTGGGGGAGCGAGGGCCACCTCAACTGCAAAATCTTCTCCTCTAGTTTGGGTGACCTCCCTCTGAAGTGGTTCTGCGCCCTCCCAGAGAAGTCAGTTTCGAGTTGGAAGGAGCTCTAGCTCTCCTTCTTAAAGAAGTTCCAAGCTTACAGCGTCGTCCCCAAGACAGAGGGGGACCTTCTCGCCCTGAGAATGAAGCAGGGCGAGAGCCTTGCCAAGTTCGCCCCACGATTCTGGGCGGTTTACAGCCAGATCGAGGGCACTAGGGAGGAAATAGCAATCTTTGCCTTCCAACATGCCCTGATCCCCGGTCACGACCTCCGGAAGGACTTGGTCAGAGACACCCCAGAATCCATGCCAGCGCTAGTGTCCCGGATAAAGCGCTTTGTCGCCCGGGAGGAAGATGAAATCCAGGCCCGGGAAGAGGATGAAAGCGCGGGGCCCGGGCAGAAGAGCAGCCAGCCTCGGCAGAGAGGTGGGAGGCCCTTTCAGAAGCAGGAGCCCAAGCAGGCCTGGGCCGCTAATTCGGCGAAGCCTACGTCGTCCCGATCTGGGGGCACCTGGAGGCCCAGACCTCCCACCAACGCCAGTCAGGGCGTCAATGTCGTCTTCAAGGAGCCGATATACCAGATCCTGAACAAGATAAAGACCAAGATGTTCTTCAAGTGGCCTCCGCCCTTGAGGAGTGAGCCCACCTCCGGCAGCCGAAGCAAGCTCTACTGCTCCTACCACAAAAGTAATGGGCACAAGACCGAGGAGTGCAAGTCTCTGAAGTGGTACCTGGAGAGGCTAGCCGGCGAAGGCCACATTCCAGAGTTCATCAAGGCAGAAGATGCAGGCGGCAGCGAGGGCCGAGTACACCAGAGCGCGGCTCGGGATCCAGACAGCGAGGATTCCGAAAAAATCATTAACGTGATCCACCTGGCGTCCTCAGTTCCCTCTCCCTCGTCTCGTGGAGGCTCGCAGGCCCGCGCCGAGGCCAGGCGGGCATCGCACGGGAAGGAAGTGATGAAAGCCGAGCTCGGACCGGCATCCAAAAGAGCTCGCAGCGACCGACCCACGATCTCATTCTCAGATAAAGATCTAGAGGGAATCCAGCTTCCCCACAACGACCCCCTGCTCCTCACAATGAAGCTGAGGGACTTTAGCGTGAAGAGGATCCTCGTCGACTCCGACAGCTCTTCCGAGGTCCTCTACTACGAGTGCTTCAAAAAAATGAACCTCTCGGAAGCAGACCTCACGGAGGTCCGTGCACCCTTGCTAGGGTTATCCGCCCAGCCAGTCTATCCCAAGGGTAAGATCACCCTGGAAACCCGGGTGGGCGGAGCCTCCGTGCTGGCCGACTTCCTGGTTGTGGACGCCCCTTCTCCCTACAATGTCATCTTGGGCAGAACGTGGCTCCACAAATTGGAAGCGGTCCCTTCTTCCCTCCACCAAAAGCTGAAGTTCGTATTCGAGAGCAAGGAGGGCAAGATGGAAGTGGTCACAGTGGAGGGAGATCAGTAGCAAGCTAGGCAGTGCATGCTGGCCGCGGTCCCAGCAGAGAAAGAGCCAGAGCGCGTCAACCTCGCCGAGTTTGAGAAAGGGCCAGATGAAATCGGATGAGATCCCGAGAAGAAAAGTATTGAGGATCTGGCCGAGGTCAGGCTAAACTCGGCGGACCCAGATAGGTTCTTCCTGATCGGCACTCAGCTGCCAGACGAGGAGAGAGCCGAACTCTCAAGGTTCCTGATGCAGAACGTCGATGTCTTCGCTTGGAGCCCGAGCGAAATGCATGGGGTCGACCCCGAGGTCATGTGCCACAAGCTAAATGTGGACCCCAGCCACAAGCCAGTAGTGCAAAGGGCCCGAAGGACAGGGCTGCAGCAGACAGACGCGGTCGTCGAAGAGGTCGACAAACTGCTGAAGGCAGGAGCCATCCGGGAAGTCCAGTACCCGGTCTGGCTGGCTAATACAGTGGTGGTTAAAAAGAAAACTGGTAAATGGAGGGTGTGCGTGGACTTCACAGACTTGAACAGGGCCTGCCCTAAAGATAGTTTCCCCCTTCTGAAGATTGATCAAATGATCGACGCCACCGCTGGCTATGACCGAATGAGCTTCCTCGACGCCTACAGAGGCTACCACCAGATTCCACTACACGAGCCTGACGAGGAGAAAACGTCATTCATAACCCCCCGCGGCACTTATTGCTACAAGGTGATGCCCTTCGGGCTAAAGAATGCGGGGGCGACGTATCAGCGCCTCGTGACAAAGATGTTCCAGGCTTAGCTCGGCCGAACGGTGGAAGTGTACATCGACGACATGGTCGTCAAATCAGTGCACTCCAGCGACCACCTGGCGGGTCTCGGCCAAGTCTTCGGCATCCTTCGCGTGTTCAAGCTCAAGCTAAATGCTTCCAAGTGCGCCTTCGGCGTAGCCTCTGGAAAGTTCATCGGCAACTTGGTAACGCGGAGGGGGATAGAGGCCAATCCAGACCAGATCACCGCGATCCAGGGCATTCTGAGCCCCTCTACCACGAAAGAAGTCCAGAAGCTCACAGGAATGGCTACAGCACTCAATCGCTTCATTAGCCGGTCATCAGATAAGTGCTGGCCTTTCTTTCAGCTTCTAAAGAAAAATTTAAAATTCCAGTGGACTCCTGAGTGCGACCAGGCGTTGGCCGCGCTCAAAACCTATTTGTCGTCACCACCCTTACTCTCCACCCCAACTCGGGGGGAGGTTTTGTATTTATATCTTGCGGTCTCGGATCACGCAGTGAGCTCCGTCGTCATCAGGGAGGACGAGGGAGTTCAAAAACCAATTTATTATACGAGCAAGACCCTGCTCGATGCCGAGACCAGGTACCTTCTATTGGAGAAGCTCGCGTTGGCTCTCGTTAGTGCCTCCCGCAAGCTCTCCCATTACTTTCAGTCCCACTCCATTGTGGTGATCACGGAGCACCCACTCCGATCTATATTTCAGAAGGCTGGCTTTTCAGGGCGAATATCGAAGTGGGCGGTTGAATTGGGGCAGTATGATATACAGTACCGTCCCCGAACTGCGATCAAAGCCCAGATCCTGGCAGACTTCATCGTCGAATTCGTCTCGCCTAACTCGGCTCCACCCCAGCTCGGCACGGAACTGGGGGGCATAGGGCAGGAGCCAGAAGTGACCGAGGTCGAACAGTCTCCTGCCTCGGCATGGAAGATCTTTGTCGACGGATCGTCCACCTCCAAGAGAGCTGGCGCCGGCATAGTCCTCCAATCGCCAGAGGGTCTGGTCATAGAGCAGGCTTTCACCTTGGACTTCAAAGCAACAAACAATGAGGCAGAGTATGAAGCACTGATAGCAGGGTTGAACAGCGCCCAAATCCTCGGAGCCCAGCACCTGGTGATCTTCAGCGATTCTCAACTGGTAACTAGCCAGCTCGCTGGAGACTACCAGGCTAGGGACGACAGGATGGCGGCCTACTTAGCCCTTGCGAAAAAACTGCTGTTTCATGTCCAGAAAGCCGAGGTCAGATGGGTATCCTGAGATACCAACACGCACGCTGACGCGCTTGCCAGCCTAGCTTCCGCTGTTGAAGTCGGAAAGAAAAGAACCGTCGAGGTTGGGTCAATATCAAGGTCAAGCTTAGAACTCCATTCATCTCGGCTAATCCTCTGTGCTGACCTCGGCCCAAGCTGGATAGACCCGATCATCGCTTACTTAAAGGACGATCAGCTCCCCGAGGACAAGACTGAAGCCCACCGAATCAGACTCAAGGCAGCTCGATTCTGGCTCTCTCCCGAAGGTAAACTCTACAGGAAATCCTTCACAAGTCCATACCTCCAATGCGTCCACCCGAGCAAGGTGGACAACTTCCTGTATGAGATCCACGAAGGAATCTGCGGCAGTCACATAGGAGGTCGATCACTGGCCTACAGGGCTATAAGCCAGGGTTACTGGTGGCCCTACATGCAGAAGGACGCGCAGGTGTACGCCAGGAAATGCGAGAAGTGCCAGAAGTTCTCCCACTCTCTCCATCAGCCAGCGCAAGATCTGAGTCCCCTCTCTAGTCCATGGCCCTTCGCTCAATGGGGCCTGGACATTGTAGGGCCTCTCCACCGAGCTCCAGGGAATAAGAGATGGCTGATAGTCGCTACAGATTACTTCACCAAATGGATAAAAGCTGAACCGTTGTCCTCCATCACGGACAGGGACTCCAGGAACTTCGTTTGGAAAAACATCCTAACGAGGTTCGGCATCTCCAGGACCCTGATTTCGGACAACAGGACTCAGTTCGACTCCAAATCCTTCAAAGACTTCTGCCAAGAGCACGGCATCAGGAACCGCTACTCTACTCCGGCATATCCACAGAGCAATGGCCAGGCTGAAATCTCTAACAAAGTGATCCTGGATGGCCTGAAGAAGCGACTGCACAAGGCAAAGGGAAGATGGGTAGAGGAGCTTCCGAGCGTGCTATGGGCATACAGAACGACTCCAAGACGTTCCACCTCGGCGACACCTTTCTCTCTGGCCTACGGGATGGAGGCAGTCATTCCTTTAGAAATCGGCCTTCCCACCCTGAGGACAGAGCTGGTCGACCAAGGCCGAAATGAGACGAACCTGGCAATGGAGCTGGAGCTGGCAGACGAGCGCCGAGAAGCAGCAGCCCTGCGACTTACCGACTATCAGCAGCGGCTGGCCAGGGCATACAATCAAAATGTCAGGGAAAGAAACTTCTCCGTGGGAGAGCTGGTTCTAAAAAAGACCCCGCCAGCCGACAAAGAACCAAACGAAGGGAAGCTGGCCCCGAACTAGCATGGCCCGTTCAAGGTAGTCTCACTGGCAGGAAGATCAGCCTACAAGCTCGAGGACTTAGAGGGCAAGCCACTGCCGAGGCCGTGGAATGCATCCCACTTAAAGAAGTTCTATTTCTAAAGATGTAATGAGTCTCAGAATCAATGAAAGCAGTCGAGGACTTAGAGGGCAAGCCACTGCCGAGGCCGTGGAATGCATCCCACTTAAAGAAGTTCTATTTCTAAAGATGTAATGAATCTCAGAATCAATGAAAGCAGCTTTCGCCCTGTCATCAATCTGTCATCTCTCTTTGATTGACTCCGGCAGCTCTGGGTCTACCGCCCTGGAAAAGGCTTCGAGTTCATACACTCAGTCGTTTCCTAAAGCTCTGGGTCTACCGCCCTGGAAAAGGCTTCGAGTTCATACACTCAGTCGTTTCCTAAAGCTCCGGGTCTACCGCCCTGGAAAAGGCTTCGAGTTCATACACTCAGTCGTTTCCTAAAGCTCCGGGTCTACCGCCCTGGAAAAGGCTTCGAGTTCAAACACTCAGTCGTTTCCTAAAGCTCTGGGTCTACCACCCTGGAAAAGGCTTCGAGTTCAAACACTCAGTCTTTTCCTAAAGCTCCGGGTCTACCGCCTTGGAAAAGGCTTCGAGTTCGAACACTCGGTCATTTCATAAAGTTCCGAGTTTATACACCCCTTGAGACCGTTGCCGAACTCATGCTCACACAGCCGAGACCAACGGGATTCTGGATCCACTTCGGCGCAAGGCAGTTCGTCTCGGCCAATGCTAGTTCATTTCGGTCAAGGTCAGTTTTTAAGAAGGAAAGAGCAGTGCAAGCACTGAAGTGCAAAAAAGCAGCACAGAAATACAAGTGTTACAATATAGTGCGAAGAAAGTAAAAAAGAATACAAAAACACTGTATTCAGATTGAGTGATCACAAGACTCGTTCTTTTTATTCATTGTTATTACTTCATTACAAGGGTTACAGAAAAGAAAACAAAGTACAGAAAGGAGGCTCGCAGTCCTCTAAAAGCAGAAAAAGGAATAAAGGCTGGGAGGCTCTGATCTTCACCGACTCTTCAGGCTGCAGGCTCAAAGACTCCGGTCCGCTGCTTGGAGGTTCTGAGGGACCCTGAATTTCACCGAGCTCTATAATACGCTTTGGTTGGTCAGACCAAAGCATTCGAGAGCCCCTCCAGTTCGGAGGCCCTGTACCTCTATGAGCTCTTCAACGCCCTCCGGTCAGTGAGACCAAAGTTTGAAGAGCCCCTCGGTCCAGCGGGGCCTCGATCCTACCCTCCGCTCGGCGGTCTTGATATACCGCAGGGAGCGTGCAGGGAGCGCGTTGTCACACAGGACCCTGCAGGACCGCCAGACGCGGAGGGCGCCACCAACCCACAGTTGCAGAAGACTCCCCTGCAACCGGACCAGGGAGGGTTGGCCGTGGACCCGCGTTCAAAGAACGTGTGGTCCACGAGGAACGCTTTCAGAGAGCGCGCAGACCACGACGGGCTTCCCCCCTCGGAGAGAGCCGTCCTCAGGCACAGGGGTTCCCTCCGGATCGAATATTTCTAAAGGTCTACCAGACATGGCTCCTACGTCTATGTGAATTAAGCTATCCTAATTTCTTTTCTTTTCCTCTCCCATGGCGAGCCTACCACCTCTACTTATAGGAAGAAGAAGGGCCCGGTCTCCGAAGGGAGTTAAGAGGCGAAGTTTCCTATGCGTTGCGTGGGAAGCACGTCTTCCTATTTGATGACCAGCGATCCCTATGGCACCACGTGGAGCCATTCGCTCGTTTCCCTCATCGGCCGTATCGCCATGCTTACTGCTATTTATGGTCTCCAGAATACGGAGAAACGGCACAGATAGCTATGAAGACCGTTCGACTCTCTCTAGGGTCACGCATCACATTAAAGGCATTCAATATCATTCAATACCACACCCAGAAAAAAAAGAGAAGTAAAGGAGCTCTGTTCTCATTAAAAGCAAAGGATGTTACAGGGCTGAAAAAGCAATACATATAAAAGACCAAAAGTAAGAAGAGGCGAGACTACTGTGGCTTCGGCGACTCCACTAGGTCAATCACCGCATCTGATGGACCAGCGGCATCGGCCGCGACCGCAGCCTTGCTTGGAGTGTCGCCGGCAGAAGAGGCTTTGACCAGTACCTCACCCGAAGCGGGGGCAGAAGAGGCCTCGCCTTGAGGCGTGGCCGAAGCATCGCTGGCGACCGGGGCGTCGCTCGGGGCCGGGGCAGCTGGGGCAGCATCCGAGGCAGGGTCAGCTGCGGGGGCACCGACCGGGGCGCTCTCGCCCAAAGGGGTGGAGCTCGGCTCAGGAACTGGGTCCGAGTACTTCGGCAGATTCCGATAGACCAGGTGGTCCTCGGGAACCCCCGCGTGCCTCAGCGCGGCCAAGCACCCTTCCTCGAACAAGATGGAGGTAATTTCCTCCACCTGCCTCTCGTACTCTTCGGTGGCCTGATCCACCCCCTCTGGAAAGAAGACTGCGCCTCAGACAGCAGGGAAGCTTTCTCTTTCTTTAGCTCGGCGTTCCCCGACTTAAGCTTCTCAATTTCGGCGCGCCCAGCCAGCACTTCACCACGCAGCTTCGTCACCTCAGCCGCCGATTCAGATCTCGAGCAGCAGAGCAGAAATCGAAGGTGAAGGCGAAGGCAAAAGGAAATCAGAAACAAGAAAGAAGACGACCCTATTTATGGAAAGGGAACCCTCGTTGCCGCCACTTTCGAATTCGAGGGAATGGATCTCGCAGTCCGCGCCCATTCCATCAATAAGACAACACAATCAGTAGAGGAGCTACATGTGTAGCCGTCGGTTCGCTTCTCAGAACAGGCAGGACAGAGCATTTATTGCTTCAGAAAAGTTGAAGCGACACCAGGCAATGATCGCCGCATCCCCAGACAGATTTTCTAGCTTTCAACCACTAAAGGCTAGGATGCTTAAGAGGTCAAAAGCTAGGAGGCAATTGTGTGGGGAGATTTCCAGAGCTCCAGGATTACGCTAATCATAGCCATCAGATGAAACTAAGTATTCTCACGTGCCATCCGCGTGCCGCCCACGCGGCACCAGACTCACCTCGGCTACCAGGACAGGGGCCCCGGCCGAAGTCAAGCAGGTCCGGGCAGCTTGCGCCGAGCTCGGCTACCCCATGTGCCCACCTCGGCTGAAAGCTCCACCTCGGCCGAAGGAACCGGGATGAAAGCCAAAGCAGGAAAGAACCTCCATTCGCGCCCTTCGTCCCCCACGTCATCAGGCACGTGGAGGAATAGGGGCGCGAGCCAATGAGACAGATGCGACATCCAGCCGTCCACAATCTTCGCCAGATCACTGACAGGGCGGCATCCAACGGCTGAAGCCAAATCAGGGCAAGGCCCGAGGGCGGATCCGATGGTATCCCCTACCGCCAAAGGCGTCCAACACGATCTGGCCCAACATGACGCACATTTAATGCGATGTGGGCTGATCCGACTGGCATTAAATGCAAAGTGGGCTGGAATGGACCGCATTTATTACCTTGTGGGCTGATCATGACTTCCCAGTCGAATCATGGGACCCACACCAAGATATCATCCAAAGATACGACCTAAGCCTCTATAAATAGAGCCTCATTCCACATGCAAGGTACGCACAATCCAACCTAAAGAGCCGTTACTCTGCCTCTCTTCTTCCTCTCCTTCCATTGTTCCAGTTCATTCACTGACTTTGGCATCGGAGAGCCTTGCGCCGCCCAGGCCAGGGTCCTCTGACCATTTGTTCTTCCCTTTCAAGCTTTTGGATGGTACCTAATCTTCATCACCTTGGATAAGTCCTCTAAGGCACCCCAGTTATTGTGGGTCATTATTTTCTGCACCTACACCTTAAAACAGAAAGTTCCAATCTGGATAGTGTAGTAATAACTGATACTCTACTAGAGCTACTCTCCACCCAATTCACACAGTTGAATAATGCTGCAGTTCCACCGTAGCATGCATTTGTTGAGTCAACTCCTTCAATGTCAGTATTCCCATGCTCCTGCATGTTATCCATGAGAGTAAGATTACTAGAAACAAAAAGTCAAATAAAACAAAAATAATGAAATCAGCGAACAAGTAAAAAAGAAAAAGAATCATAAGGAAAAATATTGAACAAAATGATTGTCAATGAGTATCACGATTGAACCCAAAAAAGTCCATCATTTCACAAGGACATGTGACAAAAGAAGATGTTGACACCTTTTGTAATTTACATGGGAATTAACTTTATGGGTCCTATTGACAGCATAAACGTGAAATGTGCATCAATTTGGCTGTACACACCTTGCACCACCTGCACACACCCTGCACACACCTGCACTCACCCTGCACCAGCTGTGAGATTGCAATTTTACTCAAAAAACTCATACTTAATTTATATACTACTTTCGCCCCTTGTGAGATGGCAATTTCACTCTCCCTTTATAGAATTAACCCCTAAGATGGGAAACCTACCTACATATGTGGTAAAGTGAGATAATTCTCTTCCCCAATTTAGACAAGCAAAACCACCATTAAAGCATCAGTGAACGACAAAGAGTATTCTAATGATTAAAACTTAGAACATCAATGGACAGAAATATACACAACTGCCCCAATCAATTGAAGAACATATCTGAATGAAATAATAACAGTAAATAATGAAAACATTTATATAAAAGGAGCAAATATTTTACAAAAGGTGATTAGAGTGTCAAAAGTTATTATGAAGGTCATGTGACTCAAACCTGTAATCTCATGGTTGAGGCAATGAGACTTCCAACTGTGCTAGGACTCTTGTCAAAGTGAAATTTTCACCTGTGGAAATCAGTAAAGAAGTCATGAGACACGATCAACAAGCCATAAGTTGTTCACTGCCTAACAAAAGGCCTGGTGCACTTTGACCATCTTTTTCAGCCTTCTAACATATTCTAAGGTTATTTATATTTGTATACAACAACTTAACAAAGGACCATTAAAATTAGATATGGAGTAGTTAGCACTCTGCTTCACAAAAAACGATTTGGTTACAGAGTAATAGTTCTAGCAGCAAAAATACAGCAAGGCGGGTCTGATCGAACCAGTACTAAAGAGGTGAGAAATAGTACTAAACTTGCCCTCCATACAAGTGCGTGTACATGTGTCGTAATAAGGAGAATTGCTCAACATATAAACTTGCCCTCCATACAAGTGTGTGTACATGTGTGGTAATAAGGAGAATTGCTCAACATGTTAAAGACCAGAATTAGTATGTTTTGCCCATTATGAGATCCCATTCTAGAAGGAGAAGAGAACACCCTAACCACATGCTGATCGCATAGTAAGTTGTACTCCATATGTTACATGTGTATCCATTATCGTACTAATTTCCAAGTCATTGAACTCCAAAGCATTTACTCTAAGTTCTAGCTTATTATTTACTCTCGTTCTTATTTGATTGACTACATAAACCAAGGAACTTTATAGTGGGTAATGAATTTTGGTCCCTTGATGCAATCCAAACCAATTTGGCACTTAATTGTCTCTCCATATACTCAGTAGTCAGTGCCAACATACATCTTGTACTACAACCTCAATATATTCATTAAGGATGCACTTTTGTATTCAATGTATGCCAAGTTAACAACCTCAACACCTCATATCTAACCTTCTATATATCATTAAATCT
This sequence comes from Litsea cubeba, assembly GCA_012931725.1. Classification (NCBI taxonomy): domain Eukaryota; kingdom Viridiplantae; phylum Streptophyta; class Magnoliopsida; order Laurales; family Lauraceae; genus Litsea; species Litsea cubeba. The sequence goes on from CM022946.1 coordinate 55,337,629, forward strand.
ATAAGCTCAACTTTTTCAATGAGTCATCTAACAAAAAATTGATTCTAGATCTACATGCAATGTCATAAACCCATACCAATTCCAGAAAATTTAGATTCGTGTTTTGCACACTACTCTAATACACCCTCTCAAGTTTCATTACATGATTCATACATTTGATAGCTCAGTAAGGCAATCTGAATATCTCATTTAGTTTTATAAGGGACCCCAACATTATTTCTTCACTCTTCGGCCATTCAAATAGCAATCCAAATTTGGTTACCAAAGTCCAACATCACCCATTAAAACCCAATATATCAATAGGTATACCATATAGCTCTAACACCCTCTGCTTCTTCATTTTTTCAAAGGCCATCTCCACTTTTGTTTCAGGCATTTTTTTTTCTTTTGTTTTGTTACTCACCCCTTGCTCAGGCTATATTCACGATCTAGTTCCCCTACATTGAAATTAATAGGTTTTCAAAGTGCATTTCCCATCTCTTTATCTCATTTTCACCAAGACCCTTTGTCATCTTTCATGCACCTAAAATGCCCTATTCCCCTTCCTCTCATCTAGGGAAGCTTATAAAATATATCTCTCTTCTTGGAAAGTTACAAAACTCACTCCCTCTCTTCTTCGAAAGTTAGAAAACTCCCTCCCTCCCTAATGCATACTGTGTCACATTAAAATGAAATGGATTTGGTCGAGCTTAAGCTTGAGCTTGTCTTAGACCTGGATTCATATTGCAAGTAAGGAACTCAATATTTGAAATGAAGTGGAGCTTGAGCTAACCCCACCTTCAGCTCTGTTTGAGTTCAATTGAATGCTTCTATTTGTAAAGCTTGAAACAAGCTCGAACCCTCAAATCCCCACCACAAACCATAAAATCTCAAACTGAATCTGTCAAATCTAACAAAACCCAGACCTTGAACATAAAAGAAATTAAAAAAATCCACATTCCATTTCTACTAGTTGCAGTGCATTTAACGAAAAAGTAGAGAGAGGGAGGGTGGATTCCTAACCTAGGCAGTAGCGGGAGAGAGAGAGACAGCAGGCGAGAGGATCGCGGGAGAGCTCGATCGCAGGAGAGAGGAAGAGAGAGAGATCCTCGTCGAGATGGGAGAGAGAGAGAGAGAGAGAGAGAGAGAGAGAGAGAGAGAGAGAGAGATCACAGCGAGATGGAGGTGGAGAGATCGCAGGTGAGATGGAGATGGGAGAGAGAGAGAGAGATCACAGACAGTGAGATGGAAGAGAGAGAGTGCTGAGATGGGAGAGGGAGGGAGAGGGCGGGAGAGAGAGAAATAGAGAGAGAGGGGAGAGGGAGGGAGAGAGAGAGAACACAGTGCAGAGCGAGAGGGAGAGGGAGGGAAGGAGGGAGAAATAGAGAGAGAGGGAGAGAGAGAGAGCTCCGGCGCAGGCAGCTCTGGCGGTGAAGTGGCTAAGCGCAGCGGGAAGGCAGAGCGCGGGAGGAGAAAAAAAAGGGGGAAGGAAAAAGTGAAGGGAAAGTGGGTTTTGCTGGGGGGTTAAAAGAAGAGCATTAGCGACAGCTACTGCGGCCACAATAGGCGGTCGCTTACAGGCGGCCGCCCACCTTTTCCCAGCGCCAAAAGCAAAAATTCTAGTAGTGACAGAAATGAGGGATCTCTCCCTAATTTACCCAATTTTTAAGGTGAGTTACAAATTTACAATTACTGTGTCTATGCTTCAATTTCCATGTAAAGTGAATGCAACCCAACATGGTCCCTTGTGTTGAAGGTACCTATACGCTGGCACTGTATAGAAACTTGCCTCTTTTTTCTTTCATGTTTTTTGACACTTTTTTTATTTAATATTTAGATTTTGCCTAACTTTAATCCTTAGGTTTTGTATATGAACCAAGTTAACGAAATGAGTTTCTTTGTGATATCTCATGGGCTTTAATTCTCACGGTAGTTCCAGCTCTTTGTAAATGCCTACTGGAGTTGCAATTTATATATTTTGTCTTTATACGACTTGTTTTAAAGCCTTTGGATTCTAAAGGCTCCCGTTATTTCTCAAGATTTGTATTCACATCACCTCTTGATTCATTAACATACACTATATCATCTACAAACAATATACACCAAGGTGCCTCCTCTTGAATATGAGCAATTAACTTATCCATAATCAATACAAATAGATTAGGGTTTAGAGCTGATCCGTGATGCAAACATATGGCACTGTAAACTCACATATCTTTTCATAGGTAGTTCTCACACTCGTTACTGCTCCTTCATACATATCTTTCATAATTTCAATATAACCACTTGGAACATTCCTTTAATTTAAAATCCAACAAATTAGATCTCTAAGTCCCCATCATAAGCTTTTTCTAGGTCAATGAAGACCATATGTAGATTTTTCTACTTCACTTGATATCTTTTCATTAATTGCCTAAGTGAGAAGATAACTTTCATAGTTGACCTCCTTAGCATAAAACCAAATTGATTTTCAGATATCTTGGTCTTCTATCAAAATCTTTACTCCGTTACTCTGATACTCTCTCTTATACCTTCATAATATGAATTATTAGTTTAATCCCACAGTAGTTGATATAGTTTTGGACCCCTTGTTCCTATATATAAATATTACAATACTTCTTCTCCATTAATATGACATTTTCTCTATCATTAATTTTTTTTATTGAAGAATCTAGTTTATCAAATCTTATCAACTTCTCCTAGGCATTTCCAAGCCTATCGGAATGTCATATTAACATGTAGTCTTTCCTTTCTTTATTTGTTTCAATGCTTTCCTCACTTCCGTCACCTTAATTCTATGAAAAAAAATGTGTTCGACTAACAAAATTTTCTCTCATTCCCATGTCTCCTGCAGGGTTTTCATTTAAAAATTTACTAAAATACCCCCTCGTCCAAAATCTGAATTGAGTGATTTCAAATCCTCCCCATGGTTATAATATTCCTAAGGTTGCAACCGAATGAAATCTATAAATCAGTCTCATTTGGAGACACAACACACAAACACATTACTCATCTCACTATAATCTGGTTTCCTGACATTTAGCAAAGGGTCATTTGGACAAGTTCGTTCAACAAAAACTACACCATTTCAGGGCTTTTACAGCTTCTCAGTTACGACGTGCATTGAATGCCAGCCGTAAATAATATAATAGTACGGTGCGCATGGAATGCGAGCTGCAAAAGGGCTTTTTCTTCTCTTTATTAAGGCGTGCATTTTGCGCGCCATGAGATCTTATCAATTACGGCGTGCATTTAAGACGCCGTAAATTATTGAGCATTTGCGGCCCACGTTCGCAAGCCGTAAAAATATTAGGGTATCATAGCCCACATGTTGCACGCTGTAAAAGGCCAAGCCATTCAAATTAAGTTCACGGCCTTTTTTTTCTTCAACCCCTCCAAAACCTATTTTTTCTTCCAGTTTTCCCTTCCCCCTTTTTTTCCCCTGCTCCCGCGCTCTACAAGGTGAAAGTGAAACTCCTGGTTGTCCCTTTTCCATTGCAAAAGTTAAAACCCTTGATCTGCTCTCCTTGGTCTTAGATTATCGGAAAATAATGGCATCTGCTCCCTCGGCGGCCCCTCCTCTCCCGATCTCCACCTCTCAAATCTCCCAATCAGCCCCTTCTCAGGCCACCATCACCACCACCCCCGCCTTCCGAGCCTTCATCTCCCGCCTCTCCGACTCCGTCCGCCACTCCCTCTCCCTTCGCCGCCCCTGGCTCGAGCTCCTCGACCGCTCCTCCCTCTCCCGCCCTGACTCCCTCTCCGATGCCGCCGCCCGCATCTGCAAGAACGCTTCCTACTTCCGCGTCAACTACCTCCTTCTTCTCGCCTCCGTCCTGGCCCTATCCCTCCTCTCCCACCCCTCCTCCTCCTCCTCTCCGCCTGGCTCTTCCTCTACCTCTTCCGCCCTTCTGAACCCCCTCTTGTCCTCTTCGGCCGCACCTTCTCCGACCGAGAGATCCTCACCTCACTCATCGTCTTCACTGTTATCGTCGTCTTCCTCACTTCCGTCAGATCCCTCATCATCTCTGCCCTGATGTGGAAGCAACAGGTTTACTTTTTTTTTCTTTACATGTTTTTTTTTTTGTTTTTTATGCCCTCTTAATCAGTTATTCTTGATGAATTTTTAGGTTTTTGATTTCATTCTATTGTATTTTGAGGTGGAATCAATATATTTTCTATTTAGATATGTTTTGATTTAGAATGTGTGGATTTGATGTGGAATCAGCAGTTTTGGTTTTAATTAATTATTTATTTTATAAAGAGCTATTGATCCATTGTTAGGAAGTGGTGAATTCTATTTGATTTGCTTTATTGTCTGTCTACTAGTATCAACCTTGTGGTTGCAACAGTAAAACAACATCTTCAAGGTTTGAATGTAAGAACCAGTGTTTGGAATTCGAACCGGCAATGGTTGATTCTGGTGTTATTTATTTGATTTTTTTTATGGATTCAAGAAGAACTGTATATTCTTAAATCAGTTTCCTGTAACTCATGCCTTTTTATGAGATCAAGGGTTCAAACTCAAACTATCCCAGCTTCTTTATGTTTTAGTTTTGATGGTGTTTTGAGAGATTGGAATGTGTATAGAGTGCAGATGAGGAGAAATTCTCTGTTTACATTTACTTGAGGCCAGGGTTTGTGTTTGATAATCTAGTACCAAGTGCGCGTTCTTCTACGGGCGGCAGCTGAGCAAGAGTGTTGAGGTATAATCAATTTTTTTGCATTGGTTTTGGTCATTTACTTATTTATTTAGACTTATTTTGGGTTTTAGGTTTTTGGTGTTTGTTGATCTGGGGATGGTGTTATTTGATTGGAGTTGTGGTGTTTGCAGGTGTTATGGGGAGAATCGTTACATTCCTCACCGAGGTCCAAATGGGCCACCTAATGCACTTTTCATTGGAAGCTCAAATCTACAGATACAATTTTTAACAGATTTCTTGCCCATGGAGTTTGTGGATTGCATGGCTAGTTTTGTTTTTCCCTTCCGTCTACATTCAGATCACATAACCCTTTTAGCTTACTGAGTCAAGATTCTAGTTCAAACCAATTCTTTCTGAGGATAGTCCACTCTTCTAAGGCGCTAAAGGTGGGAAGTTCTTTCCTTTTCATCATCCCTTCTTATTGCCATCCTTTTTTCATGTTTTGATATGGGTTTTTGGCTATGTTGGAATCAACTTTCTGGGCATCTGTTGTTTTGTTTGGATTTTAATATTACCCAGTTCTAGGGTTGAGTTCTACTGGAAATGGGTGGTTGTTTGCTGAAATTTATGGAGTGATTTTGTCTTGTGTATTATGGGTTTATTTGCATTGTTTTTCATTTCTAATTCTGGATATTGTTGTTGGTTTATGGTATGTGAGAATGGGCTTGCTGGGTGTTTGCAGTTTTGTTTGAATTTCAAAAGTTTTTATGTTTTGGGCCTAGGTTTAATCTGAATAGGGAATTTATTGCTTTCAATGCCCATTTTGTTGTGTCCTTAAATGTTTGAGAGAATGTTTCAGCAGTATTTGCACTACTAAAAAAAAGACATTTTATATCGGTTACTAAAGCTTCCCTATATCGGTTTTTAATATAACCGATATAATATCTTCAATCAAGGTTTTTTATATCGGTTAATATTTTTTTATATCGGTCAATCTTTTTTTATATCGGTTACATAGTAACCGATATAATAATCACTATATATAATATCGGTTAGCACATATGTGATATTAATTGTAATATTTTATATCGATTATTACGAAACCGATATTATATAGTTTTCCAAAACCGATATCACATCTATCTTTTTATATTGATTCTTCTTAAATCACTTTTTTTTAATATCGATTTTTTGGTATTCAGCTCGCTAAAACTAGCAAAAATTCGATAGTTTTCCCTTCCCCCTTTTTTCCCCTGCTCCCGCGATGTGCCCTCTCCCTCTCTCTCTCCCGCCCTCTCATTCTCTCGCTCATCTCTCCCCTGCGTAGCCCTCCATCTCTCTCACTCTCTCACTCTGTCACCGTTTTTCCCAGCCCTATTTGTTCCCGCTTTCGTTCGCCCCTCTCTCGCTCGAATAACCCCCTCTCACCCACCGTCTCTCACTCTAACATCCCTCTCTCGCTCTCTCTCTCTCTGCGAAATAACTGCGGCTCCTCCTAAATTTCTATTTCCTCTCTCTTCTAACCTAATCTCCCAGCAGACTAGAGCTTTGCGTCTCCTCACCTCTCTCCCTCGCAAGTGCAGGTGCGCCTCCCTCTCTGCGATCTTCGACTAGACCTAACAGCTCCCTCTCTCGCACCCTGTCGAGGGCTCTGGTTCGAGCGAAAGCTAAGCTTCTTCCTGCTGCAATGGCCAAGGTCGAGATAGATGGCCTTGAGCTTAAAGCCATGAGGAGAGACGACCATTCATGGCACCCTTGTTAGGTCTCTTTGAGGTGAGTCCTCTTTTTCTCGATTCGTGAGGTGGTTGTTTTTCTTCTGTGAAAATACATGGATTTTGTGTCTTCTACATGTGAAATGCAAGTGGGTTTGTTTAATTTTTGTAGATGCATGTGTATTTAAACCCCCCTCCCCTATTCTCTTGCAGATTCAATGATCAGATTTTATTTTCTTTCTCTCTGCAATTGAGAAATATGTCTGGTTTTCTTCTTCTTTTTTAGTTTAAACATTTTTTTTTTAGTTTTTGACTGAATCCATGTGTTGCAATTGATACTTAATATACAATTCTATTTCATGAGGCACTGCTTTCGGGATGCTTAAAAATCTCCTAGATCTGAAGATCAGAACTATTTAGTTTTCTTTAAGTAGTATGTGGATGGCAATCTGTTTTCATGTCTTGTTTTATGAAATGGTCATTTTTTTCTTTTGCCCTGATTTGGAACCTGGTAGTGTTTTGATTAATGGGTTTCACTGTTTATGATGATTTGTGTATTGGTAGGTTATGATTTCAGTGTTGTTGCTTCTGTTTCCATTGGTGGGTTATGATTGATGATTTCAGTTTTGATGCAATTGGTGAGCTATGAATAGAAGTGCTAGCTTTGATGTTTTGTTGATTTAGTTAGGTTAGTTTTGGTGCAATTTCCCCCATTTTGACATGCTATATATTCATGTCTCTCTCAAATTTATGTACTATAAATTCATCAAACAAATTTAGAGTTCCAACGACAGGATCCTACCGAAGGGGGTTCCTATAATGTTGTCGAGTCTTGTAGTGGATGGGGTTCCTAATGTTGTTGAGTCTCCATACCCAACCTGCTCTTGTGGGGCTGGAAAGTGCAATATTGTTCTAACTGAAAAGGATGGGAAAGATGCTGGTAGGAAGTACTTTTCCTACCCTGTTAAAAAAGTAGTGCTTATTACTTGAATTTGTTTTATTTGTTTCTTGTGATTTTTCAGGAGTTTGCCTTCTGTTGTTAAATGGAACTTGAATATGAGGATAAGGATATTGTTTACTAACAAAGAAAAATGTATGACAAAAGAAATGTACGAAGTTGTTATTTGATAGAATCAAAACAAGGAAATGATGTAAGTATTTCATAAGTCTTTCCATGTCATCCCACATTTCTTTAGATAGATACATTGAATATATAGAAATGTCATCCCACATTTCATAAGTTTTTCTTGCTTTAGTTTAACTTAGCTTGTTAAGTTGTACAGTACATGGAAGTGAATGAACTAACTACACTATACTATATGCATGTGTATATGTGTACATAGAAATTAATTTTTTTATATATATACAAAGGTTTTTATTGTTTAGATGTTAGTATTTTGAGGTATACTGTAGGTTTTTTGGTCGTGCTACAGCAGGTTCTTTTGATGTTAAAAAAGATTGTGAAATTATATCGGTTATAATGTAACCGATATAATAAACCATATGAAACCGATATAACAAACCAATTACATATTTTTATATCGGTTATTCTTAATCAATTATATCGGTTATTATGAAACCGATATAACATTTATTAATTATATCGGTTTGGCTATAAGTTATATCGGTTTTGGCTATAAATTATATCGGTTTTATAATAATTTATGATATAAATACATATGAATATTACATCGCTTTAGGCTTAACCGATATGAAATATTACACTTATTATATCGGTTACGTTTATCTTTTATATCGGGAGTACTTATATCACTTTGAAGTTCACTCAAAAACCGATATTATAGGCCTTTTATATCGGTTTTTAGCCAATATAAAATGCCTTTTTTTTAGTAGTGTTGGTTTGAGGTGATTTTTAGTTTGGGTGGCATTGGGCCATTGCCAAAGAGTTTTGCTCAATTCTGATCATTTCTAACAAAAGCATTAGTGGATATTCTGTGAGTTTGTCATCTTTCCTTGTTGCGATCACCATTTTGGCAATGCATTTTGGTGATGCATTGGTGATGCTTACGAGAGAGTTTTTGTATTTTCTTCTCAAAATTGTAATCTGTTTCCTTACAGAAAGGCATGAAAGGAAGATAAAAATCAAGTTGGGCTGGGGAAAGAATTCATGCTTTTCTTGTTATACTCTCATGACATGCAACATAACTAAGTTTATAGCTATAGTTTTTCCCTTTTAGCAGATTTGTCATAAGGTGTGTGGGTTTGAGTGCCCCCCCCCCCCCCCCCCCCCCCCCCCCCAAGATTTACCTAGTGTGCATGTGTTGCAGGTTTGTGCATGCACCTGGGGTATTAGTCCTGTCGGTTCATATACCATGGGGGATACCCTTGTCAAAAACATTTTTGAAAATTTTGACCTCATATGTGAAAGATTTGATTAGCGATTGGGAACTCAGCTATGACTGATAGTTTTTAAACTCAAACCTTGATTGTGTTCTCTGTCTCAACATCAAACCCAAATCGAGTTTTTGGTTCTAAAACTTGTCTCATATTTGTTTACTTTGCAGTGATAAATATAGAAAGGAAGAAGGTAATCCCATTGATGTGAGGCTGCTAAGCAGTAGTCAATTCACATAGATTTACATGTGTACATTGTGTGTGCATCCCAATAAGTGCATTCACGAGTGGGCAATTGTTGCTAGAAAACTATTTTTCATCATGTAGTTTTACTTTAGATTTTTTTTTAGAAATTTGACTATGAGATATGAATTATCTTCAGGATGGGCTTATCAAGAGAAAGGGTCCTGCAAGTTGGGCTTGTTGCTTTGGAGAAACTGAAACATGCCACAAGGAAGAAAGGGTTAGAAGCCATGCTGGTAAAACACTAATTTGGGAAATACAGTATGCATCTGTATCTATAGACTTTATGAATGTATATAGAGAAAGGGAATAATCTGTACTGCTAATTTATTTATTATTGGAAATAAAAACTTTACCCATCTTAGTTTATTTGTAGTGACACTTCTGATTGATCTATGGTGCATGTGCACTTTTTAAAATTGTACTCCATGTATTTTTTGAGCACTGAATTGAAAATTTTGTTTGGGATGATTCAGTTCAATATTTGGGGCCATGCCTCATTTCTAGTAGTGGTGTTACCTAGGTTATTCTTCTGCTGCATAATTATTTTCCCTAGGTTAGTGAGAGAGTTGAGGTTATGTGTGTTATGTGTGTTTGTGTAGGGTGTTTGGCTACTGATCAACTTAGTTGGTAGGTGTGTGTTGGCTTTGGCTCTATTTTTGGTGGTTGGGTGGTTGAAGTTGCTGCTACAAAACTGATATGGGAGTTTATTGGTTTTGTTTAGTTGGTTTGATCTTGATGAGGTCATTATTAAGAGGGTGTGTTATTTAGTGTGTGTGTGTGTGTGTGAGTGTGTGTGTGAGAGAGGAAGAGTAGGAAAGATCAGAGTGTGTAAAAAAAGAGAAAAAAAATAGATGGCTACAAAACTGATATAGGGGTTTATTGGTTTGATCTTGGCAGATTCTAATTTTTAGTGTACGTTTACACTCATCATTTTCGTGGTTACTTTGGTTCTAATTTTGAGGCAAATTTTATGTAAGAAGATGAAAAGTGTGTGAATGGTAGGTACCAGTTTACACTCACCATCGATGGAGTTTACTTTCATGTAATGGTAGGTACCTTTGCGAATAAATCCCAATGGAAGAAGACGAAAAGTATGTGAATCTTGTAAAATGAACAAACAAGAATTCCCTCATTGTTTTGGTATTGATTTGAATGGATGATCTTTTTCATGTATTTTTTTCCCCATGGCCTATCTAACTTGTATAGACTGCAAGTCCAGTGTTTTTGTTTTTAATTGCAGGTCCAGTGTTTATTTGCAGGTTCTGTTTACATTTTTTATTTTAGTTTATTAATTTATATTTGTAGCAATAAAAAAATTTGGATTTAATTTTTTTTAATTAAAAAACAATTAGTTTTTTTATAAAAAAAAACAATTAAGGTGCGTCTTGCAAGCCGTAAATTGAAACTCGCCAATTCTTTGATGGCCTGCATTTGCAGGTTGTAAAAACATATACTTAATTACGGCTTGCATTTGGAGCCGTTAATCAGATTGTACACAACCCATTTATAGCCCACAAATGCAAGCTATGTAAAACATTTTTCGTTTTAAATATTCACGACTTACTACGTGTGCCATAAACTTAAGCACACCAATGCTTTAACGGCACTCAGTTTGCGTCGTAAAAGTTTAGTATTTACGGCCTGCTTAGGAGGCCATAAATCTGGTCCAAAAAGTCCTAAGAGCATCATTTTCGGCGTGCATTGATCCTACTTACGGCCTGTATATGCACGCTGTAATTACATCGAACCTTTTACGGCAGGAGCTTTTACGGCACGACCCCCATGAGCCGTAAACTTACATTTACGGCACGCATTGCATGCTGTAAAAACCCTAAAATGGTGTAGTGAAAGTGGGTGGTGAAAAACACCTTAACGATGGATCCATTTATTCTCTCTTTTTTAAAGTTTTGACTTAACCAAATCCCCAACTACACAACGTCTTAGAACCCACCCATTTTGTGAATAATAATATGTAAGAAGAGATCACCCCCACTTGACTGTCAATAATAGCAATCTGATATTTGGATACGCAATAATAGGTTTCCAAAATTGTCACCCATCATAGTACTACTCTCGCCCTAGCACGCTTAACTGCGGAGTTCTGATGGGATCCGGTGCATTAGCGCTGGTATGATCGCACTGCAGAGATCTGCTTGAATTATATCAATCCTCTTATGGCCAACATTTCAACCTCCACAAGAGTCAGCTCCTAATTGGCAATGAGGTCGTAGAAGGAAGTCTAGGATCTGCTCCATCCTAGGCATGCAAGAGAGCCTGGTTCAGCTCAAATACTTGGGTTTCCCAATAGTCTTCGGCACTCCAAAGCGAGCTCACTTCCTTCCTCTTCTAGACTCCATTAATGCTCGGTTATCTGCTTGGAAAGCCAAACTACTCTCCTTCGCAGGCCGCCTCATCCTCATTAAGCATGTGCTGTCATGCATTCCCATACACATAGCTGCCATTCTCCCTCTTCATGTTTCTATTTGCAAAGCCATTGAGAGGCTGATGCGCCAGTTTCTTTGGTCTGGGAACGCGCCTTCTTCAAAGATCAGCTACGTGAGTTGGGCTCAAGTTACTCTCCCCAAAGAAGAAGGTGGTCTTGGCATTCGCAGACTTAAAGAAGTAAATGCAGCTTCCTTCCTCAAGCTTGGCTGGCAAGCTTCTACTATGAATTCACTTTGGTCCAGCTGGTTCAAGAATAGATATTTCAGACTCACTACCATCTGGAACACTAATAACACCATCTATGGCTCGTGTATACGGAAGAGAATTCGTAGTCTTGCTCGTCACCTTCACCAAGGCAGTGTCTAGACCTTTGGGAATGGCCAGGACATCGATGTCTGGCCTGATACCTGGAGGGGAGACAGACCATTCTCTTCTGATTTTCAACACTTGCACTTTCCCCCGGATCAGAGCTTAGTTTCCCTCTTCCACTCAGGCTCCTAGCACGTCCTTGCTTACCTTCCAGAGGCAGTCCAGAACCAACTCCTCCTTGCCACCTCCAACCTGACTCCTTCTATTCTTACCAGAGACTCTCTAAGCTGGAAAGGGGCTCCAGATGGCCAGCTATCCATGAAGTTAGCCTGGAACATCATCAGATCCAGGGGTCCTAATCTTCTATGGCCCGACCTGATCTGGAATGGTATCTGTGTGGGGAGATTTCTCGAACTCCGGGATTACGCTAATCACAGCCATCAGATGAGACTAAGCATTCTCACGTGCCATCCGCGTGCCGCCCACGTGGCACCAGATTCACCCCGGCTACCAGGGCAGGGGCTCCGACCGAAGTCAAGCAGGTCCGGACCGCTAGTGCCGAGCTCGGCTACCCCATGTGCCCACCTCGGCAGAAAGCTCCACCTCGGCCGAAGGAGCCGGGACGAAAGCCGAAGCAGGAAAGAGCCTCCACTCGCGCCCCTCATCCCCCACGTCATCAGGCACGTGGAGGAATAGGGGCGTGAGCTAGTGAGACAGATGCGACATCCAGCCGTTCACAATCTTCGCCAGATCCCTGACAGGGCGGCATCCAGCGGCTGAAGCCACATCAGGGCAAGGCCCAAGGGCGGATCCAATGGTACCCCAACCGTCAAAGGCGTCCAACACAATCTGGCCCAACAAGACGCGCATTTAATGCGATGTGGGCTGATCTGACTGGCATTAAATGCAGAGTGGGCTAGATTGGACCGCATTAATTACTTTGTGGGCTGATCATGACTTCCAGTCGAGTCATGGGACCCATGCCAGGATATCATCCGAAGATACGACCCAAGCCTCTATAAATAGAGCCTCATACCACCAGCAAGGTACGCACAATTCAACCCACAGAGCCGTTACTCTGCCTCTCTTCTTCCTCTCCTTCCATTGTTCCAGTTCATTCACTGACTTTGGCATCGGAGAGCCTTGCGCCGCCCAGGCCAGGGTCCTCTGACCGTTTGCTCTTCTCTTTCAGGCTTTCGGACGGTACCTAATCTTCATCACCTCGGATAAGTCCTCTAAGGCTCCCCAGTTATTGTGGGTCATTTTTTTTCTGCACCTACAATTGGCGCCGTCTGTGGGAAAGTAATATCCCAACCTTCCCAACCTTCCCAACCTTCTCAACCCCAATCTCCCAGAAATCATGCCTCCGAAAGCTAGGAAGGGCGGAGAATCCTCGAGAGCAGCGCTCGAGCTGCCAGCACCGTCGACGGACGTCCCTCCTCAGGGGCGGTCCCGAACGGTGCATGGCACATCTGCAGGCGAGGGCCGCTTAGGCTCGCAGCTCTACATTGAGGTCCCCCTCCAAGAGGGACTCGAGGCCTCGTTCTCAGCTGACGAAGTCACGCCACCCCGACGCGACGAGCGTCGGCATGAGCGCCCTCGCAAAGATAAAGCCGTTGCCGTAGAAGAGACGCGTCGCGTTCAACCCCCTGCCGCTGGAAGAGATGTCGCAGCTCAAAATGCTCTCCTCTAGAAGCAGGAGCGGTTAATCCGCGAGCTCCAGCAGCAACTGAGGGCAGCGCAAACTGCCTCATTGAGGCAGGTCTCTGATCCTCAGGGAAAGAAGAGGGACGCCCCGAGCAGGGCAGCCCAGCCTCCTCGTGAGGATCTGAGAGACCATCTGGACCACAAGCGAAGCCAGATCCATGACGAAGGCTCGAGCAACAGCCGAAGTCATCGTAGCCACGATGGCCGAACCCATAGCCATCACAGCCCGAACCACGCTAACCGAAAGCCAAGAGCGCAGACTCCGGAGAAGGACGACGAGCAGGAGCGATTTGACAAATGCGTCAGGTTGGCTCTTCAACACAACCTGGACGTGCGGGACCAGAAGCAGATCTGTGGCCACACCGATCTGGGGGCCTCACCCTTCACGAGGGACATCGAGCGCACCCCCTTGCCCAAAAGGTTCTCTGTCCCGCGGTTCGTCCCCTACGACGGACTGTCCGATCCATACACTCACCTCCGTCACTTCTCCTAGAAGATGTCCATCTGGGGAAACGAGGGCCACCTCAACTGCAAGATCTTCTCCTCCAGTTTGGGTGACTTCCCTCTGAAGTGGTTCTGCGCCCTCCCAGAGAAGTCAGTTTTGAGTTGGAAGGAGCTCCAGCTCTCCTTTCTAAAGAAGTTCCAAGCTTACAGCGCCTTCCCCAAGACAGAGGGGGACCTTCTCGCCCTGAGAATGAAGCAGGGCGAGAGCCTCGCCAAGTTCGCCCGACGATTCTGGGCGGTTTACAGCCAGGTCGAGGGCACTAGGGAGGAGATAGCAATCTTCGCCTTCCAACGTGCCCTGATCCCCGGCCACGACCTCCGGAAGGACTTGGTCGGAGACACCCCAGAGTCCATGCCAGCGCTAATGTCCCGGATAAAGTGCTTTGTCGCCCGGGAGGAAGATGAAATCCAGGCCCGGGAAGAGGACGAAAGACCGGAGCCCGAGCAGAAGAGCAGCCAGCCTCGGCAGAAAGGCGGGAGGCCCTTTCAGAAGCACGAGCCCAAGCAGGCCTGGGCCGCTAGTTCGGCGAAGCCTACGTCGTCCCGATCTGGGGGCACCTGGAGGCCCATACCTCCCACCAACGCCGGTCAGAGCGTCAACGTCGTCTTCAAGGAGCCGATATACCATATCCTGAACAAGATAAAGACCAAGCCGTTCTTCAAGTGGCCTCCGCCCTTGAGGAATGAGCCCACCTCCGGCAGTCGAAGCAAGCTCTACTGCTCCTACCACAAAGATAACGGGCACAAGACTGAAAACTGCAAGTCTCTGAGGTGGTACCTGGAGAAGCTAGCCAGCGAAGGCCACATTCCAGAGTTCATCAAGGCAGAAGATGCCGGCGGCAACGAGGGCCGAGTTCACCAGAGCGCGGCTCGGGATCCAGACAGCGAGGATTCCGAAAAGATCATTAACGTGATCCATCTGGCATCCTCAGTTCCCTCTCCCTCGTCTCGTGGAGGCTCGCGGGCCTGCGCCGAGGCCAGGCGAGCGTCGCACGGGAAGGAGGTGATGAAAGCCGAGCTCGCACCGGCATCCAAAAGAGCTCGCCGCAACCGACCCGCGATCTCGTTCTTATATAAAGATCTAGAGGGAATCCAGCTTCCTCACAATGACCCCCTGCTCCTCACAATGAAGCTGAGGGACTTTACCGTGAAGAGGATTCTCGTCGACTCCGCAGCTCTTCCGAGGTCCTCTACTACGAGTGCTTTAAGAAAATGAACCTCTCGGAAGCAGACCTCACGGAGGTCCGTGCACCCTTGCTAGGGTTGTCCGCCACGCCAGTCTATCCCAAGGGAAGGATCACCCTGGAAACCCGAGTCGGCGGAACTTCCGTGTTAGCCGACTTCCTAGTCTTGGACGCCCCTTCTCCCTACAACGTCATCTTGGGCAGAACGTGGCTCCACAAATTGGAAGCAGTCCCTTCTTCCCTCCACCAGAAGCTGAAGTTCGTCCTCGAGAACAAGGAGAGCAAAATGAAAGTGGTCACGGTAGAGGGAGACCAGCAGCAAGCTAGGCAGTGCATGCTGGTCGCAGTCCCAGCAGAGAAAGAGCCGGAGCGCGTCAACCTCGCCGACTTCGAGAAAGGCCTAGATGAAATCGGCCGAGATCCCGAGAAGAAAAGCATTGAGGGACCTGGCCAAGGTCAGGCTGAACTCGGCAGACCCAGATAGGTTCTTCCTGATCGGCACCCAGCTGCCAGACGAGGAGAGAGCCGAGCTCTCAAGGTTCCTGATGCAGAACGTCGACGTCTTTGCTTGGAGCCCAAACGAAATGGCTGGGGTCGACCCCGAGGTCATGTGCCACAAGTTAAATGTGGACCCCAGCCACAAACCAGTAGTGCAGAGGGCCCGAAGGACAAGGCTACAGCAGACAGACGCGGTCGTCGAAGAGGTCGACAAACTGCTGAAGGCAGGGGCCATCCATGAAGTCCAGTACCCAATCTGGCTGGCTAATACGGTGGTGGTCAAAAAGAAAACTGGTAAATGGAGGGTGTGCGTGGACTTCACAGACTTGAACAGGGCCTGCCCTAAAGACAGTTTCCCCCTTCCAAAGATTGATCAACTGATCGACGCCACCGCTGGCCACGACCGAATGAGCTTCCTCGACGCCTACAGAGGCTATCACCAGATTCCACTGCACGAGCCTAACGAGGAGAAAACGTCATTCATAACCCCCCGCGGCACTTACTGCTACAAGGTGATGCCCTTCGGGCTAAAGAACGCGGGGGCCACGTATCAGCGCCTCGTGACAAAGATGTTCCAGGCTCAGCTCGGCTGAACGGTAGAGGTGTACATCGACGACATGGTCGTCAAATCAGTGCACTCCAGCGACCACCTGGCGGATCTCGGCCAAGTCTTCGACATCCTTCGCGCGTACAAGCTCAAGCTAAACGCTTCCAAGTGCGCCTTCGGCGTAGCCTCTGGCAAGTTCCTCGGCAGTTATTAACGCGGAGGGGGATAGAGGCTAATCCAGACCAGATCACCGCGATCCAGGGCATTCTGAGCCCCTCTACCACGAAAGAAGTCCAGAAGCTCACGGGAATGGCTGCAGCACTCAATCGCTTCATTAGCCGGTCATCAGATAAGTGCAGACCTTTCTTTCAGCTTCTAAAGAAAAATTTAAAATTCCAGTGGACTCCCGAGTGCGACCAGGCGTTGGCCGCAATCAAAACCTATTTGATGTCACCACCCTTACTCTCCACCCCAACTCTGGGGGAGGTTTTGTATTTATATCTTGCGGTCTCGGATCACGTAGTGAGCTCCGTCCTCATCAGGGAGGACGAGGGAGTTCAAAAATCAATTTATTATACGAGCAAGACCCTGCTCGATGCCGAGACCAGGTACCTTCTATTGGAGAAGCTTGCGTTGGCTCTCGTCAGTGCCTCCCGCAAGCTCTCCCATTATTTCCAATCCCACACCATTATGGTGATCACGGAGCATCCACTCTGTTCAATATTCAAGAAGGCTGACTTTTCAGGGCGAATATCAAAGTGGGCAGTTAAGCTGGGGCAGTATGATATACAGTACCGTCCCCGAACTGCGATCAAAGCCCAGATCCTGGCAGACTTCATCGTTGAGTTCGTCTCGCCCAACCCGGCTCCGACCCAGCTCGGCACGGCACTGGGGGGCACAAGGCACGAGCCAGAAGCGACCGAGGTCGAACAGTCTCCCGCCTTGGCATGGAAGATCTTTGTCGACGGATCGTCCACCTCCAAGAGAGCTGGCGCCGACATAGTCCTCCAATCGCCAGAGGGTCTGGTCATAGAGCAGGCTTTCACCTTGGACTTCAAAGTAACAAACAATGAGGCAGAGTATGAAGCACTAATAACAGGGCTGAACAGCGCCCAAATCCTCGAAGCCCAGCACCTAGTGATCTTCAGCGATTCCCAACTGGTAACTAGCCGGCTCGCTGGAGACTACCAGGCCAGGGACGACAGGATGGCGGCCTACTTAGCCCTTGCGAAAAAACTGCTGTCTCATTTCTAGAAAGCCGAGGTCAGGCGGTATCCCGAGATACCAACACGCACGCAGATGCGCTTGCAAACCTGGCATCCGCCGTCGAAGCAGTGAAGAAAAGGACTGTCGAGGTCGGGTCGATATCAAGATCAAGCCTAGAGCTCCACTCACCTCGGCTAGTTCTCTGTGCTGATCTCGGCCCGAGCTGGATGGATCCAATCGTCGCCTACTTGAAGGACGACCAGCTCCCTGAGGACAAGACTGAAGCCCACCGAATCAGACTCAAGGCAGCTCGATTCTGGCTCTCTCCCGAAGGCAAACTCTACAGGAAATCCTTCACAGGTCCATACCTCCAATGCGTCCACCCGAGCAAGGTGGACGACTTCCTGTATGAGATCCACGAAGGAATCTGCGGCAGTCACATAGGAGGTCGATCACTGGCCTACAGAGCAATAAGCCAGGGTTACTGGTGGCCTTACATGCAGAAGGACGCGCAGGTATACGCCAGGAAATGTGAGAAGTGCTAGAAGTTCTCCCACTCTCTCCATCAGCCAGCGCAAGATCTGAGTCCCCTCTCTAGTCCATGGCCCTTCGCTCAATGAGGCCTGGACATTGTGGGGCCTCTTCACCGAGCTCCAGGGAACAAGAGATGGCTGATAGTCGCTACGGACTACTTCACAAAATGGATAGAAGCTGAACCGTTGTCCTCCATCACGGACAAGGACTCCAGGAACTTCGTTTGGAAAAACATCCTAACGAGGTTCGGCATCCCCAGGACCCTGATTTCGAACAACGGGACTCAGTTCGACTCCAAGTCCTTCAGAGACTTTTGCCAAGAGCACGGTATCAAAAACCATTACTCCACTCCGGCATATCCGCAGAGTAATGGCCAAGCCGAAATCTCTAACAAAGTGATCATGGACGGCCTGAAGAAGCGACTGGACAAGGCAAAGGGAAGATGGACAGAAGAGCTTCCGAGCGTGCTATGGGCATACATAACAACTCCAAGGAGGTCCAGCTCGGCGACACCTTTCTCTCTGGCTTACGGGATGGAGGCGGTCATTCCTTTAGAAATCGGCCTTCCCACCCTGAGGACAGAGCTGGTCGACCAAGGCCGAAATGAGACGAACCTGGCAATGGAGCTGGAGCTGGCAGACGAGCGCCGAGAAGCAGCAGCCCTGCGACTGACCAACTATCAGCAGCGGCTGGCCAGGGCATACAATCAAAATGTCAGAGAAAGAATATTCT
The DNA here is from genome assembly GCA_012931725.1 of Litsea cubeba. NCBI lineage: Eukaryota > Viridiplantae > Streptophyta > Magnoliopsida > Laurales > Lauraceae > Litsea > Litsea cubeba. The sequence goes on from CM022946.1 coordinate 55,356,230, forward strand.
CCGTGGGAGAGCTGGTTCTAAAGAAGACCCTGCCAGCTGACAAAGAACCAAACGAAGGGAAGCTGGCCCCGAACTGGCATGGCCCATTCAGGGTAGTCTCACTGGTAGGAAAATCAGCCTACAAGCTCGAAGACTTAGAGGGCAAACCACTGCCGAGACCGTGGAATGCATCCCACCTAAAGAAGTTCTATTTCTAAAGATGTAATGAATCTCAGAATCAATGAAAGCAGCTTTCGCCCTGTCATCAACCTGTCATCTCTCTTTGATTGACTCCGGCAGCTCTGGGTCTACCGCCCTAGAAAAGGCTTCGAGTTCCTACACTCAGTCGTTTCCTAAAGCCCTGGGTCCACCGCCCTGGAAAAGGCTTCGAGTTCCTACACTCAGTCGTTTCCTAAAGTCCTGGGTCTACCGCCCTGGAAAAGGCTTCGAGCTCGGACGCTCAGTCGTTTCCTAAAGCCCTGGGTCCACCGCCTTGTAAAAGGCTTCGAGTTCCTACACTCAATCGTTTCCTAAAGCTCCGGGTCTACCTCCCTGGAAAAGGCTTCGAGTTCCTACACTCAGTCGTTTCCTAAAGCCCTGGGTCTACCGCCCTGGAAAAGGCTTCGAGTTCCTACACTCAGTCGTTTCCTAAAGCCCTGGGTCTACCGCCCTGGAAAAGGCCTCGAGTTCGAACACTCGGTCGTTTCCTAAAGTCCGGGTTTATACACCCCTCAAAGACCGTTGCCAAACTCATGCTCACACAGCCGAGACCAGCGAGATTCTAGATCCGCTTCGGCTCAAGCTCCGGGTTTATACACCCCTCAAAGACCGTTGCCGAACTCATGCTCACACAGCCGAGACCAGCGGGATTCTGGATCCACTTCGGCGCAAGGCAGTTCGTCTCGGCCAAAGCTAGCCATTTCGGCCAAGGTCAGTTTTTAAGAAAGAAAGAGCAATGCAAGCACTGAAGTGCAGAAAAGCAGCACAGAAGTACAAGTGTTACAAGACAGTGCGAAAGAAGTAAAAAAGAATACAAAGACACTGTACACAGATTGAGTGATCACAAAACTCTTCCTTTTTATTCATTGTAAATTGCTTCATTACAAAGGTTACAGAAAAGAAAACAAAGTACAGAAAGGAGGCTCGCAGTCCTCTAAAAACAGAAAATGGAATAAAAGCTGGGAGGCTCTGATCTTCACCGACTCTTCAGGCTGCAGGCTCGAAGACGCCGGTTCGTTGCCTGGAGGTTCTGAGGGATCCTGAATTTCATAGAGCTTTATAATACGCTTTGGTTGGTCAGACTAAAACATTCAGGAACCCCTCCAGTTCGGAGGCCCTGGACCTCGCTGAGCTCTTCAACACCCTCAGGTCAGTGAGACCAAAATTTGAAGAGCCCCCAGGTCCAGCGGGCCTCAATCCCACCCTTAGCTCGGCGATCCTGATATAGCACAGGGGGCTCGCAGGGAGCTCGATGCGACACAAGACCTTGCAGGACCGCCAGACGCAGAGGGTACCACCATCCCACAGTTGCAGAAGACTCCCCTGCAACCGGACCAGGGACGGTTAGCCATGGACCCGCGTTCAGAGAGCGCGTGGTCCACGGGGAACGACTTCAGAGAGCGCGCGGACCACGACGGGCTTCCCCCCTTGGAGAAAGCCGTCCTCAGGCGCAGGGGTTCCCCCCGGATCAAATGTTTCTAAAGGTCCACTGGACATGGCTCCTACGTCAATGTGAATTAAACTATCCTAATTCCTTTTCTTTTCTTCTCCCATGGCGAGCCTACCACCTCTACTTATAGGAAGAAGAAGGGCTCAGTCTCCGAAGGAAGTTATGGGGCGAAGTCTCCCACGCGTTACATGGGACGCACGTCTTCCTGTCTGTTGACCTGCGATCCCTATGGCGCCACGTGGAGACGTCCGCCCGTTTCCCTCATCGGCCGTATCACCATGCTTACTGCTATTTATGGTTTCCGGAATACGGAGAATCGGCACAGATAGCTATGAAGACCGTTCGACTCTCTCTAGGGTCGCGCATCACATTAAAGCCATTCAATATCACATCCAGAAGCGAAAGAGAGAAAAATGCAGAGAAAAATGCACAAGTAAAGAAGCCCGTTTTTCATTAATAGCAAAGAGTATTACAGGCCCGGAAGCTATTTACAAGAGAAGTAAAGAGAAGCAAGACTACTGCGGCTTCGGCGACTCCACCAAGTCGATCACTGTCTCAGCCGGTCCGGCGGTACCAGCCGCCCCAACAAGAGCGGTGCCCGATGCCTCGCTGACAGCAGGGGCAGTGACCGATGCCTCGCCAACAGATGGGGCAGGAGAAGTACCCTCCAGGGGCTCGACCGGGGCATCGCTGGCGGGCGCGACAGCAACTGGAGCGGCATCCGGAGCAGGAACGACAGCAGGAGCCTCGACTGGGGCGCTTTCGGCCAAAGGAGTGGGGCTCGGCTCAGGAGCCGGGTCCGAGTACTTCGGCAAGTCCCGATAGACAAGGTGGTCTTCAGGAACCCCCGCACGCCTCAGTGCGGCCAAGCATCCTTCCTCGAACAGAATGGAGGTGATCTCCTCCACCTGCTTCTCATACAACTCTGTGGCATGGTCCACCCCATTCTAGAAAGCGGATTGGGCCTCGGACAGAAGAGAGGCCTTCTCCTTTTCCAGCTCGGTATTCGCCGTCTTCAACTTCTCTCTTTCAGCGCGCCCGGCCAGCACTTCCCCGCGCAACCTCGTCCCCTCGGCCGCCGATTCAGACTTTGATCTGGCCAGTTCCGACTCCAGCTCGGCGGTCCTCTTGTTCTTCGCCCAGACCTCGCCTTTCAGCTGATTAGCTTTTGACGTGAGTTCGGCAACATCAGCCAGAGCCGACGCCAGCCGGGCAGTCTCTTCAGCACTAGCCTTCTTCAGCCCCTCCATTCCCTTCCTCAGCTCTTCTAGCTCCTTCTTCAGCCTTTCCCTTTCAGACTCCAGCTGAGTGACCCTCGCGGCGTTCCTGTCACTCCTCCCCACCACGGTCAGGAGCCTTTGCACGTTCTGCAAAGGGAAAAAGTGAATCAAACAGGAGCAGTCGAGCTAAGCCACTTGAAGAAGAGCGCTCAAAACACTTACCAGAAGGTTAGCCTGGATCGCCGAGACCATCAAGCTTTCGTTGTCGAACCTCTCGTGCGTCTCCATGTCTCGCGGCAGAGCGCAGGCTTTGGCGAGAGCTCCGATGATGTCGGCGTTCCCCATCAACCGGTCCTCGACGTTCAAAGGCTTACCGGGTTGCGTCTCCATCCTCGGTCTGCATGGCGCTGGGGCAGTTCAAGGTCCGGAAGCCGATCCGGACCCTTACCCTACCGAGATGGTGAGCTCGCGGGCCGCCCCGCCAGTCGACTTGCTGGCCGGCGCATTCTTCTCAGCTGGAGCCTTGACTCCGGGGGCTCGCACAGGAGTTTTACCCTTCGGAGGCTGTTCAGCCCCCGAGTCCTTCTCCCCCGCCTTGGACTTCTTCCTGGGCGGGGACCCCTCCCTCGGGCGCTCCGGCGAGCGTCGCCGCACTCCCTCGCTCGGAGCAGGGGCAGGGGTAGGAGCAGAAGTGGCGCCAGCACCCCCTGAGCCCGAAGCTGCGCGGGTACTGGCAGATGATGGCGTCGCAGAGGAGGAAGACCCCCGCCTGAACTTGGCCGCCAGATCCTTAACAACTGGCGCTCTTGAGCTTCCCTCCATACCTTCTTCCCGATCGGACGAATAAGCGTCCACTATCTGCGTCAGGTTCGGTAACTCCGAATTAGAGGTGGACGCCTCGGCGCAAGACGCAGCTCGGCTTGCAGCAGGATCGGTCAAAGGGATCCCGGCAGGCACGGCAACGGAGACGGTAGGACGATCAGGATGCGCCTCGTCCTCCTCGGCTACTCCGGTTCTCCTGTAGTGACCGCGGTACCTCGGCGTATACCCGAGCAGCTTCCAAGCCGACCTGGTCTCGTGCCCTTTGTATCTTTCTACCTTATTGATGTCGTCGACGTTCCTCCTCCAGCCTTCACTCGCAGCTCGGCGTCGCCTCGCGCCCGCCTCTGCACAACAGACAATAAGAGTGTCAGCTCGGCATCATCGAGATCAAGCAAAGCGAGTAAGAGAAAAGAAGCGGTGTTTACTTGGGACAGTCCCGGGGCGACGAGGGACCATCAGCCTCCTGCTGTCGCCAGCGCCGAACTCCCAGTCCCCCGACACACAGAAGAAAGTTTCCTCGGCATTCTTACTCGAATCCTCCAAGGCCAGGACGAAGCCTCTTCGCTGCGGCTTCACCCGGAGATAGTATTTCCCTTCCCCAGCCTTGCAGATATCATAGGTATCCTCGATATCGTGGACACTCAGGTCGGTCCCCAAAATCTCATTCAGCTTCGTCGTGCCCATGATGACCTTATAGCCATTAGGCATCAGCTGGCACGGGGTAATAGACCAGGCACTAAGGCAGGCCCTAAGCAAGGGGTACAGAGGAAATCTTACCCCGCCCTCGATCACGGAGATCAGAGGGAACGGCATCCAGCCGCAGGACCAGCGAAGCATGGCATAATCGACGGAGTCTGCCGGCTTGAGGAGGACTCCCTCCGAAATATTGAAAGCGGCCCTAAATCTGGCTATGCCCTCTTCAGTATCTAACTCAAACCTAGGGGTGCCCATGTCTAAGAAGGGTGACAGCGAAGTTAAACCCTAGAAGTCGCGAAACCCCAAGAAAAAACTAGACAGAGGCACGAAGCAACTTACAGAGACGAAGGGGCGAATCAAGAACAGATCCAGGCACGTCCTACGGTCGTCCTCGCTAGAGAGATCTCGAGCAGCAGAGCAGAAATCAAAGGTGAAGGCAAAGGCGAAAAGAAATCAGAAACAAGAAAGGAAGAAGACGACCCTATTTATGGAAAGGGAACCCTCGATTGAATACCACTTTCGAATTCGAAAAGACGAACTTCGCAGCCCGTGCCCATCCCATCAATGGGACAACGCAATCAGTGAAGAGGCTACGCGTGTAGCCGTCGACTCGCTTCCCAGGACAGACAGGGCAGAGCATTTATTGCTTCAGAAAAGTTGAAACGACACCAGGCAATGATCGCCGCATCCCCAGACGGATTTTTCTAGCTTTCGACCACTAAAGGCTAGGACGCTTAAGAGGTCAAAAGCTAGGGGGCAATTGTGTGGGGAGATTTTCAGAACTCCAGGATTACTGCTAATCACAGCCATCAGATGAGACTAAGCATTCTCACGTGCCATCCGCGTGCCGCCCACGTGGCACCAGATTCACCCCGGCTACCAGGGCAGGGGCTCCGGCCGAAGTCAAGCAGGTCCGGACCGCTAGCGCCGAGCTCGGCTACCCGATGTGCCCACCTCAGCAGAAAGCTCCACCTCGGCCGAAGGAGCCGGGACTGAAAGCCGAAGCAGGAAAGAGCCTCCACTCGCGCCCCTCATCCCCCACGTCATTAGGCACGTGGAGGAATAGGGACGCGAGCTAGTGAGACAGATGCGACATCCAGCCGTTCACAATCTTCGCCAGATCCCTGACAGGGCGGCATCCAGCGGCTGAAGCCACATCAGGACAAGGCCCGAGGGCGGATCCGATGGTACCCCAACCGTCAAAGGCGTCCAACACAATCTGGCCCAACAAGACGCGCATTTAATGCGATGTGGGCTGATCCGACTGGCATTAAATGCAGAGTGGGCTGGATTGGACCGCATTAATTACTTTGTGGGCTGATCATGACTTCCAGTCGAGTCATGGGACCCATGCCAGGATATCATCCGAAGATACGACCCAAGCCTCTATAAATAGAGCCTCATACCACCAGCAAGGTACGCACAATTCAACCCACATAGCCGTTACTCTGCCTCTCTTCTTCCTCTCCTTCCATTATTCCAGTTCATTCACTGACTTTGGCATCGGAGAGCCTTGCGCCGCCCAGGCCAGGGTCCTCTGACCGTTTGCTCTTCTCTTTCAGGCTTTCGGACGGTACCTAATCTTCATCACCTCGGATAAGTCCTCTAAGGCTCCCCAGTTATTGTGGGTCATTATTTTCTGCACCTACAGTATCTCTTTTAACAATCTAAGCTGCTTTGGGTGGCGCCTCATGCTCAACAGAACCCCAACAGAAATTTGTCTTCAGAGCCTTGGTTTTTCCTTAGCTTCTAGATGCAATGTCTGCTGTAATGATGAAAACTCCACCACTCACATCTTCTTCTCATGTGCTCAAGCCAGATCCTTATGGCATTGGCTTCTCCAAGCTGCTAATGCTCATGCACCCGACCATCTTCTCTTCTTCTTCTCTCTGGCATACTCTATCTACAGGTAAAGATACAACTGGTAAAAAATTCATGGCGGCGGCCTTCATCAATGTAATTCATGCTCCGTGGAAGGCTAGGAATTCAGCCATTTTTGAAGCTCATCATGTCCCCTTCAACCAGATCCTTTCTCAATTGCAGGACAATCTTTGCTTCTCCCTAAAGAAGATCTCCAAGGCCTTTTGCAACCATCAGCTCAGGTCTATCTTTAATGTTTTGAGTATCACTGAAGCTTCTTCTCTCATTGTGCTTTAGTCTTTCTTTGACTCCTTTTTTGTTTCAGCTTCCATAGCTCCTTCTTGGGGGCTCCTCTGAGCCTGTGTAATTTTTTTGTTCTTTGTTCTCTTCAATACAATTATCCTTTTAAGCAAAAAAAAAAAAAAAAAAGTTTCCAAAATTGTAAGTTTTCAACACAGGTAATGGAGCAGGCTGATGCTACAAAGAAGAAGAAGTTCATCAAGATCTTGAAGAAGATGTGATCCGGTATTCGATTCTTATTTTGCACGTACTCTCACTTGTTTGTTGATTGGAATAGTTGATGGTTGTTGGTCACGATCTCACTGAAAGATGGCTCCAACCTTTGTGGCATGCTAGACTGAAAATAATATTTGGAGAAATATGATGGGTTGCCCAGTTGACTGGATACCCCACTTCTCACTTAACTACCGAGAGTTTGATCCCTTAGTTTCTCTTTCTTCGGATGTAGGCTTCTTTCCCCATGGCTTCAGCTACTGAACGATATGCATATTCAACAAGTGACCCCCACTGTGGAGTATATCATATAAGATACTTGAGGATCCTGGGTCCTAATTTGAATTACCATATCAAAGATTTGTAATTTGCATTATCATATCGTCCACACCTTGAATGGTCGCCTTCTCATAACATTGATGAATATGGCTATCTATGATATCTTCTCAACCATCCATGCATACTATAGTCATCATGACCCGTCAAACAATTAAAGAAAGCAATCAATGAATTTTCATCCATCCATGCCTACAGCACTGACAGCATTGTATGTCAAATCATCACAAGTAACTATCCAATGATTTTTCATTAATTAATTGGGGGTGATTGGCTTACATGTCACCAATTAGTAGGCCTATCAATGGGTCAGGCCGGGCATGGGCATGGTTTGTCCAATCCTGTCCCAAATTTTGAACGGGCCTGATCGGGAATTGTCCAATCTCGGCCCTAAATTGAGTGGGCCTATGTCAAATCCCATCCCGTGCGGGCTCGGACTAGGCCCAGGCCAGGCCTGTGCTTTAGCATTTTCATCAAATGAGTTGTCTTTTTTCTTCTTAATGGGTGAAGCTCTGTTAATAAATATGATAATGATGGCCGGACAAGGGGTGGACCAAATTTCAAAAGGTCTAGATACTAGATACTAGATATTAAGTCTTCAAAATGAAGGGAAGTAAATCTATCAAAAATTACAAACCTAAACTCAATAGTGGATCCAGTCCAAGTATCAAATTGAGTCCACTGCCAATTCATAGTGTGGGTTTTTTGTGTGGAGTCGGAAACGATTGAATTCATAAAAAATAGTATATCCAGACCTAGCCCAAGTTAGAAATAAAGGCATGTATCCGGCCAAAGCTTAACACAAATCGTAATTGTTTGACCTAAGCTTGCCCATTGTCAATTGATGCACATTGAGCTGGCCAAATAAGGCTCCTTATCAATTGCACAGGCTCACAAATGCTTTGACAAATTATTACTAAATTACAAACAATCCTTATTCAAATCAGTCCGAGCCAGGCTTTGGGCTTTCTATCATTTAATCCAAGCCTGGCCCAAATGCTATTGTGCCTAAATTATATATCTAGGCTAGGCCCATAAACACCTCTGTTTGTAACTCAATATGTTTGGTTTACCTATCGAACTGATAAAACTCAAGACTTTTAAGCCGATTATCTTAAATCTTCATAGATTTTGAGTACTTCATAATTAAAAACAAAACGTCCTAAAGATTTTAACCTATGATTCTAATTTTCTATGCTCTTGTGGGACCAATTCATGATCTAAACTATTTAATACTCTCATTTTATATTTTAATGATATACATCCAAATATTTAGTTTCAGTACGCCTGTGAAGACCACCATCCAATGAAAACTAGTGGTTTTAACAAACATGAAACATGAACATAACTTTAGCACATGTTGGTATAGATAATGGCATTAGGTGTTTCTGATATTGAAGCCAACTGGCAGCTCTAATGAAAAACAAACGAAATATATATTACAAATCACATAGTGAGAAGTGACTTAGGCTCGAGTACTTCTTTTGAGAAGTGGCTAAGACCCAAACTTCACTTTTCTTTCTTTCATTTTTTTTTTTTTTTTTTTGTATTGCAGTATTTTGCAAATAGGGATCAGATCAGTCCAATTGGATATACCATGGAGGGAGGAGACATTTTGGAGGGTTCTCATTAAAATAAATAAAACTGAGTAAAATAATCTTGAGGGCGGGCCGGGCCTGGCCTGGACAGGCCGGGCATGCTTTGCCCATTCCCAGTCCCATTTTGGCCAGGCTTTCAAATAATTGTCCAAGCCCAGCGGGCTAGGCTCAAATTTTTTTAAAAACCCTGTGTTTTCTGGCTTGGGGCGGGCTAGGCCGGGTACCCATTTCAACGGGCTAAATTGACAGGCGTACCAATAAGGCTTGAAGACTTTCTTTGATCAAAGTGAGATACTACTCTCAGTCTTAAAGCAAAGAGTAAATGATGATTTCGAGCATTGTTGATTCATTATAAATAGCTGTATTATTTCTGTGTGGGGAGATTTCCAGAGCTACAGGATTAAGCTAATCACAGCCATCAGATGGGGCTAAGCATTCTCACGTGCCATCCTCGTGCCATCTACGTGGCACCAATCTCACCCCGGCTACCAGGGCAGGAGGTCCGGCCGAAGTTAGGCAGCTCCGGACCCTTAGCGCCGAACTGGCCCACCTCGGGAATCATCTCGGCAAAGAGTCCACCTCGGCAGGGCCACCCCGGATGCCATCTCTGCAGAGAGCTCTACCTCGGCTGAAGCCACCTCGGCTGAAGCCACCTCGGCTGAAGAAGCCAGGACAGCAGCCGAAGTAAGAAAGAACCTCCACTCACGCCCCTTATTCCCCACGATGTCAGACACGTGGAGGAATAGGGGCGCAGGCCAATAAGACAGATGTGACATCCAGCCGTCCACTATCTTCTCCGGATCGCTGACATGGCGACATCCAGCGGCTGAGGCCACATCAGGGCAAGGCCCGAGGGCAGATCCGCTGATACTCCAACTGCCAAAGGCGCCTAGCACAGTCTGGCCCAACAAGACATGCATTTAATGCAATGTGGGCAGACCCGACTAGCATTAAATGCTGAGTGGGCCGGATTAGACTGCATTTATTACTTTGTGGGCTGATCATGACTTCCCAGTCGAATCATGGGACCCACACCAAGATATCTTCTGAAAGGTACTATCCAAACCTCTATAAATAGAACCCCATGCACCATGCAAGGTACGCACAATCTAATTCACAGAGCCCTTACTCTGCCTCTCTTCTCCCTCTCCTTCCACTGTTCCAGTTCCCATACTGACTTTGGCATCGGAGAGCCTTGCGCCGCCCAGGCCAGGGCCCTCTGACCGTTTGCTATTCCCTTTCAGGCTTCCGGACGGCATCCAGTCATTTCCAGTTAACACCATCTTCTCGGATAAGTCCTGTAAGGCACCCTCTTATTGTGGGTCATAATTTTCTGCACCTACAATTGGCGCCGTCTGTGGGAAAGTAATATCCCAACCTCTCAAAATCTCAAAAACCTTCCCAACCTTCTTAACCTCAACCTTTCAGAAGCCATGCCTCCGAAAGCCAAGAAGGGCGTAGAATCCTCAAGGGCAGCGCTCGAGCTGCCACCACCGCCAACGGACGTCCCTCCTCAAGGACGCTCCCGTACGGTGCATGGCACGACTGCAGGCGGGGGCCGTTTAGGCTCTCAGCTCTTTATCGAGTTCCCACTCCAAGAGGGGCACGAGGCCTCGACCTCGTCAGAAGAAGTCGCGCCACCCAGACGCGCTGAGCGTCAGCATGAGCGTCCCCGGAAGGACAAAGCCGTGGCCGTAGGAGAGACGCGCCACGTTCGACCCCCTGCCACTGGAGAGGTTCCCGAAGCTGCTCTCCTCCAGAAGCAACTCCAGAAGCAAGAGCGGCTGATTCGCGAGCTCCAGCAGCAGTTGAGGGCAGTGCAAACTGCCTCCTTGAGGGAAGTCTCTGAACCTCAAGGAAAAAAGAAGGACGCCCCCAGCAGGGCAGCCCAGCCTCCTCGTGAAGACCTCAGACATCATCTGGATCAGAAACGGAGCCAGATTCGTGACGAAGGCTCGAGCAACAGCCGAAGTCACCATAGCCGCGATGGCCGAACTCACAGCCGTCGCAGCCCAAGCCATCCCAAGCGGAAGTCCCGAGCTCAGACTCCAGAGAAGGACGACGAGCAAGAGCGATTTGACAAACGTGTCAGATTGGCTCTCCAGCACAACTTGGATATGCGGGACCAGAAGCAGCTCTGTGGTCACACTGATCTCGGGGGCTCGCCCTTCACGAAAGAGATCGAGCACACCCCCTTGCCCAGGAAGTTCTCCGTCCCGCGGTTCATCCCCTATGACGGACTGTCCGACCCATCTGCACACCTCCGACACTTCTCCCAGAAGATGTCCATCTGGGGGAACGAGGGTCACCTAAACTGCAAGATCTTCTCCTCCAGTTTGGGTGACCTCCCCCTGAAGTGGTTCTGCTCTCTCCCGGAGCAGTCAGTTTCCAGTTGGAAGGAGCTCCAGCTCTCCTTCCTGAAGAAGTTCCAAGCATACACCGTCGTCCCCAAGAAGGAAGGGGACCTCATCGCCCTGAAAATGAAACAGGGCGAGACTCTCGCCAAGTTCACCCACCGATTCTGGGCGGTTTACAGCCAGATCGAGGGCGCAAGGGAGGGGATAGCCATCTACGCCTTCCAGCATGCCCTGATCCCTGGCATCGACTTGCGAAAGGACTTGGCCGGAGACACCCCAGAGTCCATGTCAGAATTGATGTCCCGGGTGAAGCGCTTCATCGCCCGGGAAGAAGACGAGATCCGAGCTAAGGATCAGGACGGGCATCCGGAGCCCGAACAGAAGAATGACCAACCTCGGCAGAGAGGCGGGAGGCCCTCCCAGAAACAGGATCCCAAGCGGGCCTGGGTCTCCAGTTCGGCGAAGCCTTCGTCGTCCAGGTCTGGGGGCAGTTGGAAGCCCAGACCTCCCTCCAGCGCCAGTCAGAGCGTCAACGTCGTCTTCAAGGAGCCGATCTACCGCATCCTGGCCAAGATCAAATCCAAGCCGTTCTTCAAGTACCCTCCGCCCATGAAGAATGAGCCCACCGAAGGCTCCCGGAGCAAGCTCTACTGCGCCTTCCATAAGGGCAACGGGCACAGGACTGAAGAATGCAGGACTTTGCAGGGGTATCTGGAGAAGCTGGCCGAACAGGGCCACATCCCAGAGTTCGTCAAGGCAGGTGATGCCGGCGGCAGCGAGGGCCGAGTTCACCAGAGCACGGCCCAGGCTCCAGACAGCGAGGACTCAGAGAAGATCATCAACGTGATCCATCTGGCGTCCTCAGCTCCCGCTTCCTCATCCCGGGGAAGCTCTCAGACCCGTGCCGAAGCCAGGCGGGCTTCGCACGAGAAAGAAGTAATGAAAGCCGAACTCGCTCCGGCGTCCAAGAAAGCCCGCCGCGACAGACCAGCCATCTCGTTCTCGGATCGAGATCTAGAGGGAGTCCAGGTCCCTCACAACGACCCCCTGCTCCTCACCATGAAGCTGAGAGACTTCACCGTAAAGAGGATCCTCGTCGACTCCGGCAGCTCCTCCGAGGTCCTGTACTACGACTGCTTCAAGAGGATGAAGCTCTCCGAAGCAGACCTCACCGAGGTCCGAACACCCTTGCTAGGGTTATCCGCCACGCCAGTCTATCCCAAGGGTCGGATCACCTTGGAAACCCGAGTTGGCGGAGCATCCGTGTCAGCCGACTTTCTGGTTGTGGACGCCCCTTCTCCCTACAATGCCATTCTGGGCAGAACGTGGCTCCACAAGCTAGAGGCAGTTCCATCCTCCCTCCACCAAAAGCTGAAGTTCGTCCATGAGAACAAGGAGGGCAAGATGGAGGTGGTCACAGTGGAGGGAGACCAGCAGCAGGCCAGGCAGTGCATGATGGCCGCAGTCCCGGCAGTAAAGGAGACAGAGCGCGTCAACCTGGCCGAGTTCGAGAAAGGCCTTGATGAGATCGGCCGGGACCCTGAAAAGAAGAGCATCGAAGACCTGGCCGAGGTCAGGCTAGACCCGGCAGACCCAGACAGGTTCTTCCTGATTGGCACCCAGCTGCCAGACGAAGAAAGGGCCGAACTCTCTCGGTTCTTGATGCAGAATGTGGACGTCTTCGCTTGGAGCCCAAACGAAATGCCTGGGGTCGACCCCGAGGTCATGTGCCACAAGCTCAATGTCGACCCCGACCACAAACCAGTAGTGCAGAAGGCCCGCAGGACCGGGCTGCAGCAGACAGATGCGGTCGTCGAAGAGGTCGACAACCTGCTAAAAGCAGGAGTCATTCGGGAAGTCCAGTACCCGGTATGGCTGGCCAACACGGTGGTGGTCAAGAAGAAAACTGGGAAGTGGAGGGTGTGCGTAGACTTCACCGACCTGAACAGGGCTTGCCCTAAGGACAGTTTTCCCCTCCCAAAGATTGACCAACTGATCGACGCCACCGCTGGTCACGACCGAATGAGCTTTCTTGACGCCTACCGAGGCTATCATCAGATCCCACTCTACGAGCCTGACGAGGAGAAAACGTCATTCATCACCCCCCGCGGTACATACTGCTATAAGGTGATGCCCTTCGGGCTGAAGAACGCGGGGGCGACCTATCAGCGCCTCGTCACGAAGATGTTCCAGGCCCAGCTCGGCCGAACGGTAGAGGTGTATATCGACGACATGGTCGTCAAATCTGTGCGCTCCAGCGACCATCTGGCGGATCTCGGCCAAGTCTTCGGTACCCTTCGCGCGTACAAGCTCAAGCTCAACGCTTCCAAGTGCGCCTTCGGCGTAGCCTCTGGCAAGTTTCTCGGCAGCTTGGTAACGCGGAGGGGGATAGAGGCCAATCCGGAACAGATCACTGCCATCCAGGGCATCCAGAGTCCCTCTACCACAAAGGAAGTTCAGAGGCTCACAGGAATGGCCGCCGCACTCAATCGCTTCATCAGCCGCTCATCAGATAAGTGCAGGCCTTTCTTCCAGCTTTTAAGAAAAAATTTAAAGTTCCAGTGGACCCCCGAGTGCGACCAGGCATTGGCCGCACTCAAAACTTATTTAATGTCACCACCATTGCTCTCCACCCCGACTTTGGGGGAGATTCTGTATTTGTACCTTGCGGTCTCGGATCACGCAGTGAGCTCCGTCCTCATCAGGGAGGACGAGGGAGTTCAAAAGCCAATCTATTACACGAGCAAGACCCTGCTCGATGCCGAGACCAGGTACCTCCTGTTGGAGAAGCTTGTGTTGGCTCTTGTCACCGCCTCCCGCAAGCTCTCCCATTATTTTCAATCCCACACTATTGTGGTGATCACGGAGCATCCACTCCGTTCATTGTTCAAGAAAGCTGACTTTTCAGGGCGCATATCAAAGTGGGCAGTAGAACTGGGGCAGTATGACATACATTACCGTCCCCGAACTGCAATCAAAGCCCAGATCCTGGCGGACTTCATTGTCGAATTCGCCTCCCCCAACCCGGCTCCGACCCAGCTCGGCACGGCACTGGGGGGCACTGGGCAAGAGTCAGTAGAAACAGAAGTCCAGCAGTCTCCCACCTCGGCATGGAAGATCTTTGTCGACGGATCGTCCACCTCCAAGAGAGCTGGCCTCGGCATAGTTCTCCAATCGCCAGAGGGACTGGTCGTAGAGCAAGCCTTCACCTTGGACTTCAAAGCGACGAACAATGAGGCAGAGTACGAAGCAATGATTGCAGGGTTGAACAGCGCCCGAATCCTCGGAGCCCAGCATCTGGAGATCTTCAGCGACTCTCAACTGGTAACTAGCCAGCTCGCTGGGGACTACCAGGCCAGGGACGACCGGATGGCGGCCTACTTAGCCCTGGCGAAAAAGCTACTCTCCCAATTCCAGAAAGCCGAGGTCAGGCAAATATCCCGAGATACCAACACGCATGCAGATGCGCTTACAAACCTGGCCTCCGCCGTCGAAGCAGGAAAGAAGAGGACCATCGAGGTCGGGTCAGTATCAAGGTCAAGTCTAGAACTCCATTCATCTCGGCTTGTCCTCTGTGCTGACCTCGGCCCCAGCTGGATGGATCCAATCGTCGCCTACTTGAAGGACGACCAGCTCCCTGAGGACAAGACAGAAGCCCACAAGACCAGGCTCAAGGCAGCTCGGTTTTGGCTCTCTCCAGAAGGCAAACTCTACAGGAAGTCCTTCACAGGTCCATACCTCCAGTGTGTCCACCCGGCCAAGGTGGACGACTTCCTGTACGAGATCCATGAAGGAATCTGCGGCAGCCATATAGGAGGTCGGTCATTAGCCTACAGAGCAATCAGCCAGGGTTACTGGTGGCCCTACATGCAGAAAGACGCCCAGGTCTACGCCAGAAAATGCGAGAAATGCCAGAAGTTCTCCCACTCCCTCCATCAGCCAGCGCAGGATCTGAGTCCCCTCTCCAGTCCATGGCCCTTCGCTCAATGGGGCCTGGACATAGTGGGGCCTCTTCACCGAGCTCCAGGGAACAAAAGATGGCTGATAGTGGCTACGGACTACTTCACAAAGTGGATAGAGGCTGAACCGTTGTCCTCCATCACGGACAGGGACTCCAGGAACTTCGTTTGGAAAAACATCCTTACGAGGTTCGGCATCCCCCGGACCCTGATTTCGGATAACGGGACTCAGTTCGATTCCAAATCCTTCAAAGACTTCTGCCAAGAGCACGGCATCAGAAACCATTACTTCACCCCGGCATATCCACAGAGTAATGGCCAGGCAGAAATCTCGAACAAAGTGATCCTGGACGGCCTGAAGAAGCGACTGGACAAGGCAAAGGGCAGATGGACAGAAGAGCTTCCGAGCGTGCTGTGGGCATACAGAACAACTCCAAGGAGGTCCACCTCGGCGACACCTTTCTCTCTGGCCTACGGGATGGAGGCGGTCATTCCCTTGGAAATCGGCCTTCCTACCCTGAGGACAGAGCTGGTCGACCAAGGCCGAAATGAGACGAACCTGGCGATGGAGCTAGAACTGGCGGACGAACGACGAGAAGCAGCAGCCCTGAGACTAACCGATTACCAGCAGCGGTTAGCCAGGGCATACAATCAAAATGTTAAGGAAAGAAGGTTCGCCACGGGAGAGCTCATTTTAAAGAAGACCCTGCTAGCTGACAGAGAACCAAACGAGGGGAAACTTGCCCCAAACTGGCATGGCCCGTTCAGAATAGTCTCACTGGCAGGAAAGTCAGCCTACAAGCTCGAAGATTTGGATGGCAAGCCGCTGCCGAGACCGTGGAATGCATCCCACTTAAAGAAATTTTATTTCTAAAGATGTAATGAACTTCAGAATCAATAAAAGCAGCTTTTGCCTTGTCATCAATCTGTCTCTCTGGTCGACTCCGGCAGCTCAGGCTCTACGCCCTGGAAACGGCTCCGAGTTCCACACTCAGCCTTTCCTAAAGCCCGTGTCTTGGACACACTCAGGCTCTACGCCCTGGAAACGGCTCCGAGTTCCTACACTCAGCCTTTCCTAAAGCCCCGTGTCTTGGACACACTAAGGCTCTACGCCCTGGAAACGGCATGGAAGAGTTCCTACACTCAGCCTTTCCTAAAGCCCCGTGTCTTGGACACACTCAGGCTCTACGCCCTGGAAATGGCCTGGAGTTCCTAAACTCGGCCTTTCCTAAAGCCCCGTGTCTTGGACACACTCAGGCTCTACGCCCTGGAAACGGCCTGGAAGAGTTCTTACACTCGGCCTTTCCTAAAGCCCCGTGTCTTGGACACACTAAGGCTCCACGCCTTGGGAATGGTCTAGAGTTCCTACACTCAGCCGTTTCCTAAAGTCCGGGTTCGTAAACCCCTCACAACGGCAGATCGGCCAAGGACGGTTCCCTGAAGTCCGGGTTCATACACCCCTCAGAAGGCCATTGCCGAACTCACTTTCGCCGAGCCGGGGCTAACGGAATGGGTCCACTTCGGCACAATGCAGCTCGTCTCGGCCAAAGCCAGCCCTTTCGGCCGAGGTCAGTGCCAGCATTTAAACGCAAATCCAAGCATTCCGGAACAGCGCAAAGAAATGAGAAAAAGAACTCAAAAGCACTGTACACAGTTTGGGTAATCACAGAATTCCTTTTTTATCCATTGCAAACTGCTTCATTACAAGAAATACAGAACAGAAAGCAAAGTACAGAAAGGAGGATCACAGTCCTCTAAAAACAGAAAATAGAGAAAGGCTAGGAGACTCTGATCTTCACCGACTCTTCAGGCAGAAGGCTCGAGGACGCCGGATCGCCGCCTGGAGGTTCTGAGCGATCCTGGACCTCACTGGGCTCTGCAACACCCTCGGCGGCCAGTGGGACCAGCCAAGCTTGAAGAAGCTTCCCGGTCCAGCAGGGCCTCATCCCACCTTCCGTACGACGGGCGCACAGGGTCGTGTCGGACGAGAATGCGCCACCGTCCCCTTGCAGCGCATCCTCACTCTGTCTGGCCAAGGGCGGATGGCCGTGAACCCGCGTTCAGAGAGCGCGTGGCCCACGGGGAGTTCCTTCAGAGAGCGCGCAGACCACGACAGCCTTCCCCCCTCAGGGATAGCCGTCCAACGGCGCAGGGTTCCCCCCGGATCATATAACTTCGGACACCTCCCAGACATGGTTCCTACAACTATGTTCCTTCCTTCTCCCATGGCGAGCCTGCTCCCCCTACTTATAGGATGGAGAAGGGCTCAGTCTCCAAAAGGAGTTATGGGGCGAAGTTTCCCACGCATTACTGGGAATGCGCGACTGTCGACCAGTGACCCCTATGGCGCCACGTGGAGACATCCGTCAGATTCCCTCGTCGGCCGCGCCACCATGTTTATTACTATTTAAGATCGCCCAAGATACGGAAGATCAGCGCGAATACCAATGAAGGTCACCTAAGATACGGAAGATCAGCGCGAATACCAATGAAGGTCACCTAAGATACGGAGGATCAGCGCGAGTACCAAAGAAGATCGCCTAAGGCATGGAGTGCCGACGCTAGCGCCCAAGAGGACCACTCGACACTCGGTACTAACGTTTCGTCACAAGGAGCACTCTGCCGAACTCAAGCAATCGAAGTACCAAGCTTAAAAGAGACAGAAGCACGAATATTTCAAGAAACTTTCAATTGTATTAAAATCTCACTCATTACAGTGTTCAGCAAATACAAATTGAAGAAAATTACAAGAGTATAAAGCAAGAGCAAATTTCCCGAGGTCCCGAGGTCCCGAGATCATGACCGGTCAGTTGCACGGGCTGCAGCGTCAGAGGCTTCGCCGGATGGACGGGCAGAGGTCGGCACCGGAAGCGTGTACGGAGGAGGCTCCCGAAAGGAGGTGTGGCCCTCCGAGATCCCGACCTCCTTCAGGCCGGCAAGCCACCCTTTCGCCCAGGCCTTATCCCTCACCACAAGAACCCTTTCCTTGTAGTGGGCGGTGACCTGCACTTTGGCATCCTCGAACGCAGCGTCGCACTCGGATTCGAGCTTCGCCTCGGCTTCATCTGCCCTCCTGGACTCGGATTCGAGCTTCGCCTCGGCCTCATCCGCCCTCTTGGACTCGGCTTGAAGCAGGGCCGCGTAATCGTCTCCCATCTTCGAAATGGAGACCTCGAGCTCGGCCGACCTTGTCCTCTCCGCTTCGGCTTCTTCCCTCGCCTGCTCGAGCTTCGCCGCGTACTCCTCTTCCACCCTGGCTAACTTCTGGCTAACGGCGTCCAGGGATTCCTGCAGGCCGTTCTTCTCCACGGACAGCTCGGCAACGTCCGCGCTGTACCTGTGGATCCTGTCAGCAACGGCCATGGATTTCTGTGCCGCCTGTCAAGGAAACGAGATGTACGTGTTAGATCCAAAGTGCGCCAGACTCCAAATCGCTGGTTTGACGAAGGGAAATGAAGACTCACCACGAAATTGGACTGCAACATCGACAGGATCAGCTTCTGATCGCTGTAGTTGTCCAGCTGCTCCATGTCCCGGGGAAGGGCGCAGGCTCGCCCCAAAGCCTCGAGGACCGGAAGATCGATCTTGTGAAGGATGCGATCCTCCATCGTCATCGGCCTCCCTGGCCCAAGCATGAAGCTCGGCTCCCACAACGGCGGCCCCTGGGGCAACGAGGCAGCAGCCGAGCTGGGACCCGCGTCGGTCCTCGGCACCTTCAGCGGCCGGGTTCCCTCCTGCTCAACCTCAGCCGGGGACAGGCGTACCCCGGGATCAACAGGGCTGGGGGGTGCAGGAACCTCCGCCACCTCTGCGGGAGAAACCACCTGAGCCCTCGGAGATGGATGCCTCGGAGAATTTACCGGCTCCTGGGGGGCCCGGGCGTCCTCCGCTCCAAGCGCCAAAGCCTCGAGGTCCTCAAAGGACAAGCGCCTGGTGCGCCTCATCTCGGAGTCAGGCGAGCGAGATCGGGCAGCTTGACTCAATTCCCGTCCTGAGACCTGAAGTCTCGATCCCGACGTAGATGCTAAGGCTCCAGACGTGGCCCTAACGTCAGACGCCTGCCGGGGCTCCGCGACCTCCGGACCGGCCTGCTCCTGCCCGACCTCGAGTCTGGCACCTTCACCCTGTATCGGCTCTACGGTGCCCCTCAGATATCCACGGTACTTTGGCCGATACCCTAGCAGCGACCAAGCCGCCCTGCCGTCATGACCGCTGTATCGCTTCACCAAGCGGAGCCAGGCGTCGTTCCTCTTCCAAATGTATCTGGCAGCCCGTTTCCTCTCCTTCAAAGCTGCAACAGATCAAAAGTATAAGCGCGGCGGAACAAAAAGAAATTTTAATGTAAAGAAAAAAGGAACGGAGGATGTTTACTTGGAATGGTGCCGAAGTGGCGAGGGACCTGGTAGCCTCTATTGGTGTCGGCCACCCCAAACTCCCAGTTCCCCGAGACGTACAGAAGATCGTCCCCGGCAGACTTGCTCGAATCCTCCAAGTATCGGACGAAGCCGTCCCGGCCTGGCTTAGCCCGGAGATAATAAGAATCTCCCGACTTGCATATGTCATAGACGTCCTCCAGGTCGAAGACGCCGAAGTCGGTGCCCAGGGCCTCATTCAACTTGGTCGTGCCCATCACGATCTTGAAGGCATTCGGCAGCAGTTGGCAGGGGCAGAGACACCACTGACTAAGGCACCTCCTGAGAAGTGGGTGAAGTGGAAATCGGACCCCGCCTTCTATCACGGCCACTAGCGGAAAAGGCATCCAGCCTCCCGAAAAGTCACGAGGGTTGTAGCCATGGGGTTCACCACCCCTGACTTGGACATCAGCAGGGATCCTAAAGGCGGACCTGAAACCCTCGATCCCTGCCTCGCCCTCTAACCAGTGGTTGTAAATCCCCATTCCTATCCCAGTCTAAAAACAGAGAAACCCGCAGAATAAGAGGCAGGGCAGAGGGAACTTACGGAAGCAGGACGAAGATGCTGGGCAGCAAAGAGACTCAACTTCAGCAGCGCACAGTAGCTCGCCCACCTCTGACGCTCGCCTCCGATTCGGAATAGCAAACGAAGGGTAAAGCGGACCTCAACTGCCCTATATATAGCAGAGAGGCTCCCTTTACAGAAACCCTAATCGGGCGCGCCCCCTGGGATTTCGCGCGAGTCATTTCAAAAATTGATTACGCCCCTGACGAAACGGCGCGCAAATCATTTCAAAAATTGATTACGCACCTGACGAGACGGCGCGTACGACCTCGAAGAGACAGACAATTAGCCAACAGATGACGCGTGGAGCCGTCGATCTGTCTTCAGCATTGAATAGAAGACGCCATTTACTACCTCGAACATCCAAAGCGACAGCGAGTCGGGGCCGAAAAGGGCTTTTTCCTCCAGATAGACCCGGCACATAGCTCCCGACCTCACGGCACTGACGTTCTGCGCGAGGTCAGAAGCTAGGGGGCAATTGTGTGGGGAGATTTCCAGAGCTACAGGATTAAGCTAATCACAGCCATCAGATGGGGCTAAGCATTCTCACGTGCCATCCTCGTGCCATCTACGTGGCACCAATCTCACCCCGGCTACCAGGGCAGGAGGTCCGGCCGAAGTTAGGCAGCTCCGGACCCTTAGCGCCGAACTGGCCCACCTCGGGAATCATCTCGGCAAAGAGTCCACCTCGGCAGGGCCACCCCGGATGCCATCTCTGCAGAGAGCTCTACCTCGGCTGAAGCCACCTCGGCTGAAGAATCCAGGACAGCAGCCGAAGTAAGAAAGAACCTCCACTCACGCCCCTTATTCCCCACGATGTCAGACACGTGGAGGAATAGGGGCGCAGGCCAATAAGACAGATGTGACATCCAGCCGTCCACTATCTTCTCCGGATCGCTGACATGGCGACATCCAGCGGCTGAGGCCACATCAGGGCAAGGCCCGAGGGCAGATCCGCTGATACTCCAACCGCCAAAGGCGCCTAGCACAGTCTGGCCCAACAAGACATGCATTTAATGCAATGTGGGCAGACCCGACTAGCATTAAATGCTGAGTGGGCCGGATTAGACTGCATTTATTACTTTGTGGGCTGATCATGACTTCCCAGTCGAATCATGGGACCCACACCAAGATATCTTCTGAAAGGTACTATCCAAACCTCTATAAATAGAACCCCATGCACCATGCAAGGTACGCACAATCTAATTCACAGAGCCCTTACTCTGCCTCTCTTCTCCCTCTCCTTCCACTGTTCCAGTTCCCATACTGACTTTGGCATCGGAGAGCCTTGCGCCGCCCAGGCCAGGGCCCTCTGACCGTTTGCTATTCCCTTTCAGGCTTCCGGACGGCATCCAGTCATCTCCAGTCAACATCATCTTCTCGGATAAGTCCTGTAAGGCACCCTCTTATTGTGGGTCATAATTTTCTGCACCTACAATTTCTATATATTAGTTGTGCTCATAAAGTTTGGAGAAATCATGCTTATTCCATATTTATAAAAGAAAAAAAAAGATGATTCTCAATTTGATTTCTTATATCCATTTCTTTTCTAAATCCTATGTATTTTAGTTTTTCTTCTTCTTGTTTCTTGCTATTATTAAAGAGAAGGCCTGTAGAAATGAAGGCTACTCGTAAAAGCAAAATCACGACCTACGTACAGCATCTGCACGATGGCCACCATGAACTAAAATTCTAAGGTCTTAGGTTTTCATGCGTGCTACAAGAGAGATTATTGCTATCGAATGCCCTCACCTCCTTATTAATTTTATTTAACCATGAATTCCTATATATTTTATGCAAATAAATAGACCCTAAATGATCTCAAGCATTCCATATGGAGGGCTTGAGCTTGGATAATTTTGGGTAAAATATGTGTGTAAAATATGACTATAACTTATACAAAGTGAGGAGGGCATTCAGTTTGAATAGCTTGGATGTTGAATAGATGTGGTAGCTCAGTTGGCCTAGGACTACGGTTAACGTCCGGAGATTGTAGGTTCGAAACTGCACTACCACACTAGAGCTACAGCTACAGGGGAGTTTACCCGGCTTCCCTCTGGGCTCGAAGGAATTAGTCCAGCCCAAAAGGTTGGAAACCCTCTATAGCAATATATATATACATATAAATTGAGGAGGGCATTTACTTTGAGTAACTTCGATGTTGAATAGGTGGCCCCACTATGGACAGTGGGGGAACTGGACTCTTTATACATGGGCGTCATTGAGAATTTATAGGCCAGCTCCTTAGCAAGGATTTGTATTCATTTTTACCAGCGTCGATGGTGCTCATCAGCTTGGCCAGCGCAAGACCAGCCACATTGGGCTTAATTCGGGCTCGATATCGAAGACATGTGGATTAACTTTATTGCCTGATTTTTAAATAGCTGGGTGTGGGCCTACGTATTATTAATGATCCAGCCCACCTCAACCTCAATTAGATGCTTGTGGCTGGATCCAGCCTTTAATTGTGGGCCCAATAAAATGGGCCTGACTTGGTCAAGATCTATCTTCCCCATAAATACCCCTCCACACATGGATGGTTAGGATTCTGTTTCTAATAAAGAGAACAACAAATGCAAACGCTAACAAATCGGATGGCTAGGATTTTCCAATCAATACATGAACCAATCCCCTCCCATCAATCTGGACGGTGTAGATGCATGGGACGAGCGAGCAACATCTACGTCCCAGCTCGCGAGCCACAGACTCTCCTGAAAAGAATCTCGTAAAAAAAGATTACGATAAGCTGCGTATCCACGTGAGGGGCCAAAAAAGAGGCGACCCGAAACACGTGTCCCGCTGTCATTGGCTGGATCGAGGAAGCCCGAGTCGTACGGTACAAAGTGGGGACAATCGCACGCGGAGTCACGCATGGAACGGAAATGGATAGGTGTGGGGACCACAAAGTGGGTAGTAAAATCGTAGAAATCAAAAACGAAATGGTACCACGTGGTCCACGAGAGTGGGCCCCACACCCCCCACGCTGCTGGGCGGGTCCAGAATGGGAAAGAAATAGGACAAGTGTGGGGCCCGGTCTTGGTGGGAGTGAGCACGGCCCACGGAGCATTTTTATTGTATTGACCCACCTAAAGATGGGGCCCACATCCAACTAACCCTATTAACTTAACTCCACTCCACTAGGGGAGGGGGGGTGGGGACCAAGTCTTAACTGGGCATCACCTGCGGACCGACATGAAGTTGGGCCCACCTACTTGTGGGATCTGGCTCTGGCAGCAGAGGGAGTTTACAAAGAAGGAAAAGAAAAGCTAATGGAGATGATATCATTGTGAACAACAGATGAAAAAAAAAAACGGTTCTTTAATTGCACGCGTGCCCACTGCCCAATGGCCAATTGCCCAACTAAGAGAGAGAAAACAAATTTACCGAGAGAGAGAGAAATTGGTGTGGTTCTTGGGAAATTATGGTCTCGCGAAGAATTTGGGATGTTTTGGATTGTAGGATTTTCTTGAGATGTTGTGATTGGATTTCCTAGCTAAATTAGTAAAAAAAAAAAATTTTGAGTAATTAATGGCCAATGCTCATGAGAGAAATATTTTGATGTGCTAAACCATGATCTAGTGAAAATGTAGATATATTTTCAAATTGTGGGTTTTATGGAGATATTGTTGGGTGGGTTTAATAATTCTTATGTTATTATTTTAATATCTTGAAAATATTTTGATATTAATGAATACCGAGATTATAGTATTGGGTTTGCTGCCACGTCTTATGTTTGATATCCCCAAAAGTTACCCTGGTGTGAGTTTTGTATTGGTTTAACGAGCGCTAAGCCAAAGACTTTAGAGATGTCCAAGTCATAAAAAAAAAATCAAGATTATAGGTGGTATTTTGTCCCAGCATATAGGTTAAATGTATCCTTAAAGTTGTGGGCCCACTTTCCCTCCCGAAAATCCGTGAAGCTTCTTTGTATTTTTTCATTTCAAAAAAGCAACTAAGAGGGTGCATTAGCTAGTATAAGATTTTACATAGTAGGCGAGTATGGATTGGATGAATCAATATCTCCCTGTTTATGGGGGGATCCGGACTCCTCAGAAAAATACACATTTTTTTCAAAAATAATGCCCCCCACTAGGAACTTATATGCTACATTTAGATTCGGCATCAACTAAAAAAATGAAACCAATACTAAAGATGTATGGTGCATTAATATAATCGTATAAGGACTACTAAATTGTACAGTTTGAAATATGAGTACGTATAACTCAATCTGTTAAGGCCCTACTAAGGTATACATGTGTGTGTGAATGTAATAATTTTAGAATCCGAATCTTCAGGTCAGAACCTACAAGGATCTAATTCCAGAATTCGTTTTAGGATCCAATATTTATTTCTCTTAATCTAAATCTGAATTTTCCAAATTCAAAAATAAGTTCCATATCCAATTTACTAGAAATTGGAGACTTTAATACACTTGGATAATTGGATACAATTTTCAACCCTAACTTAAAAACTATTTAGATTCTGCATATGCAGGTCTCACTAAAAGTGAATGCCCCGGTCTCAGTGGATCCTGAATAACTTGCTTGAATGACAGTTTGCTTGAATATCACACATATCCAAATGGTATTCCACATTGGATTGAGACAGTGATGATGATTACTTACTCATCCAACCATTGTTTTCTGCAATATTTCAAATCCAACATGAAATCACATCTATGAGAATGATGTCCGGGAGCGTTCACAATTTGACCAGAGGGAAGTTTCAGCCAATTGTTAGGGCTTAGGACCAATCAAAGTGGGCCCCGCTCAGAGATCTCCTGTGGATACACTGTGGTGATCCTTGTCTTATTTTATTTCATGTTAATCCACTTGCCATTGTTTTTGAATTGTGGAGAGAAAGGTGGGTGGGCCATGCTCAAGCAGTGGACGGTCAAAATCTCAACAATGGCTGCCCTGACTTTGTCTGGTAAATTGCTGTGGTCTTAGCTACTTGTGGTCAAAATCACCAAAACTACCCTTCAAAGAGATGGCTTAAATTATATGGTGCCGGACAGAGGTGGGTCCACCTAGGAGAAGCCAACATCATGTGGGTGGGTCCACATTGTTTGCTCCAATCACATGCCTTCCTTGCCATTAACATCCTTTCCCTTTGTTTACTTAATTCTACACGCATGTCTTGGGGGTGCAAAAGAGTAGGTGTCCCTATTGTTTAAAAAAGTCAATCCGGGTCCACCAGGCCAGGCCTATATAAATCCTTCATTGGGACCTATTGATGGAACCAAGCCAATTGAAATCAATGGTCCTGGATATGTTGGAGCTGGGACAAATTTATTGCCAATGGGAGCTGGGCCTGGCTTATGATCGGTTGCACAATTCATGTGTTTGGAATATCATCATCTAATGGTGGGCTTTTTCAAGTGGGACAGTGGTTTTGAGCCATTTTAGTTTTAGAGATAGAACCCATTGGTCAATTTAAAACGTAGACTAAAAGATTTCACTTGCAGAAACATTGGATCAGACCATCAAAAAGTATGGGACACATCAATACTCCAGAGCCTCCTAAATTTAAGGCGTTCAACTGAAGAAAGTATAGCTTGCATGTCATGGGTCCCACATCGAGAAATTAGTATCACACTCTAGCTAGATGACATGATATGTATCCATGGATAAGACTCTCAAGAGAATTATGATGGATGTGGGTTTTTCATAAAGAAGGTTGATTCTTTGAGACTGACATATAAAATAAGGCCCCATAGGAGAACTTCCTGACATCTAGGGATGCAAACGGATATCTGAATCTCCGATCATCGGAGGTTCAAGCCTGTAAAAAACTAGGTTTGAAACTTCTTTTAAATCTCGATTCATAAACGGGTTCGGGTCCAAAGCCCAACTTTAGGTTCTAATTGATAGATGGGCCTAATTCTGGGTCCATATAGGTTCCAACCCGTAGATCCAGGACCCAGCATACGTGTCTTTCATGTTGTAAATTATAGTTCAAACTTAATTTTTATTGGGCATTTTTATGCTTAATCCTAAAGGTAGTAGAATTGGCGCACTAATATAAGTTGATTGATATCCTTATTTTAAGAATTTGGGATAAAAAACCGAGAAACAAGTTAGAACTGGTTTTAAAACTAGATTTCAGCCATCTAGTTAGACCCTATTCTGAAACCGAATCTAGGTCCTCCAATTGGAATCGGGTCTGAAACTGACAAAATAAGTTCCTATCTAGAACCGGATCCAAAATCAAAACCATGATATAGAAACGGGTTCTAATCAAATATGGTTCCGACCCGAAACCATCCCGTTTCTTACCATACCGGTAAAACGACAAGGGATGAAAGGTCTTAGAACCCGATCCAAAATCAAGACCATGATTTAGATCACCTAGACTATAGGAAACCCTTGAGAAATTAATTCATGCAATTGATAACAAATAGAACAAATCCATTGATCTCCAAAAAAATGGAAGTATCCGGCAAATTTTTTATATCCAAGAAAAAAATTTAAAACAGAATTTTTTATGCCGATTTTTATATTCAAGAGATACACATATATATGCCAGTTTTTTTTTTTTTTATCTCAAACCTTTCAAAAATAATTGTATTATGCCTAAATGTATATGCCCTGATGGCAGCCTTAAATTTTAGAGCATATACATTTAACATTTGCGCAGGAGAAACTTCCGTCCTGAATGACTATGGTCCATTGGCCCCACCCATATCAGAATTTAGTTAAATCGTACAGAATAAGAGTTCAGAGGAATTTAACTGGAGAACACTTTTCAAATCCCAAGCAGCTGAAGGTGTCTCTATAGTCCCTTATATTAGAATATTACTTTAGCCAGATTTTACTTCCAATTGAAAATGGCCAATTCTTAGATGAATCATGTGTAAAATATTCAATTAGGAGGGAAAAAAAAAAACACACACACACATAAGGATTGACTTATATCTGATTCATGTTTTAAGAGAATCACAAAATAGAAAATTTTAAAATTAAATTTTAGGTGCACAAAATGTTAGTGGGCTTGATCATGAACCTTACTGATATTAAATGAAAATCATTTAGATGGTGGTCCCACTATGGACAGATGATGATCAGATATGTTCTTTCTTAGCAATGATTCATACTATTAGATCGACCAGATGATTTACAAGTCCTTAACTGGGTAATGATTGATATTTATTGTAAACAGAATTAAAAATAAAAAATAAAAAAATTCAAGAATACGAAAGCGACTCATAATCTATGGATCTCGGTAAAATGAAATCGTTCTTAGAACCCACTTTACTATGAATTCTTAGGAATTTATTATAAAATAGGCAAATGGATCCAGTAAAGTTTGTATTGAACTTGAAAAAGAAATTATTTGATACTTTTTATTTTATTATTTTGACATTAAGTTTTTTTTATTTAAGAAAACAAAGTTTAGTTAAAGAGTATTTACGTTGTCATTACTACGAAAAGTGATTATATCAAGTTATAGCCTACTTAGGAATTTGAAGTTGTAACCTAGATAATTAGGAATTTTGGTTTCAATAAATAAGTAGTCTCGATGGCGTCCAATTCTATCATCCATTCTCTAACTAATGGGCCCCATCAGCATTGTTCCATTGGCAACCTAAGTTGAACCTTATTAACCTTTTTATTTCTCATGAAAATTAGTAAAACTCTCAAAGTAAATTTTTTTCTTTTTAACGGATGGATCAATCCTTCTACACACCAATCTAACTGTTGGTTCACAATGTGACCCATAGTGGGGTGGCTTAGCTTTATTTATCTTCTCCAATCAAAATTGGTGCCTCCCATTCCCTAAGCTCTAACTAAACTAGGAAAAAGTCAAAATCATATATATATATATATATATATATTTGTTCTTTTGCACTCCTAAAGTCTCATCAAATCCACCATGAAGCATTACCTAAAACTACCTAAATTCTACCTTCTCTTCTACGGAAAAAAAATCTACCTGCCAATCTTTTATGATGAAGATAAAAGTTGAACTTGCGTATGAATTATTTTAGCAAGCATTTAGGTCCAACCATTGGACCAAACCGGTTGAACTGAGAAAGAGTGAGAGCATGACAGAGAGAGAAGGGTTGCAAAGGGGGTAATTGGATGAAGAAGTTCCTTTGGTCCAATTAGGAAGCAGTAACCTATTTATTTCAAATCCCGGATTTGGGCCTTTTTTATCTAACAGGCGAACTTACCCATGATCAGGTTGCAGATACCAATATGGTATGAGGGTATTTATTATTATTGTCTTAAGAAAATCACGACCTATAACTCAAGCAACCCATCTCAGCTATATTATTATTATTATTATTACTACAACAACCAACTGGACTAATGGAATACGAGACTCCCCTTAACCCTAGCCGATAGCCGACTTTCAAAATAAAAATACGAGGAAGAACATTATGGCACGTTTGTGTAGCATGCTCTTTGTGAGAAAGAGCAAAGGAAGATCTTCCTTTCGTTGCCACTTGTTTTCTTAAATGAAAGTTTTGTTTTTCTATAATACTAGTTTTCTAAGAAATGCTTTCTTAAAAAAATCTTATTTGTACCGTAAAAGGATTTTGTGCTCTACCTAATTCTATTTCTAGAGAGAAGATTACTATCATTTCTCTCACATTAAAAATTAAAATCCTATCTATTGAAAATAAGCAATTCAATTTTTTTTTTTCCATTACAAAAATTGTGTCGCAACAAACAAGGCAACAAATGGACTGGACAATAAAGTCAGAATAGCTTTCCTTCTCTCTCACACAAACAATTTTCCTATGTTGATTGTGAGTGGCACTTCATCAGTCAATGTGAATCATGTTCCCACCTGGCCAGAATCCGATGGCTAGGATTGCTCTGAAACTTGATCCTTTACAAGACTGTAGAATGCTAGTGGGGATCAAATCTCAATCATCCAAAAAAAAACAAAACCCAAGATGATAAGATATCCTAACCAAACAATCCAATGGGCCCCACTAGCTGCCCTGTTTTCCAATGCCCATGTTGCTGGCTCCACTTGTTGCCATCACGTGGACGACTCGATTGCGATTCCACCGGAAGTGGACTAGCTCTTTCATTCGTTGACACGTGTACGGTCTGTAGGCATCGGTGGATAGGACCCTGATTAATGCTTCTTTCTTATTATATATGATATGAGTAATAAAAGGTCCCATGCTTTGTTTGCTTATAAGTGGGCCCTCTACAGCTGGCTCCATTTTGTGGCCACTTGGTTGTGGTTGTGGGGGTCTGCCACCTTCTTTTCTTTGGGAAATGGTCATCATACACGTCGGGAGCACGGAAAGTAGTGTGTACTTTTACAGCCCATCTAGGGTGATTAGGGTCACTGGAGAGAAGGCCCATCAAGATCTCAGATGATGAACAATCCTAACCGCCTATGTGCAACACAAAATTATCAACGGCTTAGATTAAGATTTCCATTTTAATTAATACTAGTTAGAATTCTTTAAATTTTTTTTCATAGGTCCCTACTGGGCAAACTACTCTACCAATCAATAGGGGATCGCTGGGTCACGGATCCGACCCAGTGGGCAGTCTAGCGATCCAGGTGCAGACCTGGGTCGATCAGGTCAACCCGACTCAATCCGATAATGGAATTTCTTGGAAGACCATCTATTTACTTACTACAAAAACCCAAAAGGGAGACTTTATTTAGAGAACAATTAAGAAGATTGAGAGAGAGTAGATTGGTAAGATCCATGGATGACCCGAGTGCTGACCTGATCGATTCCAAGTTTGGGTAATCATTTAGGGACCCAACTAGAGCTAAACCCGAAATACTCAAATTGGCTCTACAACTATGGACTCGTATAAAGACCCGACTGTCAACTTTGGATCTAAAATTAGGGCCCATGATTTGTTTTGAGTCGTGTCCATCGTTCAAACGGGGAATCCATTTACATCTCTAGGAGTGTGGTGGGTGGGTCTTTAAGTGGGTTTTGGGCTGGTTCAGGTCAGCCTTTGACCTACTCGTTTACAAATGGCTCTTGAAATCCGTATCTGAATTCTGAACCATAGTCAAGTTTTAAAGCTAGTCCACGACCTTGCATCAATTCAAGTGGGTCAAGGGTGGTTTTTACTCTACAGTTAAATAATTAAACATAAACACTAGGCCCAACGCAAGTGCTTATAAAAAAAACTATACCAGAAGCCCGAGGGTCCCACTTCCCTCCAGCTAAAATCCTACCCAATGGGGCCCAGAGAAAGTTTTTAATCAAGACCTTTTATTCATGTCAACCAGGCAGGTTATTCAGTTGACCTGACCCATGGCTACTACCACGGATCTAATCTAAATCTATTCAGTGGCCTACCCCACAGGTTGGTAAACTATCACAGGACCAAAAGTTACATTCGGTCCTCCCTCGTTCCATGCCAACCGTCCTTTTCCAAAGTGGCCACCAAACCTTGTGGGCCCCACCATCAGTGGGCCCCACCACCCATGTCCCCATATAGAAATTTTCATAAGAAAAACCCTGTCCTCCCCCGCCCCACCCTTCCACGCTATTTATTTAATTTTTTTCCCAGTGCGACTTTCCGGATCGTGCTCGAAAGGCTTTATATGTGCACCAAATGCAACCCGTACACTTTGGCTGAGCTGTGATCATTTAGGCCATTTATTTTACTGAGCCCCACCACACATGGAATATTTCACTGACAGTCAATCCCAGCCATTTGTTTGCTGGATTTTATCCCCTTCTCCTCATTTCCCCTCTCTTTCCTCATTCAAACCACCATCTATTCAAACGTCACCAAAGGTAATGCTTCTGTAGTCTTTACAAAAAAAAATTCTGGAAAATGGAAGGGACCCCACCTCTTGAGGGCCCCACATCCATCACATAGGTGGGACCCACATGGGGGAGCTACGTGATGGTGGGGCCCAACTGGGGTCTCTATATCATGTGTCGTTTTGGATTGGTCGACCCTAACGGTGTCGTTGCGAATTAAATAATGTGTGGCACGAAGACTCGTGTAAAAGAATGTTTTTTTTTTTTTTTTCTTTTTTGCCCTTTCTTTTGTTTGGAAGGGTAGTTTCGTCAATCTATGATTCTGAAAGCCTGGAACATGTATGTATTTCTTGTATCCTTGTTGTGCTGCAGTTGAACAGTTGAAGTGAGAAAGTCCAATGGCAAGGTGGAAAGGAAAATATCCAAAAACTTCACAGCCTCCTGCCCTCCGAGGATATAATGATTAAATAACTGGTCTTGTTGTGGTTCGTTGTGCAATGTACCAGAGTCTGGGTTTGTTTCACTGTTTAGGTAGGGTAGCAAACTGGCAATGACATCAATTTTTTTATTGGGGCCCTACCCAGTAAAAAGTCTTGTTGCTTATTTTGGAATCACAACTAATATCTGGACTTGGTTATGTTTCCAATTTGTTGGGCCTGAAGATGTTGGGGGTTGGATTGGGTCCATGTAGCATCAGTGAAGTTTGACAATTATGTGAGCTGTATACAGCCAGTCAGTTCATCATGCAAGATTTGCCACCAATCTGGTCTTTGGTTTAACAATTAAGATTTTGATAACTTTAAATCTTCAAAACAGTACTTCTCTTGAGGGGTGATAGTCGGATGGCTATCATGTAGTGATAAAGAAAACCTTTCAAACCACTAATCAACCCTTTTGTGAATAATATTTATATATTGTATATTATCTCATTCTTATTTGCTATAATATGCTGTCATCCTCTCTTTCCTTTGTGAGACCCAACTTAGATCCAAATCTAATTTCCTAATAGATGATTTCATTGGGTCTCAATTCAACAATTTGAATTTGACTCCAACTTAAGAGCTGTTTGTGTAAGTCGCAGAAGAGAAAATCTATATTTCTTTTCTGCAAAAACAGTTGTTAGAGGGAGTGGTTGGATTTGAGTTTCCAAGTTACAGAAGAAAAGGAAGAGAGTCTCATCCAGTTTTCTGCAGCAAGGGATTTAAACCTAATGTTTATCCCGTCTCTTCTGTAGAAAGAAGCATGCACAAATATGTACTAAACTCATGAATGACCTAGACCCTTGCTCATACCCATTTCATCCCTTTTTATCGCACATAATGGCTGAATTGATCATTAAGAATGATAATTTAGGCCATGTATCAAAGATAGGTTGTGGTGATCTAGAATGTAAGAGCAAAGCCACAACTTCCAATCATTTTAGTATTTTGTTTATCCAATAGGGTAGAAGTAGACTAAAGATATTTGTATTTTAACCGACAGAAAAAAAAAATATTTTAGTTTTTTTACACCGAGGTTGTGTTCTAATGAGAGAAATCTGCACTAGTGAAAAAACTATTATGAATTCTCATGCAATTTATGTTTTTAATGGTCTGCTATGACATATTATCCTTGTTGAAAAGAAAAAAAAAAAAAAGCTAAGTTGATTTTCCAAAACATAGAGTTTTTGTTTTCTAATGTGGGGAGTAGGAACACAAGATTCCTCTTTCATGAAAATAGAAATACACGGAGTGAGTAATCCTGGAACACAAGATTCCTCTCATGAAAATAGAAATCCACGGAGTGAGTAATCTTGGAACACACGATTCCTCTCTCATGAAAATAGAAAATCCACGGAGTTCGTAATCATGTTGCTCTACAAAGTCACCCTAGAAATCCCATTGCAACTAATGATCTTAGGACTTCACAATGCTTTAATATAAATAGAGTAATGTAAGTAAGCTAATCTCATATTGAAGCGATAAGATTATGGTGATGTTGTTGGCAATGATATTAAAAAAAAAAGATCTATTTAAATAAGCATCTGCCATATTGGAGGGCCATAATGTCTAGTATCTAAAATAAGAGTACAAGATGTGATCAAACATTATTAACTGACCGATTTAGGTAATCTTAGGTGATGAATTTGAGACATCCATTATTATATATTTTGACCTATTTTTCATTATTCCATAAGAGATGGCTAATAATAATCGAAAGAGCTAAGATTCTAACTAAAATAAACGTCTGCCATTTTGGAGGGGTGTACTATCTTGTAACTATAATCAGAATACAAGATGTGATGGGACATTGTTAACCGGCGGATTTAGGTATTTTTAAGTGAAAATCGTGAGAAGTTCATTCTTATACATTCTTACATTTTATTATTCTATATTAGACGAATAATAATGACAAAAAGATCTAAAAACCTAATTTAAGCAAAACCTACAATATTGGAGGGGCGTAATGTCTGTTATCTAAAATAAGAATATAAGATGTAATTGGACATTGTTAATCGGCCAATCAGATGTTATATATTTTGAGTTGTTTTCATTATTCTATATTAGATGGTTAATAATGACAAAAAAAGCTTGAAAATAAGCTATTTTAACTAAAATCTGCCATGTTGGAGGGGCGTAATGTCTAGTATCTAAAATAAGAAAATAAAATGTAATCAAATATCATTAATGGGACGATCTAGATCATCCATTGTTATATATATTGACTTATTTTCATTATTATGTATTAAATGGTTAATAATGAATGAAAAGGCTAAAAGTCAATTCTTAGTAAACATCAACCATGTTTGAGGAGCGTAATATTTAGTATCTAAAACAAGAATAAAAGATCCCATCATATATTATTAAATGGCTGATCCGGATAAATTTGATTGATAACTTTGAGCAATCAACTTTTTATATATTTTTTGACATGTTTTCGTTATTTTATATAATATGGTAAATAATGACTAAAAGAGATAAAAATCTAATCTAACTAAACCTCAGCCATATTGGAGGGGCATAATGTCCAGTATCTAAAATAAGAGTAAAAGATCTTGTCGTATATTGCTAACTAGTCGATTTAGGTAAATTTAGCTGATAATTTTAAGCCATACATATTCATTATTATTTTCATTATTTTGTATTAAATTGTTAATAATGACTGAAAGTGCTTACTTTGCTTAGTATTTAATTCATAAATGGTTTTTATATCATTCGAAAATAATGACACCTCCCTGCGAAATATTAATTTAAAACACATTTGTATCAAATATAGATCATGTGGATCTAAAATGTAATAGCAGATCAACAACTTCAAGCAAGTTTACTGTTTTTTTACCCAATATAAGAGAAATAGACTAACGATATCGGTTCTTTCTACGAATAGAAATCCAATTGCAACTAATAATCTTAGTTCTTAAATTGACCAATTTAAGTAATCCGGTCTCTTAAATTAATGTGAATAATGCTGCAATGATGATAATTACAATGAATATAAAAAATCTAATCTTAAAGAATCATTTTGCATGTTGAAGGGCGTAATGTCTAGCATATAAATTAAGAATATAGGATATCATCGTACATTGTTAATTGGCCGATCCAAGTAATCTTACACAATAATTTTGAGCCATCCATTGGCATTCATTTTGACCTATTTTCATTATTATGCATTAGATGGTTAATAATGATCGAAAGAGCGTATTTAATTCGTATTTAATCCACTAATTATTTTTTATATCATTCCTGACTAATAGCACCTCCTCCATGCCATATATCAACTTAAGATCCATTTGACCATTTACTTGTCCGGGAAGCTCACCCAAATCCACTATAATGGGCTAGACAACAAATCAAGTTTAAGGCCTAAACCTTTCTCGGGCAAGACCCATGTCATAAGCCCAAACCTAATCAGAGCCGACCCCCTTGTGATCCTGAAACTTTTCTTTGGTGAGATTGTGCCACTAATAACACTTATTAAGCAGGCTTAGATCAATGTCCCAAGGTCCATTTGAATCTAAAGATCGGGACTCAATTCTCAACGTCCTCACCAAAACCTGGATCAAGCCTTACATGAGCCCAGGCTCGTTGACTACTGTAGGGGTAGACTTTTAAATCAAGTTAGTTGGTGCTGCATCAAACAAAGACAGTCCAACCCACGACTGACCAAACCTTGCCTCAATATATATTATGCTTGAGCCATCACCAGCTTTGACCTTATGGTCACGCACAGGCACAACTCACAAACCCGGCTACCTATTCCTCTCCACCCTCCTACCTTTCCAGCCCCCACCCCACCACCACCTCTTCCCGTCTTTATCTTCTCACCGTACAGTTCAGATCATCCCAACCATTCATCTCATGGCCCACCACAGATAACCCACAAAAACCAAAAAATTAAAACAATCCTAATTGGTCAAATCTCCATCCAACCACACATCAAAAGGC
Organism: Litsea cubeba; assembly: GCA_012931725.1. Lineage (NCBI taxonomy): Eukaryota > Viridiplantae > Streptophyta > Magnoliopsida > Laurales > Lauraceae > Litsea > Litsea cubeba. The sequence continues at coordinate 55,391,354 of CM022946.1, forward strand.
CAAATCCAAAGATCATTTTATTAGCCGTGCACGTGTAGGGAGATGAAGAGGGAGGAGCCGCATGAGTTAAGTGAGCCCTGAGCCCCTGACAGGGCCCTTTTCCTATATAAATACAAGTGGGCTCAAGGGTTTCTAGGTTTTCTTTTGCTTTCTCTCTCTCGGTTTTGCTCTGATGGCGATGAAGAAAAGGGGAAGCGTTTTGTGCTTTTTCAAGAGAAAGTAATCACAGGTTCTTCTTCTTCATCTTCTTAATCCCTTTCTCTTTCTCTCTCTAAAACACTCCTATTCAGCTTCTTCATATTCTTCTCTCTAAAACACTCCTATTCATCTTCTTCATATTCTTCTTCTTTCAGAGAAAAACAAACCTCCCAAAAGCCTCATCTTTTTCGTCATATCTCCGAATAGATGGAATCGCAGAAGCCGGAACTCGAGCAAGAAGACAACAGAGGCGGAGGAAACACCAGCAGCAGCTCCGGAGAAGGCCTCTCCCCTCCTCCCTCGTCCGTCCCTCCTCCCTCCTCCGCTCCTTCATCCTCCGTCCCCCCTCAGCCACAACAGCCTTCTGCAACTGCCCCCTCCACCCAGCTCGTCCAACAGCTAGTCTACCTCAAAACAGAGCCCGTCGTCGATGACCGCCGCCTCGAGTTCGTCTCGAACAAGGGGCCCATCGTGCCTAGACGAGTCTACAAGGACCGCCACACCAAGGTTGAAGGACGCGGCCGCCGGATCCGCATGCCCGCCGTCTGCGCGGCCAGGATTTTTCAGCTTACCCGCGAACTGGGTCATAAATCCGACGGCGAGACCATCCGCTGGCTTCTCGACCATGCTGAGCCGGCCATCATCGCCGCCACCGGCACCGGCACTGTCCCTGCTATTGCCACCACCATCGACGGGACGCTGAAGATCCCAACCCAGTCGCCGTCGGCTGAGGAAGGAGAGGCTTCGAGGAAGCGAAGACGGAGAACGGAGATAGACAAGGGTACTGTCTCCTCCGGGCTGGCGCCCATCAGACCGGCCGGCGCCACCGCCCAGAGCCTGATGCCGATGTGGGCTGTTTCCGGCGGTGGGGGTGTCTTAAACCCCAACCCCAACATGCCCACACAGACGTTCTTAATGATACCGCCTTCTTCGGCCATCCCCGGGTCGTCGAACCAGCCCCAGGTGTGGACTTTCCCGTCGCCGGCGACGCCCATCATCAATCTCGCAGCGCGGCCAATCTCCACAGTTTTCTCAGCCGTACCCGGCCTGAACCTTGCTACTGCGGTTGAAATCCAGGCACCCACTATTGCAAACGGTGGCGCCACCGCTGGGAACGCTGTGGCGACAACTCAAGCGGCTGCGGCGAGAGTGGTCAGAGATGGGAAGCAGGAGCTTCAGCTAATGGGTGGTTCTGCAAACCAACAGCAGCAGAGTGCTAACCCTCCATCAACAAGCTAGGAATTCTTAAGAGGGTTTTTCATTTGATTCAACAGCGACTGAAATTTTTCTGGTTCTCTCTCTTCTCTTCTCTCTTTCTTTTCTTCTTCTTCTTTGAATGTGTCCTTTTTACAGTCCTGGAATGGTAAGCGGCCATGAACGTTTTGCATCCGAGCTTTCTTCTTTTCTTTTTCAGGTTGGGGTTGGGGTTGGGGTTGGGGTTGGGGGAGGGGGAGGGGGAGGGTCACGTGGGGGGCACGTGAGGGGTGTGAGTGGGGTTGGGAATTAACTCGTGTTGGTGGGGTCGGGTTAGGCGGAGGAGTCTGTTGGTGGTGGGAAAGGTGGGGTCAAGATTGGTGGGTGGGTCAAACCAGCTAAGTGTGATGCTCCGTGGACCGTGTCACGTGGGCCCAATGCCTGCCTGGCATGTGATGGCGTGCGCGGGCGTCTAGGGAGTGGGGGCCCACAACCGGAACCGGGGGCTCTTTTGGCGTGGTGGGGACCACATGTGCGTCCGTATGGGGTGGGAAAGTCGCTGGGCCCCGGTCTCTTCAGACGCGTCTGGCAAGTGTGGGGGACCAGGGCGTCACCGATGCGACACGTGTCTCAAGGTAAGCGGATGCGATGTGATGAGATATTGAGATGAGATGGTTGTTTCCTTCCCTTTTTTTTTTTTTCTTATTATTATTATTATTATCTTTTCTTTTTTATTCTCTCCTTCTTAAGTCTTAATCTTAACTTAGCTTTTGGGTGGTGTGGGGGTGGGGCCCAGGAGAAGTGGTTTTTAACGGTGGTGATTTTTATTGTGATAACTTGCTTCATTGGCATACTTAGTCCTCTGACAAAAATTATCATATAGTGTTTTTTTCTTAAGCTGTAGTCTGTAGATGATGATGATGCTATTGTAGTTACTGTAACCCTTTCTTTTTCTGAATCTCTTGTGGCTAGCTTGGGTTTGATATGTCATATGTGGTTGTTCCTGAATGTGAATTTGTATTGACCGTAGCTAAAATGCCCTTATGTAAGTTGTAAACCTTGTGGGCTCCACCTTTATTTGGATCAAACTGGCCCATTTCCTGGCCAGGATTTCACTTCTGTTGGGTTTTGTTTTTGTAGATGTGATTGTTTAATGTAGTTATCATCAATCCAGCGATGTACAATAATCCCGGAGTTGTGGAATCTGGGTCGGTTAGTATACAGAATGGGTGCTATGTGGACCCGGTGAGTAAAGCAATAGGTTTAGCTGCGCCAATATGGTCCATCTGAAGATCACTTATCCTTAATATTTATATTAGAGCAAGGCTCCTCTAGCTTAGGATAAGTAAGTTCAAGTGTGTGGTGGGGCCCACTTGGGGATTCACACGGGTGGGGGTCGATTTCAAGGACTCCCTGAGATCTTCTTCCTTCCTTGGAAAAAACTAGCAAAACGCATAACCACGAAACCACCGAATGCACAAACTGATATGAATTATTTTTAATAAATTTATTAATTAGTAAACTTGGGAGTCTCTTTTTTTTTTTTTTTTTTTTGCTAATTTGATCTTTATGTTTTTTTCCAAATGTTTTATTCTTTAGGTGATGCATGAATTGATTAAAAAAGATCAAATGATCATAGACCTAACAAATTGACTTAAGATATTTAAGTGGGACCAAAATGAATGGGGTCCATCATCTCTATTCTAATCGTTCATAAAATCATATGATACGGGCTGTGACCCATTAATTGATTGATAAAGATCAAATGATCATAGATCTCTCAAATTGACCAAACCTAACCTATTTAAGTGGGACCTCCAAGATGAATGAGGTCCACCATCTATATTCTAACCGTCCATAGGATCAAATGAACGTGGATCTAACAAATTGACCTAATATATTTAAGTGGGATCCAGATGAATGGGGTCCACCATTTTTATTCTAACCGTCCATAAAATCAAATGATGCGGGCCGTGACCTATTAATTGATTGATAAAGATCAAATGATCATATGCCTCTCAAATTGACCAAATCTAACCTATTTAAGTGGGACCTCAAGATGAATGGGGTCCGCCATCTATATTCTAACCGTCCATAAAATCATATGATGCGTGTTGAGACCTATGAATTGCTTGATAAAAATCAAAGGATCAAATGATCATAGACCTCACAAATTGACCAAACCTAACCTATTTAAAGCGGAACCCCACAGATGAATGGGGTCTACCATCTCTATTCTAACCGTCCATAAAATCATATTATGCAGGATGGGACCCATGAATTGATTAAGAAAGATCAAAGGATCAAATGATTGTAGACTTAACAAATTGACCAAATATTTTTAAGTGGGACCCAGATGAATGGGGTCCACAATCTTTATTCTAACCGTCCATAAAATCAAATGATGCGGGCCGGGACCCATGAATTCATTGATAAAGAGCAAATGATTAAATGATCATAGACCTCTCAAATTGACCAAACCTAACATATTTAAGTGGGACCCCCAAGATGAATGGGGTCCACCATCTATATTCTAATCATCCATGAAACAATATGATGCGGGATGGACCCATGAATTGCTTGATAAAGATCAAATGATCAAAATGATCATAGACCTCACAAATTGACCAATCCTAACCTATTTAAGTGGAACCTCCCAGATGAATGGGGTCCAACATCTCTATTCTAACCGTCCATAAAACCATATTATGCGGGATGTGACCCATGAATTGATTTAAAAAGATCAAAGGATCAAATGATCGTAGACCTAATAAATTTACCAAATATTTTTAAGTGGAATTCAGATGAATGGGGTCCACCATCTTTATTCTAACCATCCATAAAATCAAATGATGCGGGCCGGGACTCATGAATTGATTGATAAAGATCAAATGATCATAGACCTCTCAAATTGACCAAACCTAACCTATTTAAGTGGGACCCCCAAGATGAATGGGTCCACCATCTATATTCTAACCGTCCATGAAACAATATGATGCGGGATGGACCCATGAATTGCTTGATAAAGATCAAATGATTAAATGATCATAGACCTCACAAATTGACCAAACCTAACATATTTAAGTGGAACTTCCTAGATGAATGGGGTCCACCATCTCTATTCTAACCGTCCATAAAACCATATTATGCGGGATGGGACCTATGAATTGATTTAAAAAGATCAAATGATCAAATGATCGTAGACCTAACAAATTTACCAAATATTCTTAAGTGGGATCCAGATGAATAGGGTCCACCATCTTTATTCTAACCGTCCATAAAATCAAATGATGCGGGCCGGGATCCATGAATTGATTGATAAAGATCAAATGATTATAGACATCATAAATTGACCAAACCTAATTTATTTAAGTGGGACCCCAAAGATGAATGGAGTCCACCATCTATATTCTAACCGTTCATAAAACCATATGATATGGGCTGTGACCCATGAATTATTTGATAAAGGTCAAAGAATCAAATGATCATAGACCTCACAAATTGACCAAACCTAACCTATTTAAGTGGAACCCCCCAAATGAATGGGGTCCACCATATCTATTCTAACCGTCTATAAAATCATATTATGCGGGATGAGACCCATGAATTGAATAAGAAAGATCAAAGGATCAAATTGTCATAGACCTAACAAATTGACCAAATATTTTTAAGTGAGACCCAGATGAATGGGGTCCACCATCTTTATTTTAACCATCCATAAAATCAAATGATGCGGGCCGAGACCCATGAATTGATTGATATAAATGTAGCATATCTGGTGTGTTGGCTTATTTAGGATCTCATGGAGAGATTTTAGGCTTTTGAGTGGAAGATGATTCTTCATGGAGAGATTTTAAGACTTTCGAGTGTGTAATAGATATAAAGATTTTAGGGATAAGGGCAAATCCGAAAATGGCATTGCAAAAAGTTTGAGTTGAGCCAGGTGTCTTTATGTGAGGAAGAGTACATCCCTTTAGTAATATAGATAGATCAGCCCCAACAGTAATTTCTATCATCTCCATATGGGTCCAAGAGTTTAATGATTAACAATCCATTCGGATTGATATATAGTCAATCCAACGGTCCAGTAAATTCGGATCTTACCGAAAGTTTGTGCATATGTGCAATTTAAGTAGGTAATGTGTTTTGTCCATTTGGATGGACCGAAGGTGGGTTCCAGAAGCATGAGATTACGAAATTTTCTCCCTAAGCTGGAGTTTAGGAGACTCTTATAAATAAAAGGGTTTCTTTCTCCCAAAAGAATTCATGACTGCCCCCAAAGGATGTCCAAATCCTGGCGATCAGTATCCCTTGTCATAATTTTTTTTTTTTTTTAACAAATGTTTTGAAAAACAAACGTTTTGCAAAAAAATTGGTGAATGTGAAATCTTCAGCGATGCAAATGCGAAATTTCCAAATCCTCACGAGTGAGGATTTTGAAGGAATTTTAAGTGATGATATATGCCTAAACGGTTGGCCTAATTGTTTGGCACTATACTTTATTTGAGGCATGTAGTTCATGCAAATACATTATCCGCTCAAAGCCCTTCCAAGGGAATCTCGTGGAAGCTGGACTTAAACTTATTCCTTGAATGGAGATGTGTTTTCATTATGTAGAATTGACATCTATATTTCTTGCTTTCTATGGTATACTTGCCTTATTTTTTAATTAGCTCCATCAATCGATCATTAATTTCGATAACATGTTTCTCGCCAGTTTAATTGGTCACGTACCGTTCTAGGAATGGGGTAGCACTTCTTAGAGTGAGAAATGTGAATCCCATATGGCCATATCTACTAATGAAGAAGTATTTCGTGGCGCATTATTTACTAGCGCCCTGTGACCCCACTTGAATAAATTCCATTTATGATGTAGGATTATTTGGGTAGTTTTTTTTTAATAATAATAATAATATTATCATGGGTATAATAGATTTAGTGGTAAATTAGCATAAGGAGGCTTCTACACTTTTTTTTTTGGGATTTTACTAAAAAAAAAAAAATTTATGTGGCCAGTGCACCAAATAAGGAAATTTTAACCACAAGTGTACCAAGCATGGAATTCGTAGAGAAAGATTAATTATTTTTTTTTATCATTTATCACCCTTTATTTTTTGTGTGGAGGGTCGACGACGACCCTAGATATAAAGTGAGGGTCGGCGTAGACCTTGAGTAGGTATAAATTCAATCCAATGATGGAGAACAACAGGAAATGTGTTGATGAACGGTGGATGGTGTGTGATGGATGTTTGCCAACAATTTTGTGGGTCCCAGATGAATCATGGTATTGACTTAAGGGCCATTCACAAGCGGGGCCCAGATTCTTTACTCCGGATAAGAAAAAGAATAGAGAGAGAGAGAGATATCGAAAATTGAACATAACTCGGTGGTTTGTTGAGTTGACTTGGACGAGTCAAGATGATAGAAAAGGGGTCCACCTCCAGATTGATCGGCTGGTTTCATGTGATTATCATAAGCTCAAAAGGCTACATCCTGTGGTTCAGTTCGACAAAAAAACACAGCACATTCTATGACTTCGAAGTTTGAACTATCAAGGATCGATCCATATTTTACAAATCGGACGATCCGGTCGATTGAATAAATTTTGATCATAATCGGCACCCTTCATTCTTATAATCATTTAAAGATTATGTAGTGGTTACTAAGCTGGACAAAGAGATTAAAACCTGTGAAAATGGTAGTTGAATCAGCTGGAGTCACCAGTAACTATTTTAAAACTGCCATGCACGAGGGATCCACTATTTTAAAACTGCCATCTACTGTCATTTACATGGGATCCTTTTTTCTCTATGGTTGCAAATGGGTCAACCAAAATGAGCTGGCATGGACTTCGCCATTATTGGATTGGGTTTGGGGAAAAGAGGAAGGAGATGAGGAGTTTATATTTACTCAGGGTTGATAGCGACCCTCACTTGTTATACCTAGGGTCGCAGTCGACTCTCAACACAGAAAATGAAGGTCGGCAACGACTAAAAAGAAAAATGTAAAAAAAAGTTGGTTTTTCTGTACGGATTTCCTATTTGGTGCACTGACCACATAAAGTTTTTTTTTTTTTTGGTAAAAATTCCCCCCCTTTTTTTTTTTATTTATAACGGCACGTTATTTGTTGGCTACATGAATTTCGTTTCTCTATTCTGATTTAATTTGAGCAAAATCTTTTGATAAGCTGTACTTGTCCAAATCTTTTGAATGGCTATACTTTTTCTTTCCAGTGCCGTTGCCGGCTTGCATTGGACATGTTTAAATCATCTTAAATGGTGTTTTATAATTTTATCTCCTATTGATTTTATTTGTAAATATTTTCAAAAATACAGAAAAAGTGAGAAATTAAAATAATTTTTTCATGATTCCACGGCAAAATGACAGTGGGGTGGGGATGTGTAGAGATGTCAAGGGCCCGGCACGGCCCGTCCCGCTAGTCAACGGGCCGTGGCACGGCACGGCCCACTGGGCACGGCCCATGACGCGGGCCGTGCTGGGCCGAGCTGCGCAGGCCCGCTGGCCCGTTAGGCACGGCCCGCTAGGCCTGCCAGCCTAGTGGGCCATCCCCTGTGGCCCGCCAGGCCCGCCAGGATCGGCCCGCCAGGCCCGGCCGCCTGGCCCGCCAAAAAAAACTATTTTTTTTATATATTTTTTAAATTTGTAAAAATCTAATTCCCAGCCAACTAACAACCCTAGGCATTTTCTAATGAAAAAAATACTTACATAACTTGGTAAGGTAGGACTTTAGTGTAAATTAGTCACACTAATAATGAGGGGTAATGTGTTTTTGGGGAGAAGTAATAATGGGAATATTTTGGTGTGACACACTTACCTTCACTAAATTTTCCCCCTTGCCTTCAATAATTTTGTTGTCTTCAAAGATATTTGAGAATCTCAAATAAAATTCCCTACCTGCATTCATCTATGTTCAAGAACTCCTGAGCATTTGAGAAGTTGAGATTCTTTATAGGTTAGAAAGCTCAGAATTAAACACAAGAATATGTTCATAATTCAGTCATTTATGTTCAATATAATCTCATCACATGTACCTATAACTCCACTCTCGATCACATCACATGAAGCCATATATTTACATTGATATGAACACTAGGAAAAAGAAGTAAAAAATATGTAACCATGATAAAGATAATGAGAATTATTGACTAAGACTAAAAACCCATAACTAAAAAATAAAGAAATTGATGCAAATCTAAATAAAATGAAGTCCAAGGTTGTGGTTTCATGGTGGGTCATTTGGAAGACTTGAAATGATTGTTGATAAAGGTAGAAATATTTAACTGCGCTAAGTTCTCGTTTAAAGTATGATAATTAAGCCAAAAAATAGAAATTGAGTTTGCCATCTCAATTGAAATATCCTTAACCATGGCATTTCAATTTGGCTGAAAAATGAGTAGAAAAAAGGACATGATATATATATATTTTTATATTTCAGGTTGTTTGAATGAAAGATTGAAAAGTTGGATAAAAAAGGTGTTAGCTTCTCATCATCATCTAAAGTGGTTAAGTTCTCATCATAATGTAACTAATAGTTTAATATTCGTGGTTAGGTTCACATCCTCATCTAACTAGCTTTAATATTGTTTGAATAAATATTAGTATACAAAAGTTAGGTGGTCTAGTGGTTGTGTTTATCTTTCACATCTTAATGGTTGTGAGATCGAGTTCATCCAAATACATTTATTTTTAAAAATCTATACAAATTACTCAGGTCGGGTCCTGACGCAATCATTAAACTGGCCCGCCTATAACTCTATTAGAAAAAAAAAAAGGAGGCACGCCTGGCCCGCGGGCCGGCACGGCCCGTTTGACATGCCTAGGGATGTGCATGCAAAAAAGGTTGTTAGCAAAAACCTTTTTTTTTTTTTCTTACTACTGCACAAATGTTTACGTGATACAAAAAAAGAAAAAAAGCAAGTATTTTCCCTTGAATCCTATGAATGCCCAATGTATGTGTCAACGCAAAATTCAAAATTCAAATTTTAAGTTTTTCCCCCGGTTTTCTTTATAAAATTGGGATCATGGTAATTGTCAGTTTCTTCTTTATTCTGTATAAAAATCAAGGTCATATACACTGTCCATGCATCATATGGACTTCATGATCTCATCATTTATGTCATTGTTCATCAAGTGACAGTCATGGACTCTAGTAGACAGATATTAGGTGAGAGATTTGAATTTTAAGTTTCCCCTTCAATTTCCTTTGCATAAATTGGGATTTAGGATGATTGGGACCGTAGTTCGTCTCGAAATTCTTCTTATCAAATCGGGAAAGAGGATCGACGTTGTTACTTGTTAGGCAAAGGTGCCCTTCAGATAAGTTGAATTCTCATAGCATCATTAATTAAATGAAAATGCCATCTTACTTATATTTTCCTAACTCCCACAGTGCTTTCTGTGGGGTACTTCATGCCCCTCTCAACTAAAAACATGTATGAATGGATCAGGATCTTTCATTTTAACTGGGCAATGGGTGCATGAATCTATGGATGAGATGGGATCATGCTCAGGCTTTTTGTTAGGGTATGCATCAACAGCCCCTAAATCAAAAGATGGTACAATGTGCAAATCGAACATTGGCTTAAAAGCAAGCATTACTGTGTAATCTCTCTCTCTCTCTCTCACACACACACACACGCATTCATATATTGCTTTGAGCCTTTTGCCCTTTAAAATGGCTTTTATACTGAAATGCCTGAAGGAACCCCTATCGAGGGGCCAACTGATGCCTGAGAATAATAGGGGCGGCAAATACGTTTATAGATGGGTCCCTGAATAAACAAAAGGCCTCAATATAAAAAGAAAAGAAGGCATGAAGCCAGGGCTGGCAACCACTTTAAATCTTGTTTGGGTGTAGGGTTACGGATCTTGGCTCGAGCCCACATGGCATGGATCATACATACTTCAGGAATTCAAAGCCCAAACAGCATCTCCCTAAAAAAATATTCAACCCTCGATACAATGGTTCAGTCCATTCAGATGTGTGCCAATCCTTGGGATTAGTGACTATCAGGGGATTCCCTATTGGTTGCTAGGTTTGGATGAGTTGCTAGTTGGGCCCCACAAAAAAGTTCTCATATAATAGATGAGAACTAGTTTTCACTTGAATATTTTTCATATATATATCTTAATATAAATTCCAATTTTTTTATGGTTGATATTGCGTTTTCGGAGAAGAGCTTTGTACTTAATATAGATAAAGAGGGTGGGGACTTAATTTTGAATAGTTTAGATATTTTGATTTGACCTTGACCATACTATGTTGCTGCATAATCGGCCTGCTTTCACTCAATCACAATATTTATGGCATATAATCGCTTTCACTCGATCACAATATTTATGGCATATAATCTTTTTGGAAATGAAAGAGCTTTAAAGAAAAGTGATTACATAAGGGTGGCCACATGGTGTAAATAAAATAAGATTGGTTATGTAGATGAAGATTATACAGGATCAAAGTTTGGAAGCATTTGGCTTCATTATATTTCTTTATTAGTTAGGTTTCTCCAATGAAAGCACCGTCAACTGTTAGATTGAAGGAAAATGTCACTAAAAAAGCACTAAATAGTAATGATTTATTAATAAATCTTATTTTTCTTTGTACACAATGACTTTTGAAGATTTGGCTCGGAATAGATTGGTGTGGAGAAATAGAACTTATGTAGTTGAACCTAACGTAATTGAGACATGACTTTGAATCTTTGATGATGATGATGTACACAATGGCTCCGTTGTTTTGGTGATCGAGATAGTCCATTGGGGGTTAAAAAGGCACCCTGCTTCCTCCTTATGATTGAGTGAAGTCCAGTCTAGTTGGAGTGATATATTCATTGTCAGATTGGACAAAAGATCAATTCAGCATTTTCATCTCATATGTGTTCCACCCAATTGTAGTCTTACACCGATTGACATCAAACTTGGGAATATGTACTGACACAGAGAAGAATAAATTCATTCTTTGGATAATTGGATGCATGATATCTGATCCTCCTTGACTAGAAAGAAAATTGATTAATACGTGGCCAAATTGGATTTTTTTGAAAAAAAATGTTAAAACCAGACACTGATTGTTGAAATTTATCATTTTCTTACTGAATACAGGTGGTACTTGAATCTTCAAATAGTTTTCCTCCAAATAGAGTTGTTGTGATTTAATCTCAAAGGGTAACTCAGTTGGAATAGGACTATGGTTTGCACCTGGACGTTGTAGGTTCGAAACTGCACTACCACACTGGGGCTACAGGGGAGTTTACTTGGCTTTCCTCTGAGCCTGGAGGGATTAGTCCAGCCCAAAGGGTTGAAAACCCTCCGATAGTAACAGCCAAAAAAAAAAAAAAAAAAATTGGGGTCAGATTGATCACTTGAAAAAACACATTACTGGAATTAAAAATAGGAGTCATATTATGTGTTTTTACACGATCGGACTAGGGTGGGCATAGCTCTAGTTAGAGTTAAGTTTCCAAGCTAACATGTTTCCAAATGGGCCTAGAATACAAGTCCAAGCTTTTACTGTATCTGGATGCATTAGGCCAGGTTTAGTTTGGGTCAAAGAAAGCTGAGCCAAACCCGTTTATCGAACCGGTTTTAACACACCGCAACCTGAAACTCTGGTCAGAAGTGAGTGGGTTGGGTCACACTCACATGGGATCAAAGGCCCGACTGATTTATTAAATGGATGCGAATTTGCAACCCCAGATAAATACTGACCCATTAAGGTTGGTTCTAGCTGGCCCACAGGCCTTTCCAATCAATTAACAGCTATCGTCTTTGCGCATTGGTGAAGAAACAAGTTGGGCCCATGATCCGTTCAAGCCCATACCTTCTTGTCTTTGTTCACCTCAAAATTCCCCAAAAAAGAAAAGAAATCTCTTTCTTGGTATGATTGAATACCCCAGATCAGATGTATAACAGTATGAGGATGATTCCAAGAGGTTCAGCTACCCAAACCAACCTCCTAAACTAATCCATAATGAATCAAAATCTTCTACTACAGGACTCCCTATTCAAATTTTGTGCAATTTTAAATAGAAGCCATTCAAAGACAACATGTTGTTCTTGAATTGCTCAATTCACAATTACACAAAAAGGCTAATATGGGAGTCTCCATAGCAGAAAGAAAATTTATTTAATGAGTAATGATCTAGTGTGATTACTTGACTGTGGATATAAAAAGGAATGTAATGAAGCTATTGCAAGTGGAAACCACATCCATCCATCAAGCAATCTGGGACCGGACCACCTGTAAAATACAAACAAAAATGGAACTGATGCAGGGAATGAGATGTTGGTGAAATTGTACCATTGGTGAATCATATCATGGTCTGACCAAGAATAGATTGGAGATGGGGACCTGGGCCCTCTTGACAGTTGACCCTACCACTACCCAGTACCCACCTCCCTGTAAAGCTGAAGCCAGCTGGGACCAACTTTCCTTTTGATGTTGATTGCACTGGCCACTGTGGTATCATTTACCAATGGTTAGTTTTGCAATCATTTTACTCCATGATTTCATTTCACCCATCACTTCCTTCCAATTACTACCATCTTTATCTTCATCCAGCTTTCTTTTAGTTTGCTGTTTTTACTGAAATGGAATTCATTTCAAGCGAAATACAATTACAGGTAGCCCAAACAGGGCTTGGCTTGGCTTGGATACAATTACAGGTAGCCCAAACAGGGCTTGGCTTGGCTTGGCAGCCTTGGCTGAGTAAGATTTCTAGAAAAATGAATTCCACCTGGGTCATTTTTTTACCTTCAAAGCAAGAATGGTACAGGTGGGGCCCACCTTTCTATATAGTTAAGTTATTAATCCGGTGCATCTCACTGAGGAGTTGACCAAGTGCTAATATTGAGTCAAGAACAATATTGACAGAAGTGGGGAGGAGAATATTCCTTTTTACTCTAAAAATCCTCTTTCATTCTCTCTGGGTTTTTCTTTAGACTCTGAAAATGATTCCCTTTGAACTAAGTTCTACAAAGAGTATGAGAAATGGGTTTCTAATAAATGAGAATATAAAACACCAATCTCATGTGAAATTGAGTTTTACATTATTATTTTGCTCAAATAAAGGCTTCAACTTTCAAGTGGTCTTTTCTTACATTTATATATCATTAAAAATCCAAACAGTGTGGATGGTTACAACTAAGGGATCTTTGATTTATGTAATTGAGTTTGTAGGAATTATAGGACTTCCTATTTTTACAAGTGGTTAAAAACGGATAATAAAATATAAATATTCAAAAATATCGTTTTAATAACCTTCTTCTTTATTATTAAATAGAATAAAGGGAAGATGAGAAATAGATACCCAACCATCTACCTAATAATCCAAATAATTAGTGGAACTCATTTGACCATAAATTCTATATGTTCTATGCAAAGCAACAGGGTCTAAGAATGCAGAGCTTATTTATCTATTTAGAGAAGATTTCTCACTTGCTATTTTCCTCTCATCCAAAGGGGCACTTGAGATTTAAAAGAAGTGCTCCACTTTAAGTAATTTCAATTAGCATCGTAGCTCGTGCCAAGTACAATCGTGTTTTTCTACACTTATATTTTGAAATTCATATATTAAAATAATAAAGACCATAAATTATAAATTAAACATTCATTAACAAGTGCAAACTAAGAAACCATCTAATAAAACATTAACAAGTTTCGTAAAATGTGTATCGAAATAATAAATAAATAATAAAATGACATTATTAAGAATCTATAATATTGCAAAGTTTTGTGTTGAAGATTCTGGCTTCTTTCATTTCTGCAAACTGGTGTCAGGACATGGTTCGAGTTGTCGCTTTACATAATTCCTCATTTTCTACCCTATTAAACAAGGATGATTATAAAAACAAGGATGATTATAATTTTGATGAAATTGAATATAATGATGTGGATTCCTATTATAAAAGATCCACACATTCCGACAAAGTTTCCTTTCTTTTTTTATTTTTTATTTTGGACCGTTGTGTGTAGGGTCATGAAACAAATGTGAAACTGCAAAGTATAGATTAAAGAAAACAATGTAAAGTAAAAATAAAAGCATATAAAACTAAGTCAAAAATTGAAAATCGATAAAAAGATGCATCGACCAAATTACAAAATCATCCCATTATGAAGAAATAATCAAATAATTTTTTTTTAAAGAACGACTCTAGAGAAAAATAATTACCTAGATATGGCTGCGGAAATCACATTTTAAGAGCTTGTTATCATACTCATAAACAACTCTTATAAGAAAATAGGTGAAAAATATCCAAATGCTCAAATAAAATATACATGTAAATAATATTAACATTTATCATGTAAATCTTATACACTTTCGTTTTGGAAAGTTAAGTATATCTATTCCAAAGGAAATGTACATTGGTATTTAGAAAATGTTATTATAAAAAACCAATTTATATAATATATTTGTTATATTCACATAGAAATATCTAATATTCTTTAAATAACTAGATTTCAATAAAAGTGAATCTAAACCAAAAAGAAAAAATTATTTGTAAAGCTTTAAATTAAATTATAAATTCTTATAGGATAAATTAAAATATGTATATTCTCTTTTCATTTTCTTTTATAGAGTGCAACATTCTCTAATAGTTTCATAAAACTCAATTCTCATAAATCAGATCCTTCATAGATTCTTCAATCTATGATCATAACTTAATTTAATAAATAAAAAAAAATATTTCTTCCAAATAGAAAAAAAAATGAGCTGTTAAAATATAGTTAAATAAATAAATATAAAGCTTAAGAGAGAAAATGAAAGTATCCAAATTCATTATGGAAAAAGTGAATAAAAGATAAACAAAATAAAAATATCATATATCGAAATAATGCAGGATGATATAATTAAAAATATTTAAGAAGTAATAGAAGAAGAACCCCTATATATATGGAAAAGATCATAGCAAGACCTGCCAACCCAATGTGAGTTGAGTTCGACCTTTTAATAAGACATTCAAGTTGAGATTTTCAACCAAGTTAATAAATGTGTTAGGTTCATGTTATATGCACGATACAATCAGTTCTGAATCCGTTCTTAACTCATTCTTTCTAACCAATTGCCTCCCCTACAACTAATCCAGTATGGATTTTGCATGTCCAATATTAACCCCAAGGGGTAGCTCAATTGGCCTAGGACCACGGTTTGCACCCGAAGGTTGTAGGTTCGAAATTGTACTACCACACTGGGACTATAGGGGAGTTTACCCGGCTTCCCTCAAAAGATTGGGAACCCTCCGATAGCCAAAAAAAAAAAAAAAAAGTCTAATATTAGCCTGAATGTAAAGCTTAATATTAACCATAATTTTAATAGACCAAGTCCAAACCCGACTCTAGAATATAGAGGAAAGAACTATTTCGGGCGAGCTGGATACCAGAAGGGTTGCAGTAAGTGTGTTGATTATAATATTGGATTCCATTTAGATAAAGTAATATTTATTTGAATTAGGCCTGGAATGGTTTAAAACATATTTGAGGATAGGAAATGAAAAGAGGCATGGAGATGTTTGGCAGGCTTGTGCAAACGTGCAAATGTGGCCGTCCATTCATACTTACATTCTCAAAGACTTTGCTAATTTTGGCCCCTAGTTCCTTGGCTTGCCCCGAACGGTGGGATCCACATTTATTGAAGTGAAATATTTTTTTAGTATATGTCATTGGAGGGGTTAACATTAATCCAGATTATCATTATGTGGGACATATGAAAGATTTATGGAGACATGTAAGTTCACATGCTATAGCTCCAAACAAAAAATGAGATTTGTCCCATAGCTCACATGTAATAGTTGCAAACAAAAAATGAGACTTGTGGGGTAATTACTTAGTGTCGTTGTGGTTAAGCACACTTGCTCCCATAGCTCCACCCAAGGATCGATTCCTGTGTGGGCAGGTTTATTCCACCTCTCCTGGCAACTGGGCCAACTAGCCCCAAAAAAAAAAAAAAAGGGAGAGAAAAAGAGATTTGTCTTCATCACCATCTAATAACAATTACATCATACACTCAATTGAATAGTGGGATCCAAGTCTATTGAAATAGAATCTTAGTATATATCATTGGAGGAGTTGCCATTTATCTTGAACGGTTTGGACTTTCATTGTTGAGGCCAATGATAGAGATGGATAAATATGTAAGTACACATAATAGTTCTAAGTCCATGTAATATTGAAATTGAGTGTGAAATTGCTTCAAACTGAGCATCAATTTCCAAACCAAATCGCCCTAAAATCATATATAACCTGTCTTAAAGCACGAACATGTAAATGCATAAATAAATTATCATAGTAGTATTGAAAGTTTCGCAAAACTTACTAGAATAAATGCCAGTCTAATTAATCAAACCAATGCACAGCGGATGTAGTCAACTAAAAAGGTAGAACTAGCAAATATATCTACCAAGCAATCGCTACAAGAATGCAGACGCAAATTTAACGGGGAAACTCTTTTCGGGAGAAAAACCACGATTAGAAAAACCAATCATTATTGAATGGTTACAAGATATACTTACAGCTCCTTTATCCCAATCAGTACGTCGACCTAAGGACTGTAGTTGTTCTTGCACAACTCCTCGCTGCCACGACTACTTTCCGTGCACCGCTTCTCGTGCTTGATCATCCTTCAACACCTTGAGATCAAGATGCATAATCGTCTACAAAGAAGTAGAAGCTTCAAAACTTCTAGAGCAGCCTTTTAGAACAATCTCTCAGTGGCTCTAGAGAATAATTCTTTCTCTAAGATATCTTTACTCATATTAATGAGAAAGGTGGTGAGTACCTTTGGATTGAGAGAAACATCCAATTTATAGCCACAACTTCGTGCCTTAGTCTTCTAATAATATTCCAATCAGAAGGGGAATCAGACTCAAACTCTAAATTAGAGTTCTGACCGAACTGGGTACTATCGACTCGCTCGCTATAGCGAGCAGAATTCTCGCTCCAGCGAGAGTCCTCTCGGGATTTTGGCTCAACAAACCTGAAAGGGAACTATACGGTAATAGTAAGAAGAGACCGAGCAGTTTTGATCAGGAAAAGGGACCCTCATTATCCAACTGACAGTAAACATCACTAATAGGTTGATGCTTTTCTGCAAGGCAATTTATAGGAGTAGTGAGTGCTTGACAGGTGAGTCCCATCATCTTTTGATGAGGTGAATGCTGTGATTGGGCGCTGGTTGAATCTGGGCTCCATTTTCTGATCCACCTAAAACTTATCAGGATTACTCTTGGTGTCCCAAAATTCTTCTCCTGTTAGAAAATTGAGCCTCTAGCTCTCTCTCTCTCAAAAAGCAGCTTTTTTTAGACATTCTGGATGAAGATGCCGGGGATGAGAATCAGGTGTTCTGTCCATGGGTTGAATCTCCGTGGGCCAGCTTGCCAGATCTGCTTCAGGGCCAAGTGTAGGTAAGCACTTGTTGGTTCATGGGTCAGATTTAATTTTGAAACAATTGGCCGCTTCTTAAGTGAGTCAAGACTGAACTTTGACCTTACTATGTGAACTACCCGGTTCCAGTCAAAATTGGATTAATGTCTCTGGCTTAAGTCAGGTTGGTTGATTTAAAGGCTGAACAAATGTTTTATTCACTCCAGACAAGACTTCATGAACCTTCTCATTCAAACCAAACCAAACCAAACCAAGCTTTTCCCACTAGGTGGGGTCGGCTATATGGATTTGACGACGCCAATCAAATCTATTTAGGGCCATGTCCTCCGTTAGATCCATGTAGGCAATGTCATGTTTAATAGTTTCTTTCCAACTTCTCTTGGGTCTCCCTCTCTCTCCTACTCCTGGCAATCTCTGTGCTTTCACACCTTTTAACAGGTGCCTCTGTTGGACGTCTTCTAACATGAACCTTCTCATCAAAAAAATAAAAATAAATAAATAAATCATGAACCTAAGATAAGTCTAGGGCTCGGGTTCTTGACCCGTCTAGGATTTGTTGGGGATCACTTTGATTTGACCTGAATATCCCATTTAACTATAGGGTTACAAATTGGTTGGTCTTGGCAGGCGACTGAGTCCAGCAATTTTGAAGTCAAGCCTAATAGTTGGTTTTAAATAACAACTGTTCGGGAGGGCCATCTACTAGGATCTGTACCTTGAAAAGCCCTTGCCCTGCCCATTTACTTACTGACCTGAAAACCCAGTCTCAAGTGCCCACTAGGACTTTTCATTTGTCCAGCCCAATGGCAATCCTATTGACATAATGACAGCCCTAGTTGCCCACTAGGACTTTCATTTGTCCAGCCCCATGGCAATCCTACTGACATAATGACAGCCCTAGTTTTCTCTCTTTATTTGTCTAATAGAAGAGTCTCATAAGAGCTGCTTGGTGGTTAAGACTTAAGATATTCTCTCATTGGCAGATTTGATCTTCCAATCTTCAAATAATTCCAGAGCATCTGTGATCCATTAGGGGGCCACAATATCGACCATCTAGATCAAAGAAAAGATAAAGCCATGTACATGAATAGAGTCGAGGGCATAAGCGATTGAAATGATGACTTGAAAACAAGATTAGAAATCGGACGATTGACTACAGCTTGCTCAAGTGAACCCCTTCACACTGTAGAGTAAAAGCTAGTGAAATTAAGGAGGCAACATTGTTTTAATAGAAAATCCATTGTAGTATTACTAAGGGAAAGGATCCTAATTTATAGAAGGAGAAGTATATGAACAAACTTCAAAATCAAAATTTTACCTATTTTGATGTCTCTAACGCTCTCCAACAATCGAGTGATACTTTCATTGAAAGGCCCATGCGATAGTTAAAAAAAAAAAAACTATGCAAGACCTCGACCTCTCTTGATATCTTGCTTGTGATCACTGTCTATCTTGGTTGAGTCCATCACTGTTACAACCTGCCCTTCTTTGACTCTGCTATTGCAGATGGCCCACTACATCAAATTGGCTGTGATTCTTCTAGAAGCATTCATAACGTGGGTTGATGATGAAGATGAGATCGTGAGATCCGTACAAAAGAGGATGTTTATATATTATTTTGGAGATAAAAGTAACAGTAAGATTGTTTTAGAAGTGTTAGCCTGTTAGGGGCCGGATATGACAGTAAGGTTATTGCGGAAGCATAAGGGGCTGGACCATGGCTAGCCTGATTGCAAGATTGCTACCAAGCCACAACTCTGATACCATAAGGAAATCTAAGAGCCTATATTCTTCATAGAAATTTCACTTCAGCTTTATTAGGGGAAACATCCCAAGTTATAAAAGGAAAAAAATACATGAAGAAAATTCAAAATCAGATTTTAGCATCTCTCCTCACATCTCTCTCCTAATATATCTCCGGATATCTCTAACAAAAGCTACATCAGAGCGCATGACATACTTGACATTTTTAGTAACTGTGCGGGCTTCATGTAGCATGCATTTATCCCCGTGAATGTGAAGGAGAGCCATCCCTTCAATAGGAGCAACCTACATATATCATTAGCATCAGAACATAGCCTCACCTGAAATGCTTTCCCAAACTCAATCTTTTGACATATGGCAATTGTAAGGTTCCAACCTTTATTAGCCTAAATTATAGTATACTTGTTGGTGATTTGTGTTGTTTAGAGGATATTTATTGGGTTTAGTTAACTAGTTTTAGGTGTTTTAGTAGCTTTTGTATTTAGTTGGGTAGTTAGGAGGGGTTATTTGGGAGATTGTGAGGGAGATGTAATTTTAGGAAGTGGACCATGTGAGGCCCTTTAGTATAGCGGTCTTAATTGTAGGAGTTGAAGCGATGATGCCCTTCGGAATTCCAGATTTACCCCTAATTATCCTTCTTTGCATCAATTTAGTAATAATGGCATTTGAGTCATTTTCCCTTTCCCTCTTTAGCAGCAAAACCATCAACATTCTCTCTCTCTCTCTCTCTCTCTCTCTCTCCAAGCATCAAGATCTACCATTCTCCTTGTAGTTGCTATTGAACATCATCATCAACAACAAGATCCCTATCTTCTCTGTGAGAACTCGGTCCAGGCGGCACCGTTAACCGCGGGGCGTAGCGTGGAGAGTCTCCGCCAGTCCCGCATCGGAAATATCCAAGTCCTGACCCTGGGCTTATAAGTCAAACCCCGTATTAACTCAATATGATGCATTTTAAAACTGTGCGGCCTTGGAAACCATAAGAACTATGGAGTTAAGCGTGCTCGGGTCCGCATACTAGGATGGGTGGCCTCTTGGGAAGTCCTCAGGTGCGCACGTGGGCCAAAAAAGACAATTTCATGTTGAGTTGGGCAGGGCTGTGACATTCTCTTTCCTCATCTCTCATTGTATTCTTTCTCTTTTCCCCAATTGAGGTGAATTTCTTGAGGTGAGTTTCTAACCGTACATTTTTTTTCTAGCTTTCTTTGTTAGATCTATGGTAGAGTTTAGTCCCCAATCCCTTTTCTCCATTGGATTTGTGTGTAGGATCTCTAGATCTAGGAGGTTTGAGAGATTTGAATTGGTTTTGGAGTTTTTGGCTTGACATCTTGGCTTTTGAGAGGTTTTTCCCCAATTTCAAGACCAAGGCAAGTTTCAATATATGAATTACATGGCATGCATGTTCTAATTCTATGATTCTTGTATTGAATTCCTTTAGATCTGATGTTTGCTCTAGATTTCCCAAATTTCTAAG
Source organism: Litsea cubeba (assembly GCA_012931725.1). NCBI lineage: Eukaryota > Viridiplantae > Streptophyta > Magnoliopsida > Laurales > Lauraceae > Litsea > Litsea cubeba. The sequence goes on from CM022946.1 coordinate 55,412,383, forward strand.
CTCTCTTGTTGTAATTAAGGGGTTCCAAATCACCTTTGAGGATGGAGGACCTTAGATCTAGGTAATTTGATGATGAGAGAGGGTGTGGAAGCGCCAAATGATGTAATTCAGATGTTTGGATAGAATGGGAGATCAATTTTCATGGTTAGGAGCAGGATTTGCATATTAGTTGTAGCTTCTGGGAAGCTTACGATTAGGCTCCAGAAAGCTAACAGAAAAAGTACTACAGTTGCAATTCCAGAATTGTGCATTTTCAAGCTTTTGTTCTACGGTTACCTCACGGCTAACCATAGGGTTACCCACGACGAGCCGTGAGCCTAACCGTAGTACACTCACGGCTAGCCTTACCCAGACCTTGGCTAATTGTAACCCCGAGTTTTCTATAATGCAAAATTTGGATATTTAGACCTTTGGACTATGTTTGGGACCCTCATACTTATCTACTGACCTTTCAACACATAACTTTTGATAAGTGGATGTGTGAGCTTAGCATTTGGTTTCAAGTTGCTCAAAGCCAAGTCAAGGGGATGGTAATCGGGGACCTTTTGGATGCCCTTTGATCATCATAGCACCAAGATCAACGCACACGGCATCCGGGACCACCAATCGACCATTGAGTTGAATGACCTAGTATTCACACCCGAAAGGCAACCAATGACCTAGGTTTGGCTACTTTGATTCATCTTTTGATTGATACATGGTGTAATGATCTATATTGCCTTGTACATTGTTTGACCTCTTATCTCATGGTCTCAAAGTAGTACCTGGTACTTGGTAGCATATATTCACCTCAAAATTCAATCTATAGATGGAAAAATAATGAACAGCCCTTGTCACAAGGGATCCAAATTGTGGTTAGACTAATCAGTTGAGTGGTAACTAAGTCAAAGAATCACAATGGACAGTATTTGGCTGGATTCCTCTTGCATGTGCAAAACTTCCATCAAACAAAGGAACTGCTCCAAAATATCCAAAACAAAGCCATCAACAATCCAAAGCCATTACCAATGGTAGTCCCTCCCAAACAAGTCATCGAATAGCCAACCTAGCTTCAGACATGGGTAATCCACATCCTCCATCATAAACAAGTATAACCGCTAGGTCCTTAACATCATCATCATAATTAATCAAGACAATAGGGATCAAAGCACATGCAACTTTGCTTTTGCCGGGCTTGTCATTCCATGCATCCCTACCACCACTCTATCGAGTACGGGAGGACAAAGGAATAATTTTCTGTGGTGATTTAGCTTATATGGATGTGCCTTTTTGTTAGGTTGTTTACTTTGCTGTAGGTTATCATTTCTATTAATTCTTGATGATATTTTTATTCCAGCACAACTGCTTGGTTCTTCTATCTTTGTTAATATGGTAATCATTTATATTGTCTTATATTCTATTTGATGCATTCATACTGTCTTACTCATATACAATATCTTGCTGGGTTTATCCAAACCTGATGTTATTTCCCTTCGTGCTGTAGGTATTGGATCCCCACCTTTATCCTGGAGGGTGAGGCGTTCTGTGAGATGCCCGGCGATGAGGACAGAGTGGTGTACAGATGGTGTAGCGTAGTATTGTTTTGGCTCATGCACGAAAGCATCACATTGGACTTGGGACTTTGATTGCTTTTGCTTCTCCTCTATAGACTTTCATTTGAGCCATGGTTGGCTGGGTTGTAAATAAAACACCTTGTTTTCTTTTGCAACTTGAATATTATGGTATTGATGACTTGCTGAGCTTTATACCATACATGGATGGTAGTTATGCTTTGAGATCGTGTTTAGAACTTCTACATATTGTTAAGTAATGAATGACGTGATGTTAAATATCCTCACAATGCGGACTCCTAACCTGGTTAAGGAAAAGTTTCAACTAGTCCCGTCCCGAATTTCAGACTTCCGTGTTTCACTAGGGAATCCGGGTTTGGGGGTGTGACAGCAATAGCTTCAGTCTCAAAACATTCAGGAACGACCTCAAATGAGTCAGTCAGATCAACTTCTCTAGATGTCAAGTTGAGCCAACTAGATCAGATTTCAACTCAACATAAAACTCATTCTGGACAACTTTCCCTGCTATCAGTAGTTGTATTTTCTCAAATCTAAGATGAGTTTAATATTACTGGATCTGGCAATTTCCCTCTCTAAAAATTATATTTATTTGTATAGCCATAATATTCTTCAACAATTATTAAGTAGTAAGTATTAGATTTTTTACACTAGACTTAATACCATTAGACTTTTGAGTTTTGAGAACCAGGTGTTCTGACTGCATGAAATGATAAAGACCCAGATTTGGTAAATGAATCAAATGACTATAATAAAGTTGGTTTTTGAAGATAAGAAGAAGAAGCCACTTTACCTCAGCCACAATGCCTCTTCTGTGATCATAAAAGACAGTCTCCCCTCCAACCAGGGAATCTGGGGAAGAATCCCTATTGCTGCCCACATCATTGTTGCCATTGGACCTAGAACTCCCACTTAGATAGATCAGTAATGTATAAAGTGTCATGCGCCCTACTCCAAGATCGACGCTTTCGTCAATGTGCCGCCCAAACCTCTGTCCCACCCTGTACCTGAAAAGCCAAAGTGACTATAATGATAAGGTACATGCATTTTTCTCAGGGATGGTTTAAGAATCAGATAATTTTCTAAGAACAGAAAGCAGGATACAACCAAATATGTTTACTATTCTTTTTTCGGTGGTTAATTTTTACCTTTACTACCTAATCAGATTATACACATTATACTCAAGACATTGTTCTTTGAATGGTATTATACTCAGATATGGCAACATGAATACAGCATTTTTATTTATAGGCATGAATACAGCATATGGTGGTTCACACTTAATAATAAACCAGCACAATAATCCGTGTTGATCACGGGTACGTCCATACAATGCAATTTAAATATTCACTCATTCAAAGCAAATAAAATATTCATGCATAGCAATGATTTTTTAGAAAGAAAAAAAAAAAGACTGGTAGGGAGAGTAGAAAGGGAACATGAGAAGTGAGGTAAAAAAAAGTAATGTAGAAATGAAATAGGAGATGTGGGCAAAAAAGGTAATTTTGTAGAAATTAAAAGAAGAAAAGAAAAAGCAATGGATAGTTATAAGAAGTGGGCAGTCGTTATAAGAAGTGAGAAGTTATATTTCAGTTGCCGTCAAAATCAAATCAAGTGATCAAAATTATCTAAAAAGCATCTAGCTTAATATATAATAATGTAGAAATAGAGTTACCAGTGTCCTCACATTGTTGATAGATAATGCAAATGATAGAGTTGCTAGCCAGTAATCCCAAAACCAATTGGCGATGGGAAACTGCACAAACAACTACTTAACAACAAAAAGGGTAAATGGACCAGCCAAATGGGCCGTGGGTCCAATGGGTCTTGTGGGCCTAGATCATGGCCTATGGGACAATCAACCCTTGAATAAGTTGCAAAATTAAGGTACGGCTCTTGTAACTGTAATTATCATTTGTCTGGGCTATTCATCTTTTTTACATTTTCTATCAACAGTGGTCCCCACATTGGTATCTTTATTTCTTCTACCCAATTGGACCCATGGCCCATTTGGCTAGTCCATTCACCCTTTTGCATTATCTATTAACAGTGATCCCTACAATGGTATCTTTATTTCTACACTAAAGCCTCAGACACTGACATGGAATATATACTTTGCCCAAAGTAACTTCATATCATTGATCTTCATATAATGGAAAGCCAAGGAATTTATTCTCTAGTTGGTTTCAACTAGAAGCATGGAGCCTTCTCCTTTCAGTGTACTCGTAGGTGCCAAACAACTTGTCACATATGCTAAATCAAACTGGTCCTTCTGAATGGGAAGGGAGCTCATGTCAGATTATTTTGGATTCCAACACTTCTTGGGTTATGAAGACAGCACTGAGGCTCTTTATCCAAATTCATACAACAAAAATTTGCAGTTTCAATATGCCTGCCACTGTACTGATTCCAATAGTAATGTTTCATAGTAATTTACTGAATACACTCAACTCCGCACTCGCACAAGACGGGTTTATAGGTGTTTGTAAATGCGAAATGACATCACCATATACTTTCTAGTGAGATGTGTAACCAAGGATGATCCTTCCCTCTTATCATCAGATACTCTTTTCTTTATTTATATATTATTTTTTATATGTACGTGACTAAAAACAGCAACCATTTATATATTATTTTTTATATGTACGTGACTAAAAACAGCAACCTAATGGTTGCGACAAAGAGCACAGTCCACCTGAAAGTAGTATAATATTATATGACTGAGAGACAGAACCAAAAGAATCTTAGACAGAAATGTTGTAACTTAAACTATGAATTTATTGTAACCTAATTTGAATAACATCAACTGTAAAAAGTAGGAAAGCATGATTGGGAAATTGGCTATAGAATCGTGAAAAGATATGGCACCTGTAGAATCTAATGTTTGGATTCAAACCAACAGCGACCTTGCCCCGGATTTTGATGTCAGCAAATAAACTTTTCAGGCCAGATTCCCATATAGTTTCTGCGAGCGTTGGGTCATTCAAAGATATACGGTCATTGTCTCTAAAAGCTTGTCCCTTTGTTGGACCAAGGCTCCCTTGATGGACAAAACCAATAGACTCTGCAGCTTCAATAAAGGCCTTTGATTCAGCTGAAGTGAAAAAGTTTTGCACCTGAACATATTAGAAAAAGTGATGATGGCGAGAGTTAAAAGATATATCCTGTGATGTACTAAGGATGACACAAGGAAAAATAGAATGAAGATTTGCTTCATGATAGCTAAAGCTATTTGCTCACTGATGCAATGCACAGTGATATTAATATGAAACTAAACGTCATGGAGGCAGGAGACTTCAAATGATCTTACACTAATCCATTTTTGGCCCGTTGGGTGTCCAAATCTTCATAGAGAGAATTCTCCATATTTGGTTGTTTGTTCTAGCAATATCGACGCGTCCTTGTGATGCTCGAACATAATCTAAAACTTAAGGCCTCTTTGTTAGATCCATAGTTAATTTTTATGAATTCTAAGCAATCCCTAGAATCAAAGGGGCTAAAATTGGAGTGAAGTTCAAGATCCACAATGGACCATAAAACAGTCTCCCCTTTGATAGAAAATGATTACTGAACCATTACCCTAGCAAATCAAATCCTAGGAAGGCGAGTGTTTGACCTAACTCTCTTACATCCTTCACTCATACCTTCTTCAATACTCCTTCACTGCACCCCACTTTAAGAAGAAGACAAATGAGACTTAAGAAGACAAGTTTGATTCCTCTTGGTGGACCAAGGGCAGTTAAATAAACACAGGATTCATCTTTTTATTGATAAAAAAAAGATCATAACCATTGCAGGGGGGAAAAAACACAAATCTATGTTCTTGTGTCTCCACTCTATGTCTCCTACACCTATTCCTAAAGAATGAAATGCAAAGGCAGATTCACCCACAAATTTAAGGGTACTTGGATCAGAATTCTTTATTACAGGAAGTAGTACAATGAAAGTCTCAAGTAAATAAATTTCCAACTAGCTCCAACTTTGGCCAAAGCAAGCACTACTAACAGGGAAATATGAAACGCCCAACAGGAACTGATTGAATCATTTAATCAGTAAAAAGGATTTCTTTCGACGCTTGCTAGCAAGATAATGTTCAAACTAGGGTGCCCCAGTTGATGAAATTGAAATTAGGTAGGTTATAACTCAGAACCCAAACAGTTTAGATAGTCTTTTATTGTTGGGTTATTCTTTGAGCAGCTTGATACCAAGATCACGGTGAAACAAGGGTACCCCAGATGATGAAATTGGAATTAGGCAGGTTATAACTCATAATCCAGACAAATTAGATAGTTTTTGGTTTGTTGGGTTGTAAAAAAAATGGGCTCATTTGATGTGCCCAGATATTAATGGACGACTTTCAAATTAGATTTTGTGGAAGATTAGGAATAATTCCATTGAATGAGCGGATGATAAACATATGAGCAAAGCAACAAAAACATATTGAAGTATGAATCGAAAACATGGAGAAGAGATGCTTGAAGAAGGTACCGTGAAGAGAATGGTGCCTTTGAGAGGTGTTATTTGGAGAAGTGGTTTGGGCTGGATCGAAGGCCACGCCGATTTCTTTCGTTTCGGAGCCATGCGCACGAGAGATCTGTTTCCTTCTCACTATGTTGTGTTTTTAGTCCGTCTCGCATGCAATAAGACATTGGTGTGGATGCAAGCATTTATTATACTTTGCAGTCTTCAAAAATTGAACTAGTGATGTGAGTGATGCTGTGGCTCAGATAGTATTGTGGCCCACTACCTTCTGATCAATCGAATTCTGCCATTCTCATCACACAGCATGAATTGCAACTTACCATGCATGAATTTAGCCTTGGATTGGAATTTGGAACACCCTCTTTTTGTTGTTTGTCTGTATTTTCCAGACTTTTGAGGCCCTCAAAACTTCACAACTTGAAGACATTTTGATGAGGCTGATTTTTTTGTTTCCCATCTGCAATATCCTGTGATTAGTAGTGGCATGAGTGGGCCCCATGGGGTGGTTCACAAGTATGGCCCATTTAACTGTTGCCCAAGTGATCAATTGTGCAGGCTGGCCACATCTTGTGGGTCTCACATGGCTCTGGTGATATAAAGATCCTAACCGGATTTCCAGAAGGTCTAATTAATAAATTCTAAAGATAAAAAAAAAGTTAGAGTGGAATTTACATTGGATGAGTGTCAAATAGGGTCTGTTGTAAGTGATTTTTCTGGTACAATATTTTTTTTTTGAAAAATACAAATTAACTTAAAATTATGTTTAATCCGAAATGAAAAGGACTCCTCAAAAATTAAAAGGCAAGTCTTTCAAAAGTGAGTTAAAATGATCTTAAAGAATAAATTTAAGGGCATGTTTGTTTGCATTAGAATATTGGAATTGAATACAAAGAATTCAAGGTCAAATGAGCTCCATCAAGATTATTTAAGAGGTGAAGTGTGTGAATGATAAATGTGATAGGTGAAGGAAATTAGGCAGTATATAGATGGGACCTTGACTTTCCTAGGATTTAACCCCAACGGGTAGTTCAGTTGGCCTATGACCACGGTTTACACCCGGAGGTTGTAGGTTCGAAACTGTACTACCACATTGGAGCCACAGGGGAGTTTACCCGGCTTCCCTCTGGGCCCGGAGGGATTAGTCCAGCCCAAAGGGTTGGGAACCCTCCGATAGCAAAAGTAAAAAAAGAAGGGGGGGGGGGGGGGGGGGATTTTACCGAAAAAATTCCAAAATACAGTCATATATCCCGAAAGGTCTCGCAATTTATATGGCACTAATGAGTTCCTTTCGCCAATTTTTTATACTTTTTTTATGAGTGACGATAGCTTCACCATGGGCGACGCTAGCGTTGCTCATCGCACCCCATGCCTCGCTCGTCACACCTTCTTCCCTTTTTTTTTTTCCTTTCTTTCTCTACTTCCTCCTCCTCTTTCTTTTCCTTTCTTTCTTTCTTTCAAACTTGTTCACTATCTATTAGATCAGATAGTTGTAAACTTTCAAAGATGCAAGAGAAAGAATTTTAAAACAAGTTTACAACAATCTCGTTTTTTAATTTTAAAGTCTCCCATTAACAACCCTGATTTTGATTGATGGGTTTTGAAAGATTCTCGTTTTTGTATGGGATACATCTGATCATTGGTGGATTTCTTAGAGCTAATTTTCTGCTGCTGGCAAGAGAATTCTTAGCTTCTGGGATTTGTTTTCCTGGCGATTCTGTTATCTGGGTATTCGATGGATTTTCTAATTATGGGGGTTTTCAGTTAGATTCCCTCATGTTTCTGCAAAAAGAAGGTTTATTTGATGGATTGATTTTCTGGGTGTTTAGTGTTTTTGAAAAATTTAGGGGCTTGGGGGCAGAAACAGTGGCAGTAATAGAAGAGTGGATTGGGGTTGGGGTTGTGTGGGTTTTGTTGGTTTTTAAGAAGCTTGGGTTTGGGGAAATGCGTTTTTTATTCAAGAAGGGGAGAGGGGTTTTTGTGATTTTGGAGATGGGGTTGGGACCTGATGCTATCAAGGTGGAGGCGTGGGAACATGTTGGAAAACCGAAAGAGATGAAGAAGAAAGATGTGGGGGAAGAGGAAACTGGGTGTTGGATTAAGTTTAGAGATGAAAGAGGAGGAGGAAGAAGAGAAAGAAAGGAAAAGAAAAGAAGGGAAGAAGGTATGACGAGCGACGCATGGGGTTGGTGACGCTATCGTCACTCATAAAAAAGTATAAAAAATTGGCAAAAGGACCTCATTAGTGCTATATAAATTGCGAGGACCTTCCGAGATATATAGCTATATTTCGGAATTTTTTCGGTAAAATCTCCTAAAGAAAAAACTTTTCTAGGATTTGACTTACTAGGCCCTCGGATGATGGCTGGTATTCATTTACTATCTTTCCTTGATTTGCTTTCCATTGGAGGGGATGTTATTTAATGGTTATTTTTATATATTCACACTGAATCTTCATTTTTAACCACTTATATAAAAATATTATTTTTAAATGTATTTAATCCAAACAAACATGCCCTGAATGTAAAATTATTGTTTTTCCAAATGGCCTAGGTCCCCTAGCTATGGGCATGTGATAAGTCCACACAATTAGGTCATTAGGTCATCATTTCAAGAGCATTTGAAGACTTAATTAGGTTTAATTGCATAGAATTGCACTTAATTTCATGATTACATGTATTTGGGGATATTTTTGGGAAAATGGTCAGAATTGGTCAAAATTCATTGAATTGCATGACTTTTGTGAAATTAGGATTTTTCATCTCATTCATCACCCCAAAATTAGTTTTTGGCTTCATCAATGCATACTTGCTATTTTTGGCACCATGTACTATTTTTTGGAAAGTTTGTCATTTAGGTGCATCATTAGGCATGTAGGGTCCCATGCATAATTCATGTTTATTTTTATTATATGTGATTAATTAATTTATTTCAATTTGTAGGAAAAATCAACAACATGGGACCCACATTGATGAAGTTTTAGGAGAGAGGTCAAGGGAAAGTCAGATGTGCAAGCATGGGAAACTCATCAAGCTTGTAAAGAAAAGTAAGAAGATCTCCATAAAATGCAAGGAAGTCCTTAGTGCTTTATGGCCCACACATGGAATTTTTTATATAACTACACCCCATGAAGATTTATATGATTGGTGGGACCATGATTGTTAGATGAATGTGTCTTGGTTGTAAAAGAGTTTTTAAAGAAGCTTCCACCTAATACAAAAGAGTCAAGTCCACTTGGAATTATTATGGCATATATGGAAAAGCAACGTGGGTGGATGGCAAGTTTTGTATTGGAAGGAGATCTCCACAAAGTCAAACTTGTGGAAGAAGAAATCTAATCAAGAAGGAGATAAAGACCAAGAAGGAAATCAAGAAGCAATCTTAAAGATCTTTTGAGGAACCCAAGATGGAAAAAATTGGACACAAGACTCTGTCACGTACTGACAAGAAATCAATTGAAGTTTAAATTGTTGCCAAGATAGGAGGATTGCTTGGAATTCAAGCCAAGATGGAGGAGGTGTGTTACCAAACAAAGGGACATCAGAGATTATAAAAAAAGGGTCTAGCCAAAGGGGTTGGACGTCCATCACTTTGTCCAAGACTTAATTTTTGTAACAACCAAGGAGACTCTTTCTCTCTCTATTCCACTCCCATCCACCTTTCTCTCTACAAGTCCCTTTCCTCTTCTTCTTTTCTCCTAATTCTTTAGACATAGGTTGAGAGATCATGTTGAAAGAATGATAAAGAGAGAATAATCTTAATTTTTTGTATTTCAAGATCAAGGAAAAAAGACACTACTTGGATTGATTTTGCAACTTTCTATGTAAGTGATTTAATTTTCTTATTTTAGTTCTTTTATGTGTTTTGATTGGAGACAATATTTCACATGATTAGATCAAGGGCTTGAAAATAAAATAAAAATATCAAAAGTCGAGAGACATCAAATAATCACTTGCATAATTTTTTTCCTACTCTGAGAAGAGAGGACATTATCATCGCATTGTCAATACTTGTAGGATTGTTTAGATTCTAGATCTTTGATACTACTTTTCCGCTTTTTATTTTCTTTCCACCCCTTTTGTTGTTGTTTTCAAGTTAATATTCTTAATTTTTTTTTCTATTTACAAATTCTAGATTTAAAAACTCAACTTGCATCTTTCTATGTTTAGTAGAAACTTTCTATTATTGTTATTTGCATGATATATGGTTAGAAAGTGTCTTTGTGTATACTTCATATTTAGAAATTGCATTAGAACAAGTTTTTGTTGCTGAAATCACAAGATTATCAACTGATTAGAAACACTAAATCCGGATCTGATAAGTGAATAGTGAAAAATCTTGCACAGTTCGGCAGAATTGACCCAACTGGGTTACAAAAGTGCACGAATTAAAAACCAGGTAACATTTAATATTTTTGTCCACAAAATAGCAGATTTAAAGTATGGTAACTGGACTTTGAAACCCCAGAATTTTAGCCAAAAATAACCTAGGGAACCATGTCAACTAGAGGCTCAAAAAGGGATAGTTGGTAAGCTTGCGTTCAGATTTCAGCAACAAAACAGTTCAAGTAGGCATCTTTAGGTGATCATATCTTTTTCGTTTTAAGTCCTTTTTCGGTTTTTCTTTTTTTGTTGTATTCATGCATCATCAGACTATTGATCTCAGCCATTAGATTTAGGTTCACACCAACTTAGGCCAGTCATGCAGTCTAGTGAAAATAGGGCTGCGTAATAGTTTCCAACTTAGGCCAGTCATGCAGTCTAGTGAAAATAGGGCTGCGTAATAGTTTCCATACTTGGAATTTTTTACAGCATGCATCATATAGTTAGAAACTTTCATAAAATTGCATTGTTAGCAGTTAGGACATTATAGATCATTCATATTTGTATAAAAATTGATTTTGGTAAGTAGGATCTAATTTAGAAAATTTTATTTTGATTTTTTTATATTAAACTGGTCGTTTGATTTGTGTGTTCTTTTGCAGGTTTTTAGATATTTTAGGATTGCTTAGATTAGGTTTCCTTTATTAAAATAGTTCCTTTATTTTTTGAAAGCATTGTAATTAAGCTTTTTGTATTGAGTTATCTAATTTAATTAGTTTCTATTTAGGCCAGATTTAGTGTTTATTTAGGATAGGTCAAAGTTGGAAGGTTTCTTGAAAAGCATTGCTCCCTGTGGATCGACCTGTATTTATCAGATTATTACTACAATCGTACCCTACACTTGGGGACCGATCATGCATAGAAGCAGAACCTAACTTAGGGGCCATAAAAACGAGCCAGTCTGGCCCAAAAGTGAACCGATCAGGCTAGTCCCACAATTCAAAAAGAAAAGAACCCAACCTAAAAGCTGGCTGCTCAGAAACTAGGCCCAGGCTTAACTGAGTCAAAAAGTCAAAACTTGATATTTAACTTATTAACAATATAAAATAGAGGATTTTACCAAAACAAACAGCCTAGATGTCCACTAGGCTAAAAAGGTAATTTTAAGCCCCATTGCACCAAATCAGTCATATTTCACGAAATGGTATTTTTTTATTACTTTCAACTAGCATCCCTAGCGACCCTTGTTTTATAACGTTAAGGGTCACTAGGGACCCTGCGCTGCATACGAAAAACAGAACAAAAAGGGTTTTTTCTCTCTTTCGTTGTCAACGGGACATATCTTCTCTCCCAAGTCATCTGCGCCCGTCTCCTAGGTTGACTTGCTTCCCCTCCAGGCCATTCCCACCTCTTGAAGACCATTAAATTCACATTCCTTTATTTGGAAGAGAGCATTAAAGTTCATATGATACTCTGATTGGGGCCTAGCAATGGAAAGGTGAAGTTTGTACTTTGTCCTAGAACATGATTTTCTACTTTTGATAAACCCTTTTCATGTGACCATTTCTGCATGCATCTCATCGTCTTCTTCCCCCACAGCATCCCATCATAAAAAAATGACAGATAGAGAATCAAGATCTAAGTTTTGTTTAATCCTTTTCTTTTCCAATATAAATGCTTTTGTCATGATAAGAAGAAGAAAGGTTGTATTTGTATCACTGCTAAGATACAGGTTGTATGCAAACATCTTTGATATGATTTTTTATGTTTTTATTTTTTACTAATATTGATGTGAGAATAATATAGATCAAAAGAAATGTCATACAGAGAAAGTTATCCTCCATTCATCAAGTAACATCATTGCACCTAACTATTCAGTTTAAAAAATAAAAAAAAAACTTTTAAGTATCTCCTCTACTTCAAATAAAATGAACATGATAGCATTCACTCTCCAAAAAGATGGTTTCTATAAGCAGCCATTAAAAATTATATAAAACAGAATAATAATTTGCCACTTCAGTCAGAACATGATGCCTGGTTTCATTCAATCCTCTTCGTGCAAGGATCTAATATTCTAATCCTTATGAGCTCAAAAAAGAATGACAATACTTATAAATGATGAGGGCATGGACAATTCCTTTCCTCCTTGCTACTACTCTACATATGAAATCAGCAGCCATTGCATTTCCACACACACACATTTGATACTAATTCAGAATGAAACATTGATTTACAGCAGCCATAAAACATAGCAAAAAGTTTTTACTTTTGGCAGTAGCGCGTCAAGCGCACTCCATTTGAAGGGTACATTGGAAAACAAATATCCTATATATGGTGAGAAGTGGAGAAACCATGCCAACTGCTAGCTCTCTCAACAACCAAAATCATATGCCATTGAACAAATCTTGAGGTCTTTAGAATAGCGCATCTGAATTGAACTTGTTATAGTCTTCCTGTTATCATATTCAAGTATATGCAAGGAATTAAATCAATGAAATCCAAATAATAAGAGATTTGTCCATATTAGAAGGAAAATATCACTGAATAATAACACCAACACGATCGAATCTTATATGTCAACTGTTCCAACCATGACATGAACATTTTAAATTTAAAAGTAAATATACAAAATGGACTTGGGGTATTGAATAAATGTTCCTCATTTTATTGGATATGTTCATTGAAGTATGTTTATTTTTACTGATTTAACCAACCAATATTAAATGTTTTAATGTTGCAGTATTACTTCGGATGTTGATGTCCTAACAATATTACATTATGATGGTGAATTTCAATCAAATCTCAAATGTCCTCAATATATTGGAGGAAGACAGAAGATGAGGCATCTCCGAAAAACCATAACATATAGTGAGATTGTGAACGTTGCACTCGAAGCATCAAACTGAGAAGCCAGCGTGGAAGACTTATGTATAAAGCACCTTCTTCACAACGGAATTTTTTTTCATTGATAGACATTGATGACGACAATGATGTAAAGGGAATGTTCAGAGCTTCGGGGAATCATCCAAGAGACAATATATTGTTGTTTGTTGCAAGAAGGGAATGAGACGCATATGCTACCAAAGAAACCCCAAAAAAAACCCCACAAACTAGGTTCGTACGTAGTGAAATTTATTTTTAATCCACAAGTGTATTTATATAAATCCAAAGTTAATTGATCCATGTGTTTATTATGCAGGAAGCAAAAGAGGCAAACAAATCAACATCAACGGGAAATCTTAATCAATGAAACTAGGTTACTCAAAGACAATGTTGGTGAACGGGGCACAGACGAAAGAATTTCCCACTGTCGACTTGAATGAGGATTGCGATTTCAATTTTCCATTAGCACCGAATGGTATGATAGCAGATGAGGAACCAATTCCTTTTGCTTTGGACAATGATGCAAGTATGGATCGTTCTGAGGATGTTCATTGGCCAAAGAAGAATAGGGCCAGGGTGGAAGATCGCAACCGCATCAGAAGGGTTGTCACCTGCTCCAACTGTAAACAGAGGGGATACAATAGGGGGACCTGTCGTAATCCACCCATTATTCAGTAGAGGAACCAGTTTTTTATTTTTTGCTGTCTTATGTCACATGTAATTTGATGGGTTCCCCCATTATCCATAAGAAGAAGACTAATTGTATGACATGTAATTGACATTTTGTTTCACATATTTTTTTATGGCTTCTTTATGCATACGAATAGCAATGTAATCAGAAGAAATGTAATGACATGTCAATGACATTTTGGTTTTTTTTTTCATATGTAATGATCTATCTGGCTTCTTCTTTCTTGTTAACTATATAATTTCCCTCACTTTATTGGATATCCAATTAATTAATCCAAGTCAAGTTGGATATCCCTCTGTATATATTTATGTTGGAATGGATATTTTTTAACTTAAAAAATATTTCTAAGTAATATAGGTCGCTAGGGACTATTAATTATAAGTAATATAGGTCGCTAGGGACGGTGGGAAGGATCTGTTTGTTTGGATACGGGTCCCTATCGACCCATATATATAACCAACGTTGGTCGCTAGGGACGCTGGGAAGGGTCTGTTTGTTTGGATAAGGGTCTCTAGCGACCCATATATATAACTAACGTTGGTCGCTAGGGACGCTGGGAAGAAAAAATTGTTGTTTTATGGGTTGTTAGATACCCTTAGCTACTAATATATGTTAGGGAAGCTAGAAAGGATCTCGATGTTGTTCTTTTGGTTCTCATGGGACCCTTATCTATAATAAATATATGTATTCTGGGACGCTGGTAAGGAAATCTATTTTTAAATGACAGTGAATTAACAGTAATTCATTCGTTTGAAAATGTTCTCATTCATGCTTGCCCTGTATAGTGATGTCCATTCTTATGCATACTACAAGTTTATTAAATCATACATCAACCACAACTTCAACAAACAGGTTCCAACCGAACAACGATTTCATTTTATCTCATTCACCCAAAATAACAAGTTAATTGCAACGATTTGGAACTTCAACATAAAAAAAAATGTTGCTTCAAACATTAAGTTCATTACAGCATTTGATCATAAAAGAATAAGTTAATTACAACGATTTCAGCGACACATATATTGTTAAGGGCTTTACAACCATCATTGTCAGAATTTTACAAAGCTGAGAGGTTTGGGAGTTGCAGCCTATCAGCATTCGGCAATCAGCTTCTCTTGAAGATGTCAACTAATATCTTCCGTCAGTAATACGGGATGTCAGCTTGGGTGAACCTTATCGGGTGACGGTGTATGCAGTGCTCTGCATATGCAATCGCAAATAAACCACAGTCCATCCCATTCTACTGATAAGGGATATTAGTCTTTGTCACAGAAGTCCAAATCCAAGGCTCACCCCACCTGTAATCTCCAAATTGTCGTGTTAACCACAGTCTCTGTTTACAAATTGATAAAAAAAAGCAGTCAATAAATAATAGCATGCAAAAGGGGAATCTATGAATAACATGAATACCACATGTGGGTAAATCACCCACGAAACTATCGCAGATGTTCTGATGATAATGGCCGCTCTTCGAGCTATTGTAGAATTTCCAGTGATTTTCGTCCGTGTAACCGACGAGAAGAGTGAAATGATTGTGCATGTGTAGGATGTAAACGAGGGTCCTACACTCTTTTGCATCCCAAACTCTGGATCTATTCTGGCCAAACACTGCATCATCTCTGGTCTTTTGATTCCCTTGCCACCAACTTTAGAAAAAAAAGAAAATAAAAGATGCAATTTATTGGTTGAAATTGGTATAAAATAAGTCAAATGTGCACCATACAACATTAGTACTGGCATGCATCAATTTAGATACGGGCAATGCCTAAGAATTGGAGTAGATAAAATGATAACTAGCTGAAAAGTACACAAATAGAGTGACAACATAGAGGATGGCTGAATGGTTGCAGGCGAGAGTTACATCACATAGATAGCTAGTTGAAAAGCACACAGAGGTTATTATACACTTAGTCGCAGAGATTTGAAGTCACTATCCATACACAATATATTTTCAAGTTTATAATTCAACAAGTCCAAATGATCAAGGAGGAATGCACAATATATGGACATTAGTTTTCTCAGCCAATATCATAAAATGACTCAATCAAAAACCTTATTTTGGAGTGGTTGAATTGATCAATTTAATCAAGTTTCATCCCACGAATTTACACAAACCCAAATTCTTATTTTGGATTGGTCTTAATATAAGATTTCTTTCAATAGGTGAGCCACCACTTCGTCTGTCATGCATTCCACTGATACAAATATTGATAATTGATGGATAGAACTAAATAAAGAGTAAGAAGATGAAAGTGTTGGACTTATCATATCTAATTTGAACTTTAAATTGTCAACTGAGTACTTGACTGGTTTGCAAGTTGATTGAAAAATACTTGAGGAAATTAGCCAAGATAAAAGAACAACATTATTGGGGATATTATTGTAAATCACCTAAATATGGATCAAGACTTGTATATTTCAAAATGTAATGATGTGTGGAATGTCCAGACCAGTTATCGGTATAACTTGAACGTATATTTTTTTAATCTAGTTCATTCATCACATGGCCTACAATGTTATATGTACTAGCAACCCACTTGATGAATAGGCGCATGCAAGGTGGTCCAGCTTGGTGAGTAGGTACAGTAAGTACATAATATGGATGATTATCATGCAGTTTCTATGAACAAAATTGAAGTTTTCTCTGCTACATTGAACCAATTTGAGCTGTCCTGTTCAGTCATTCATGTGAATATCATATGTAAAAAGTGGGGATCACAATCATAAAGTGTTAGAAATTGAAAATGTGCCTCTATGGATTGAGGTTTCAGGTTTTAATGATATAATGAAAAGAAATCCCGAACACATTCAAATCACTCCAAGAGGATGGCATGGAAGAAGCATCTATCACTTCTTTACATTGTAGCTTCCCTTGCACTATATAAACTTCCACCGACAAAAGATAACATATTCAAATGATGGATTACAATTCAACTTTTTAAGAGCCTTTTCCTATCTCTTGAGCTCCACCCATGACCCATGAGAGAATGAGTTCAGTTGAAACTCATGCAGTGTATGTATTTATATCACCTCATGTTTGGCAACCAAATCATCATAAAAAGATTTCATTAAAAAACAAATCTTCCTCACCTTTTCTAAACTTTGTCTGATCACTTCCGGAGCCTAATAATTACGCTTGAATCCATCCCATGTGACAAATGATTAATCCAAATAAGCCCATCTCAATTTGTACAAAGAACATGATTCATCTTAAATTTTAATTCAAAACATAAAGCTTATTCTCTATGACCTACTCTCTAACTTATGTCTCTATGACCTACTCTTTAACCAATTCTTTATATCTCTAACATGGGTCACCATTCCTCTCTCCTTCCTAATTTTTTTTAAAGAGATCAAATCTATTGTAATATGTATGAAAAGCTTTTAATTGTAAAACTTAATGAAAAGTCTTATGGATTCTAGTGTTTGGGCTGGGTTGTTTGATTAAATTTATTTGTATAGTAAAGTAAAACAAAAGGTAAGATTAAGACAAACTATTTTTATTTTTTTCTGTCTTGATTTAACCTTTCCTAACCGGACTCTTTTGTATTTAGCAAAAAGAAACCGGATGCTTTCCTTTAAAGTATCTTATATATAATTTATGTGAAATCGAGGACCAGATCTAGACCATCTAATTATGGGTTAGCAATATGATCCTATTTATCAAATCGTGGGGCACTGGACTGGTTGATGACTACCATAAGAGTATTCTTTAGAAAATGCAATACGTAAAAATGCAACTTCTAACAAAAAGGGCTAAAGCCATTACTCTAGGGTTCTCTGTCCATTGTCATCCAGAAAGGGCTAAAGCCATTTTTAGGGCATTTTCTTGCTATCAAGTAATGCTACACAAGGAAGACAAAGAAACCCTTTAAGAGAGACGATTATCGAGTGGAGAGTAGATATCTGCCACGAGGAATCATTATCAAAAGCTAAAGGCATGTTGAACGATCAAGGAAATCATACAAAAGCACATACCTTCGACAAAGAGGATGTGGGAGGGGACCACGATTGGTAGGAGGACGAGGAAGATGACTTTGACGAGGGAGGGGACCACAGCGTTATCGAAGGCAGACGAGGAAGGGGACCATAGCGTCAACAAAGGCGCAACTTGTTGGTGAAGAAGATCTTGACAACGTTCTTTGAGAAAAAACCCTTTTTATTCTGCTTTTCGTATACAGCGTAAGGTCCCTAGCGACCCTTAACATTATAAAACAAGGGTCGCTAGGGACGCTAGTTGAAAGTGATAAAAAAAATACCATTTTGTGAAATATGACCGATTTGGTGCAATGGGGCTTAAAATTACCTTTTTAGACTACTGGACATCGAGGCTGTTTTTTTTTTGGTAAAATCCTCTATAAAATAAGAGTACTTGAAAAAAAAAACTTTAGTTGTGACCGAGCCCACGACCTAGTTTTGAGCGAATTAAGGCCAAGTCGGCTGAGTCAGGTGAAGAATTATTGAGCACTCATCAGGTTTAAGGTTGATCCAAGTCAACTAAGCCTAGTCTAATTGACTTTGTAAACCATGGCTTAGCCTATTCCAAATTTAAGTTTTCCCATGCCTAGACCCAGCCCATTGCAACCTAGTTACTCAGAATGGCATGGCAATCATTCCAACAGGGGTAACACAGGATCTCCATCACATCATCAGCAGAATAGACCTAATTACAAATAACTACTTTCACGGGTCAAAAAATTACAAATATAAGCCTCAATCCAGTCGTTGTACAACAAAAGTGAATTGGTGAGATTGGGTTAGTGGTTTTGTAAAAAAAAAAAAAAACAAGGGACTATATGGTGAGATTTTCTTGAATGGCAAAAAATGTTCCAACTATAGTTCCTCCAACATCTGGAAAAGTTTCACATCCAGCAAGAGGCCTCACTTTGCCTCCTGCATCAACGTCAACTGGATACTTCAAGAGTTGTCCCTTCATTTCTGTAATATTCGCAGCAGCAAATTGTTGCCAATTCATCTCTCCCAGTGCTTTAAGCCGCCTCATGCAATCAAGGCTCTCAGGATAGCTGAAACATTCCTCAAGAGCTCCAATGTGCTCTGCCCACAGTGACATCCTATATCCATAGATCTACATGGAATGATCACCCAGTTCAGTTCAGACAAACTACTCTCAGCAAATATATATAAGAAACAGACATTTTGAAGTTCAATAGGGAATACCATCATTCCCAGACAACAAGTTAGTGGCCAAATATGCATTGGAGAAAATTAGTGATGCATGTCAAACTGTTAAAAGGCATACTAGCAAATTTTCACTGAATTCCTAAGAACTCCAAGGAAGTGTTTTTTCATTGATGGGGTAAAGAGCAAGCAGTTGAGGGTGGATTTATAAAGGACCACAAAATTCCTACAATCCATTTTCATAAAATGAGGAGTGGGTCATCGTTCCCTATCAAAGAGGAAAAAGTTTGACAGCTCCTGTAGATCACACCCTTACTCTTAACTCTTTCCATAAAAGCCCATTTCTTAGGAATTTGATATAAAAATGCCTTAAGGGTGCCAAGCAAAAAAGCTAAAAATCATGATCTCTGGGTTTCATAGATAAAGTTGAGACACATTTCAAGAAATAAAATGGGGTAACAGTTTTTTAAATTTTGGTAGAAACATCTGGCTGATGTTACAATAGGGTAACAGTTATGTTCATGGTTTGAGCAAGATTACAAGCTGGCTAACTTCTTACCTGCCCTCTGGGACTAGAAAGTTTTCTTGCCCATGTGTGCTGGGGCTGGTATGCACCCATTGCAATCTCAGTGTCTCTGGCTCCCTCCAAGGACCGCTGGTTGATGTTGGCTGATCCCACTATAACATATTCATCATCCACTATCATACCTTTAGAATGAACATAGATCATGAAGCGCCGATTCCTCCGAGCAAGTCCCTGGGCACCAACGTGATGTATATATAAAGCAGCAATAAGTGTTTGAATTGTAATGAAAAACATTAATATCTATATCATGAATTCTATTTATAGCTGAATCTTACAATTCGATACATGATTTATCGTATCTTGCAATTCATCCGAGAGGGAACAACAAATGACTAATATTAGTGAGTTTTGTTTTTGTTTTTTTTTTTTTTTAAATATTTCTATTTTTAAGAGGTTATTAACAGACTAACGAAATCTCTTAATTAAGATTTTTTTTTAATATTTCTATTTTTAAGAGGTTATTTACTGACTAACGAAATCTCTTAATTAAGAATTTGTTCGATTTTAATGAGGTTTTAGAAATAAATAACCAATAAATCTCTTAATTAATAGGCATGTTATTGAAGTGTTTAACTATTCATGTGTATTTGGAAGATTATATGAATGTGTGCAGCCCCAAAACCTAAAAATTAATTGTTAGAACCATCCCCTTTTATTGGGTAGGTTAAACAAAAAATTCTCCCTGCTTTTAGAGGTTTAGAGGGGTGTTTTGGGCAAACTGGGACTGAATCTGGGTTTCAACTATTCTATTTCAACCAAAATGAGCCAAGTGGTATTTGGACCAAACATTCTGTGCCTCTGTTTTATTTTGGTTTACAGACAAGACAAAAGGTTTCAACCATTCAAGCTGGAAGGAAACAAATTTGACAACTACAAATTGCATGCTTGACATTGGCTAATTAGCAAGAAAAAGGGAGGCAACCACAACATTTGCAGAGTATAAAATGAAGAGAAGTGCTCCAGGGACAAAACATAAACACTTACTTGTGGAGAGTTTGCTGGAAGATGTCCACTAGAAGAAACATCTGCAACCTCACGATTGCCAAGGCAGAAAAAGTTCAAATAATCTTGTGGGACGTATGTTTTCTCTAGCCCAGCCTCTTCTAAAGCCTTATAAACTGTTTGATACATCATTTGCATTGTTTTATTCTGTAGATATCAAATAAAAATCTCCACATGAACAAACAATGTAGTTAGTCACACAAAAGCTATAAATACAGTCATTTTAATGCTGTGATAAACAGATACTTCAAAATATGCAACATATCCATCCTGTACAAGAGTTTTTTTTTCCAGAATAGCACCCTCAAATAAACTAATTCCCATAATAACACCCATTTGAAAATAATACCCAGAATAGCATCCCGAGCCTACGTGACATATCCAATCCTAAGTTCTTCAAGAATGTTGCTTGTGTTCCCTTTCCCTTTTTTTTTTCTGGAACCAAAACAATAGATAAGACACAAGAAATCCTGTTTTTAGGATGATTGTCTTAGACGGTGGTTTTTATTTTTCATTGTCCTCCCTCTCTTTTCCTCTCCTTCCTTATGTTATTGTTTATCTTAATCTAATTTGTAGACTCATGTTTGGTTGTTATCTCCTCTCACTCCTTATGTTATTGTTTATCTTAATCTAATCTGTAGACTCATGTTTGGTTGTTATCTCCTCTCACTTCGAGAAAAATTGAGATGAAACAATTGGATCCAACAAACTTGTGGCATATGTGTATGTATATTCAGACCGTCCAATCTAAATAGGCATTGACCAGAAAACCTTCACTATAACAAACTTGTGTGGCATATATGTATGTGTATCCAGACCATCCAATCTAGTAGGCACTAACCAGAAAATCTTTACAATAAGATAGGCGGCCATGGAGGGCATGGTTGCAGGGAGAAATGGTTGAAAAATTGAAAATCAAATCCCAAATTGGACGGTTAGGATCATTCAATTACTAGGTAATTTGGGTTGTGTCCATCCATGTTTGACGATCTAGATTTACATATGATAGAGCTTAAAAAAATAAGGAGAAACAAATTATAAATGCCCTTGACCCAGTCATTTCTGTGAGGGAGAGAGATCTGTGGGGGGCACAATGTGGTGAAATTTCAACCGTCTCCAGTTCACGAGCAACTAAAGACCAGTCTTTCCTGGACAATTAACATCTAATCCATACTAAAAATGCCTATCCCACCCAATTCATGAGCCCCCTTCACATTCTCCCCACAGATTGTCAATTGACAGGAACTCATTTGGGTCCCACAAATATCTGTTTTCCTAGGTCTACCTCTCTCATCAGTCATTTATATGCATGATGAGACACACAAGAGTCATCTAGGGTTCACTTGTTGTAGGGAAGACTCTTGTATTTCAGTATTTGTTAAGACTATTGGTGAAAAAGATCTGGTATTTTAATAAAGGCGGCTTCTATTGGCACAAAAATTTTGCTCTCCCCACCATACTAGAAGACAAAAAAAAAAAGATAAGTTTTTCCTAAACTACTCCTCCCCCCTCCTCCCTCCCCCCCGCACAAGTCTCCGGCGGGGAGGGAGATCGACTGGGAGGGGGAGGGGGAGGAAGAAGAAGAGTAAAGGGGGGGAAGAAGAGGAATGGAGAGAGGGAGAAGAGGGAAAGAAAATAGAGGGAGAGGGGGGAGGGAGGCCTGTCGGCAGGGGCTTCCGTCGTAGGCTGCTTGCTGGGGCTCCCTCCCTGCTGGAGATTTGAAGGGGGGGGGGGGGGGGGGGGGGGGGGGGGGTGCTCTTTTGAGGTGCCAACAGAATTTCCCTTTAATAAATTATATCTCTTATGAATTGGATAAGGCTAAGTGGCATGCCACCTTTTTGCGATTGTAACTGATTTTATCTTCAATATATGTTGTATTCCTATCATGTATGATCTAGTTGTTGATGTAAGCAACATTATAGATAGAAGAATTACAATAGAGAATGAAGGCTAAATATGTTAATAAGATTGTTGTAATTTATTAAAGTCTAATGGGCCCTGTAGATGGTCAAAAGCCTTATTCCATCAATCAAGGGCCTAATAGGATTGATATAAGCATTGTCAAAACTTTATTCCATCAATCCAGGGCCTAGTAAGATCGACATACGAATTATAAAGGCCTCCATACAAATAAAAAAAGTCCGAATGGATCCACCAGATCCTAGGGTCCATTAGGTGGACCCCTTGGCCAGGTATTACCTCTGTTGGCTCATGTTGAGCCACCAGTTTGTGTTGATTGACATTACAGCTTTTCCAGAGTGTCAATCTATTGCCCTCCATGTGATTTAATCACCAGATCGGATGACTTCCATGTATTGTGTTCCCATCGGGCATAAAAAGATGCTGGTAGTCAGGCCTGTAAATCTATGGATCCTTTTTTTCCCTGGGTGGGTTCTTTAGTTGGCATTCCAATTTAGAGATGTAAAATGTGATTGATGCCAATCAGTGTGCATTGAGAAGAGTAGTTTGGTTTGTGGCTTTAAGATTAGGACCAGTGTTGACCAAGTGGCTTGGTGTCTATGTGTCATTTATTAAGTGAATGGATTGATCATAGGATTGGATATGCCCCGTAGGCACGGGATGTTATTCTGGATATTATTTTCAAATGGGTGCTGTAGGTGCAGAAAATAATGACCCACAATAAGGAGGTGCCTTATAGGACTTATCCGAGAGGATGATGGTAATTGGGATTGATTGGATGCCGTCCGAAAGCCTGAAAAGGAGGAACAAACGGTCAGAGGACCCTGGCCTGGGCGGCGCAAGGCTCTCCGATGCCAAAGTCAGTATGGGAACTGGAACAATGGAAGGAGAGGAAGAAGAGAGACAGAGTAACGGCTCTGATATGGAAAAATGGCATACCTTAGATGGTGGGTTGAGCCTCTATTTATAGAGTTTGAATCGTATCTTTGGAAGATATTGTGGTGTGGGTCCCATGATTTGACTGGGAAGTCACAATCAGCCCACATTGCATTAATTGTGGTCCAATCCAGCCCACTATGCATTAAATGTCCGTCGGGTCAGCCCACATCGCATTTAATGCACATCTTGTTGGGCCAGATCCTGTTGGGCGCCTTTGGCGGTAGGGGGTACCAGCGGATCTGCCCTCGGGCCCTGCCCTGATGTGGCCTCAGCCGCTGGATGCTGCTCTGTCAGGGATCTGGCGAAGATTGTGGGCAGCTGGATGTCGTGTCTGTCTCGTTAGCTCGTGCCCCTATCCCCCCACGTGCCTGATGACGTGGGGGATGAGGGGCGCCTGTGAGTGCTCTCTTGCTTCGGCTACTGTCCCGGCTTCTTCAGCCGAGGTGGAGCTTTCTGCCGGGATGGTACCCGGGGTGGCTCAGCCGAGGTGGAGTTCCTTGCCGAGATGACGCCCGAAGTGGGCCAGTTCGGCGCTAAGGGCCCGGAGCTGCCTGACTTCGGCCGGGCCTCCTGTCCTGGCAGCCGGGGTGAGCTTGGTGCCACGTGGATGGCACGAGGATGGCACGTGAGAATGCTTAACCTCATCTGATGGCTGCGATTAACTTAATCCTGTGGTTCTGGAAATCTCCCCACACAATTGCCCCCTAGCTTTTGACCTCTGAAGTGTGCTAGCCTTTAGGGTTTGAAAGCTAGAAGAATCCGTCTGGGGATATTGTGATCATTACTGGTGTCGCTTCAACTCTTTATGCCTGGTGTCGCTTCAACTCTTTATGCCTGGTGTCGCTTCAACTCTTTAAAGCGATAAATGCCCTGCCCTGTTTGCCTTGGGAACCGAGCTGACGGCTACACGCGTAGCTTCTGCGCTGATTGCGTTGTCTCATTGATTGACGGGCACGGGCTTCGAAGTGCCTCTTCGAATTCGGAGGCGGTACCCAAATGAGGGTTCCCCCTTCTACAAATAGGGTCGTCCCCTTTCTTTTCTTGCTTCTGACTCCTCTCGCCTTCGCCTCTGTTTTTACTTTCGATCCCTGCTCTGGTGCCGGAGATCTGTTCGAGGAAGACGACCGTAGAACGCGCCTGGATCTGCTTTCGATCTGCCTGTCGCTGTAAGTCGCTTTGTCCTTCTGTCTGGTTCCTTTTGGGGTTTTTCGGTTTCTAGGGTTTCCTTTGTCGTCGCCCCTTCTAGTCATGGGCACCCCTAGATTCAGGGTAGATTCCGATGAGGGCTTAGCCGAGCTTAGGGCTGCCTTCAAAATTCCGGAGGGGGTCCTCCTAAAACCGGCAGACCTTGGCGACGCTGCCTCGTATCGCTGCTACGGCGGCTGGATGCCATTCCCTCTGATCTCTGTGATCGAGGGTGGGGTCAGGTTTCCCCTGCACCCCTTGCTGAGGGCTTGCCTTAGCCTTTGGTCCCTCGCCCCGGGCCAGCTGATGCCCAATGGCTACAAGGTCATCATGGGCACAGCGAAGCTGAACGAGATCTTGGGGACCAACCTAGGCCCTCACGACATCGAGGACACTTACGATATCTGCAAGGCTGGGGAGGGAAGATACTATCTCTGTGTGAAGCCGCAGCGAAGAGGCTTCGTCCTAGCCTTGGAGGATTCGAGTAAGAACGCTGAGGAAGATTTCTTCTGCGTCTCGGGGGACTGGGAGTTCGGCCCAGGTGAAGACAGGAGGCTGTCGGTCCCACGTCGCCCGGGGGAAGTCCCAAGTAATCATCGCTGCTTTTCTCCCTTACTGTTTTGTTTATCTTACTGATGCCGAGCTAATACTCTCTATTGCCTGTCGAGCAGAGGTGGGTGCAAGGCGACGCCGAGCTGCTAGCGAAGGTTGGAGGAGGAACACCGTCGATATCAACAAGGTCGAACGGTACAAGGGGCACGAGACCAGGTCTGCTTGGAAGCTGCTTGGGTACAAGCCGAGGTATCGAGGCCACTACCACAGGACTGGAATACCTGAGGCGGACGAGACACACCCTGGCCGTCGGACGGTATCAGTTGCGGTGTTTAGCGGGATCCCCTTGACCGATCCTATTGCTGACCGAACTGCGTCTGGAGCTGAGGCGTCCACTTCCGATCCGGAGCTGCCGGACTTGTCGCAGATAGTGGAAGCTTATATCTCTGATCGAGAAGAGGACATGGAGGGAAGCTCGAGGGAGCTCGCTGTCAGGGACCTGGCTGCCAAGTTTAGGCAAAGGTCAGCGTCTTCCGGGGCTCCGTCGCCTGCTGGCACTCGTGCTGCTTCGGGTCCGGTGGGTGCGGGCGCTCCCTCCGCTCCTGCCCCTGTCCCGAGCGGGGGAGCCCGGCAACGCTCGCCGGACCGCTCGAAGGAGGGGTCCCCGCCCAGGAAGAAGTCCAAGGCGGGGGAGAAGAGCTCGAAGGCTGATCTGCAGTCGAAGGGCAAAACTCCTGAACGAGCCCCTGGGGCCAAAGCTCCAGCCGAGAAGGGAGGCGAGAAGAGCGCGCCCAATGAAAAGAGTGTGCCAGCCGAAAAGAGTGCGCTGGTCAGCAAGTCGGCTGTTAGCCCAGCGCGCGAGCCTCTCGTCTCGGCGGGACAAGGGTCCGGACCGGCCTCTGGGCCCCGAACTGCCCCAGCACCGTGGAGGCCAAAAATGGAAACCTCTACCGGCAAACCCCTGAGCGTTGAAGACCGATTGCTGGGAAATGCCGAGGTGATTGGGGCTCTCGCCAAGGCCTGTGCTCTGCCGAGGGACATGGAGGCGCACGATAGGTTCGAGGATGAGGGCCTGATGGTCTCGGCGATCCAGGATAGTCTTCGGGTAAGCGTCTGCAACGCTTTTCTTCATTCTTCAGATATCTTGGTCGAACCTGACTCTCTGTTTCCATTTGCAGAACGTGCAGAGGCTCCTAACCGTGGTGGGAAGGAGGGACAGGAGCGCTGCAAGAATGACCCGCCTGGAGTCCGAGCAGGAAAAGCTGAGGAAGGAGCTGGACGAACAGCGGAAGGAAACGGAGGAGCTGAAGGTGGCCAGTGCTGGAGAATCCGCTCGGTTGGCATCAGCTCTGACTGAGAACGCCGAGCTTTCGTCCAGGGCCAACCATATGAAAGGCGAGCTTTGGATGAAGAACAAGAAGACCGCCGAACTGGAGTCTGAGCTGGCCAGATTGAAGGCCGAATCTGCTGCTGAGGGGACGAGGCTGCGAGGGGAGGTCTTGGCTGGTCGCGCTGAGAGGGAGAAGTTGGTGAAGGAAAAGGCCTCTCTTCAGGCCGAGGCCCAGTCAGCCTTCCAGGATGGGGTAGATCGAGCCACCGAGCTGTACGAGAAGCAGGTGGAGGAGATCACCGCAATTTTATTCGAGGAAGGATGCCTGGCCGCACTGAGACGTGCGGGGGTCCCTGAAGACCATCCCGTCTATCAGGACCTGCCGAAGTATTCGGATCTGGATCCGGAGCCGAGCTCCGCACCTGCCACTGATAGTGCCCCGGTCGAAGCTCCTGCAACTGAAAGTGCCCCAGTTGAAGCTCCTGTAGTCGCTTCTGCTCCGGAAGATGTTCCAGCTGCCCCTGTCTCGAGCGATGCTCCGGTCGCCAGTGAGGTTCTGGCCGCGCCTCAGGGTGAGACCTCTTCTGCTCCCGGTTCGGCTGAGGTGCCAGCCGAAGCCCCTTCTGCCTGCGATGCTCCAAGCGAGGCCCCTGTCTCGGCCGAAGCCTCTGGCCGCTTGGAAACGGTGATTGACCTGGTCGAATCGCCGAGACCGGAGTAGCTCTATCTTGTCTCTGTCTTTCCCTTGTAATGTTTTTACTTCTCAGCCTTGTAAATATTTTATGCAATCAATGAAAGTCGAGCTTCTTTACTTGTGCATTTTCTCTTTGCATTTGTCTCTCTTTCATTTCTGTATGTGCAATGAACGGTGTTGAATGCCTTTACTGTATGGCGTGGCCCTTGAGGTAGAAAGGGTCAAACTGTCAGTGTTGACTCTCCGTATTCTGGAGACCATAAGTAGCAATAAACAAGGTGGCGCAGCTGACGAGGGAATCGGACGGATGTCTCCACGTGGCGCCATAGGGATCGCTGGTCAACAGCCGTGCATTCCCAGTAACGCGTGGGGGACTTCGCCCTCATAACTTCTCTCGGAGATCGGGTCCTTCTCCTTCCTATAAATAGGGGTGGATAGCTCGCCATGGGAGAAGAAAAGAACTTAGCTGTAGGAACTATGCCCGGGAGATGTCCGAAATTGCATGATCCGGGGGGAATCCTGCGCCGTTGGACGGCTATCCCTGAGGGGGGAAGGCTATCATGGTCTGCGCGCTCTCTGAAGAAACTGCCCGTGGTCCACGCGCTCTCTGAACGCGGGTCCACGGCCATCCGCCCTTGGCGAGACAGAGTGAGGATGCGCCGTGAGGGGACGGCGGCGTATTCTCGTCCGACACGACCCTGTGCGCCCGTCGTACGGAAGGCGGGATTGAGGCCCTGCTGCTCCGGGGGTTTCTCCAAGCTTGGCCGGCCCTACTGCCCGCCGAGGGTGTTGCAGGGCTCTGCGGGGTTCAGGGCCTCTGAACTGGAGGGCTCTGTGATCGCTTTGGTCCGAACAGCCAGAGTGTATTGTAGAGCTCACTGAAATTATGCATCGCTCAGTCTCCAAGCGATGATCCGGCGTCTTCGGCGTCTTTGATCCAGAGACTCCCAGTGGATTTAATATGTTCGACTTCATTTTCTGTTTTCAGAGGACTGCAATCCTCCTTTCTGTATTTTTCTCTGTTCTGTAGCTCTTGTAATAAAGCAGTTTTCAATGAATAAAAGGGAAGAATTTTACAATTACCCAAACAGTATTCAATGCTTTTGAGTTCTTCTCTTTCTTTGCATTGTTCTGGAATGCTTGCATTTGTGTTTGAGTGCTGGCGCAGCTCTCTTCCTCTGGAAATCTGCTCTTGGCCGAAATGGCTGGATTTGGCCGAGGCTTGCTGCCTTGTGGAAGCGTGAGCTCGGCAATGATCTTTGAGGGGTGTAAAGACCCTGATATTAGGAATCCGGCCGAGTGTGAACTCGAGGCCTTCTCCATAGCCCAAGGCTAGGAGCTTTAGGAAAAGACCGAGTCCGGCTCGAGGTCTAGTCCAGGGCGGTGGGCCCATCCCGGCTGAGTATGAACTCGAAGCCTTCTCCATAGCCCAAGGCTAGGAGCTTTAGGAAAAGACCGAGTCCGGCTCGAGGTCTAGTCCAGGGCGGTGGGCCCATCCCGGCTGAGTATGAACTCGAAGCCTTCTCCATAGCCCAAGGCTAGGAGCTTTAGGAAAAGACCGAGTCCGGCTCGAGGTCTAGTCCAGGGCGGGTGGGCCCATCCCGGCTGAGTATGAACTCGAAGCCTTCTCCATAGCCCAAGGCTAGGAGCTTTAGGAAAAGACCGAGTCCGGCTCGAGGTCTAGTCCAGGGCGGTGGGTCCATCCCGGCTGAGTATGAACTCGAAGCCTTCTCCATAGCCCAAGGCTAGGAGCTTTAGGAAAAGACCGAGTCCGGCTCGAGGTCTAGTCCAGGGCGGTGGGCCCATGCTGCCGGGGTCAGTCAGGGAGAGACGATAAGTTGATGACAAGACGAAGGCTGCTTTTATTGATTCTGAAATTCATTTACATCTTTCTAGAAATAGAATTTCTTCAGGTGGGATGCATTCCACGGTCTCGGCAGCAGCTTGCCTTCTAAGTCTTCAAGCTTGTAGGCTGACTTTCCGGCTAGTGAAACTACTCTGAACGGGCCATGCCAGTTCGGGGCAAGCTTCCCCTCGTTTGGTTCTTTGTCAGCTGGCAAGGTCTTCTTCAGAACCAGCTCTCCTGCAGAGAATCTTCTTTCTCTGACATTTTGATTGTATGCCCTGACTAACCGTTGCTGATAGTCGGTCAGTCTCAGGGCTGCTGCTTCTCGTTGTTCGTCCGCCAGCTCCAGCTCCATTGCCAGGTTCGTCTCATTCCGGCCTTGGTCGACCAGCTCTGTCCTCAGGGTAGGAAGGCCAATCTCCAAGGGAATGACCGCCTCCATCCCGTAGGCCAGAGAGAAAGGTGTTGCCGAAGTGGACCTCCTTGGAGTTATCCTGTATGCCCACAGCACGCTCGGAAGCTCCTCTGTCCATCTGCCCTTGGCCTTGTCCAGTCGCTTCTTCAGACCGTCCAGGATTACTTTATTGGAGATTTCTGCCTGGCCATTACTCTGTGGATATGCCGGGGTGGAGTAATGGTTTCTGATGCCGTGCTCCTGGCAGAAGTCTTTGAAGGACTTGGAATCGAATTGAGTCCCGTTATCCGTGATCAAGGTTCGGGGGATGCCGAACCTCGTGAGGATGTTCTTCCAGACGAAGTTCCTGGAATCCCTGTCTGTGATGGAAGATAACGGTTCAGCCTCTATCCACTTCGTGAAGTAGTCTGTTGCCACTATCAACCATCTCTTGTTCCCTGGAGCTCGGTGAAGAGGCCCCACAATGTCCAGGCCCCATTGAGCGAAGGGCCATGGGCTGGAGAGGGGACTCAGATCCTGTGCTGGCTGGGAGAACTTCTGGCATTTCTCGCATTTTCTGGCGTAGACCTGGGCGTCCTTCTTCAGGTAGGGCCACCAGTAACCTTGGCTGATTGCTCTGTAGGCCAATGACCGACCTCCTATATGGCTGCCGCAGATTCCTTCGTGTATTTCGTACAGGAAGTCGTCCACCTTGGTCGGGTGGATGCATTGGAGGTATGGACCTGTGAAGGACTTCCTGTAGAGTTTGCCTTCGGGGGAGAGCCAGAATCGAGCTGCCTTGAGCCTGATCTTGTGTGCTTCAGTCTTGTCCTCAGGGAGCTGGTCGTCCTTCAAGTAGGCGATGATTGGATCCATCCAGCTGGGGCCGAGGTCAGCACAGAGGACAAGCCGAGATGAATGGAGTTCTAGACTTGACCTCGATACTGATCCGACCTCGATGGTCCTCTTCTTTCCTGCTTCAACAGCGGAGGCCAGGTTTGCAAGCGCATCTGCATGCGTGTTGGTATCTCGGGATATTTGCCTGACTTCGGCTTTCTGGAATTGGGAGAGTAGTTTTTTCGCAAGGGCTAAGTAGGCCGCCATCCTGTCGTCCCGGGCCTGATAGTCTCCAGCGAGCTGGCTAGTCACCAGTTGAGAGTCGCTGAAGATCTCCAGGTGCTGGGCTCCGAGGATTTGGGCGCTGTTCAACCCTGCAATCAGTGCTTCGTACTCTGCCTCATTATTTGTCGCTTTGAAGTCCAGGGTGAAAGCCTGCTCTATGACCAGTCCCTCTGGCGATTAGAGGACTATGCCGGCGCCAGCTCTCTTGGAGGTGGACGACTCGTCGACAAAGATCTTCCATGCCGAGGTGGGAGACTGCTGGACCTCTGTTTCTACTGGCTCGTGCCCTGTGCCCCCCAGTGCCGTGCCGAGCTGGGTCGGAGCCGGGTAGGGGGAGACGAATTCGACAATGAAGTCTGCCAGGATCTGGGCTTTGATCGCAGTTCGGGGACGGTACTGTATGTCATACTGCCCCAGTTCAACTGCCCACTTTGATATGCGCCCTGAAAAGTCAGCTTTCTTGAACACTGAACGGAGTGGGTGCTCCGTGATCACCACAATGGTGTGGGATTGAAAATAATGGGAGAGCTTACGGGAGGCGGTGATAAGAGCCAACGCAAGCTTCTCCAATAGGAGGTACCTGGTCTCGGCATCGAGCAGGGTCTTGCTCGTGTAATAGATCGGCTTTTGAACTCCCTCGTCCTCCCTGATGAGGACGGAGCTCACTGCGTGATCCGAGACCGCGAGGTACAAATACAGAATCTCCCCCACAGTTGGGGTGGAGAGTAATGGTGGTGACATCAAATAAGTTTTGAGTGCGGCCAATGCCTGGTCGCACTCAGGGGTCCACTGGAATTTCAGATTTTTCTTTAAAAGCTGAAAGAAAGGCCGGCACTTATCTGATGATCGGCTGATGAAGCGGTTGAGTGCTGCGGCCATTCCTGTGAGCCTCTGAACTTCCTTCGTGGTGGAGGGACTCTGGATGCCCTGGATGGCAGTGATCTGATCCGGATTGGCCTCTATCCCCCTCCGCGTTACCAAGCTGCCGAGGAACTTGCCAGAGGCTACGCCGAAGGCGCACTTGGAAGCGTTGAGCTTGAGCTTGTATGCGCGAAGGATGCTGAAGACTTGGCCGAGATCCGCCAGATGGTCGCTGGAGCGCAGAGATTTGACGACCATGTCGTCGATGTACACCTCCACCGATCGGCCGAGCTGGGCCTGAAACATTTTTGTGACGAGGCGCTGATAGGTCGCCCCCGCGTTCTTCAGTCCGAAGGGCATCACTTTATAGCAGTAAGTGCCGCGGGGGTGATGAACGATGTTTTCTCCTCGTCAGGTTCGTAGAGCGGGATCTGATGGTAGCCTCGGTAGGCGTCAAGGAAGCTCATTCGGTCATGACCAGCGGTGGCGTCGATCAGTTGGTCAATTTTTGGGAGGGGAAAACTGTCCTTAGGGCAAGCCCTGTTCAGGTCGGTGAAGTCCACGCACACCCTCCACTTTCCAGTCTTCTTCTTGACCACCACTGTGTTGGCCAGCCATACCGGGTACTGGACTTCCCGGATGACTCCTGCTTTGAGCCGGTTGTCGACCTCTTCGACGACCGCATCTGTCTGCTGCAGCCCGGTCCTTCGGGCCCTCTGCACTACCGGCTTGTGGTCGGGGTCGACATTGAGCTTGTGGCACATGACCTCAGGGTCGACTCCAGGCATTTCGCTTGGGCTCCAAGCGAAGACGTCCACATTCTGTACCAAGAACCGAGAGAGTTCGGCCCTTTCTTCGTCTGGCAGCTGGGTGCCAATCAGGAAGAACCTGTCTGGGTCTGCCGGGTCTAGCCTGACCTCGGCCAGGTCCTCGATGCTCTTTTTCTCAGGGTCCCGGCCAATCTCATCGAGGCTTTTCTCGAACTCGGCCAGGTTGACGCGTTCTGGCTCCTTCACTGCCGGGACTGCGGCCAGCATGCACTGCCTGGCCTGCTGCTGGTCTCCCTCCACCGTGATTACTTCCATCACGCCCTCCTTGTTTTCGTGGACAAACTTCAGTTTTTGGTGGAGGGAAGAAGGAACTGCCTCTAGCTTGTGGAGCCACGTTCTGCCCAGGATGACATTGTAGGGAGAAGGGGCGTCCACAACCAGGAAGTCGGTCAGCACGGATGCTCCACCAACTCGGGTTTCCAAGGTGATCCTACCCTTGGGATAGACTGGCGTGGCTGATAATCCTAGCAGGGGTGCTCGGACCTCCGTGAGGTCTGCTTCGGAGAGCTTCATCCTCTTGAAGCAGTCGTAGTAGAGGACCTCGGAGGAGCTGCCGGAGTCGACGAGGATCCTCTTCACTGTGAAGTCTCTCAGCTTCATGGTGAGGAGCAGGGGGTCGTTGTGAGGGACCTGGATTCCCTCTAGATCTCGATCCGAGAACGAGATGGCGGGTCGGTCGCGGCGGGCTTTCTTGGATGCCGGAGCGAGTTCGGCTTTCATTACTTCTTTCTCGTGCGAAGCCCGCCTGGCTTCGGCACGGGTCCGAGAGCTTCCCCGGGATGAGGAAGCGGGATCTGGGGACGCCAGATGGATCACATTGATGATCTTCTCTGAGTCCTCGCTGTCTGGAGCCTTGGCCGTGCTCTGGTGAACTCGGCCCTCGCTGCCGCCGGCATCACCTGCCTTGACGAACTCCGGGATGTGGCCCTCTTCGGCCAGCTTCTCCAGATACTCCTGCAAATTCCTGCAGTTTTCGGTTCTATGCCCGTTGCCCTTATGGAAGGAGCAATAGAGCTTGCTTCGGGAGCCTTCGGTGGGCTCACTCTTCAAGGGTGGAGGATACTTGAAGAACGGCTTGGACCTGATCTTGGCCAGGATGCGGTAGATCGGCTCCTTGAAGACGACGTTGACGCTCTGACTGGCGCTGGAAGGAGGTCTGGGCTTCCAAGTGCCCCCAGACCTGGACGACGAAGGCTTCGCCGAACTGGAGACCCAGGCCCGCCTGGACTCCTGCTTCTGGGAGGGCCTCCCGCCCCTCTGCCGGGGCTGGCCACCCTTCTGCTCGGGCTCTGGGTGCCCGTCCTGATCCCTGGCCCGGATCTCGTCTTCTTCTTGGGCGACGAAGCGCTTTACCCGGGACATCAATTCTGGCATGGACCCTGGGGAGTCCCCAGCCAAATTCTTCCGCAAGTCGTGGCCGGGGATCAGGGCATGCTGGAAAGCGTAGATCGCTATCCAGTCCCTCGAGCCCTCGATCTGGCTGTGGACCGCCCAGAATCGCTGGGCGAAGTTGGAGAGGGTTTCGCCCTGCTTCATTCTCAGGGCGAGGAGGTCCCCTTCCTTCTTGGGGACGACGGTGTATGCTTGGAACTTCTTCAGGAAGGAGAGCTGGAGCTCCTTCCAACTGGAAACTGACTGCTCCGGGAGAGAGCAGAACCACTTCAGGGGGAGGTCACCCAAACTGGAGGAGAAGATCTTGCAGTTTAGGTGACCCTCGTTCCCCCAGATGGACATCTTCTGGGAGAAGTGTCGGAGATGTGCAGATGGGTCGGACAATCCGTCATAGGGGATGAACCGCGGGACGGAGAACTTTCTGGGCAAGGGGGTGCTCTCGATCTCTTTTGTGAAGGGCGAACCCCCCAGATCAGTGTGACCGCAGATCTGCTTCTGGTCCTGCAGGTCCAGGTTGTGCTGAAGAGCTAGCCTGACGCGTTTGTCGAACCGCTCCTGCTCGTCGTCCTCCTCTGGAGTCTGAACTCTGGACTTTCGCTTGGGATGGTTCGGACTGCGATGGTTATGAGCTTGGCCATCGCGACTGTGGTGACTCCGGCTGTTGCTCGAGCCTTCGTCACGAATCTGGCTCCGTTTCTGGTCCAGATGATGTCTCAGATCCTCGCGGGGAGGCCGGGCTGCCTTGCTGGGAGCGTCCTTCTTTTTCCCTTGAGGCTCAGAGACTTCCCTCAAGGAGGCAATTTGCACTGCCCTCAACTGCTGCTGGAGCTCGCGAATCAGCCGCTCTTGCTTCTGGAGTTGCTTCTGGAGGAGAGCAGCTTCAGGAACCTCTCCAGTGGCAGGGGGTTGAACGTGGCGCGTCTCTCTTACGGCCACGGCTTTATCTTTGCGAGGACGTTCGCGCCGGTGCTCGTCGCGTCGGGGTGGCACGGTTTCGTCCGCTGAGAGCGAGGCCTCGACTCCCTCTTGAAATGGGATTTCGACAAAGAGTTGGGATCCCAGGCGACCCTCGCCCGCGGATGTGCCTTGGACCGTTCGGGACCGTCCCTGAGGAGGGACGTCCGTTGACGGCGGTAGCATCTCGAGAACTGGTCTTGAGGATTCTCCGCCTTTCTTAGCTTTCGGAGGCATGGCTTCTGGGAGATTGAGGTTTAGAAAGGTTGTTTGGGAAGATTTAGGAAGGCTGGGATATTACTTCCCCACAGACGGCGCCAATTGTAGGTGCAGAAAATAATGACCCACAATAAGGAGGTGCCTTATAGGACTTATCCGAGAGGATGATGGTAATTGGGATTGATTGGATGCCGTCCGAAAGCCTGAAAAGGAGGAACAAACGGTCAGAGGACCCTGGCCTGGGCGGCGCAAGGCTCTCCGATGCCAAAGTCAGTATGGGAACTGGAACAATGGAAGGAGAGGAAGAAGAGAGACAGAGTAGCGGCTCTGATATGGAAAAATGGCATACCTTAGATGGTGGGTTGAGCCTCTATTTATAGAGTTTGAATCGTATCTTTGGAAGATATTGTGGTGTGGGTCCCACGATTTGACTGGGAAGTCACAATCAGCCCACATTGCATTAATTGTGGTCCAATCCAGCCCACTATGCATTAAATGTCCGTCGGGTCAGCCCACATCGCATTTAATGCACATCTTGTTGGGCCAGATCCTGTTGGGCGCCTTTGGCGGTAGGGGTACCAGCGGATCTGCCCTCGGGCCCTGCCCTGATGTGGCCTCAGCCGCTGGATGCTGCTCTGTCAGGGATCTGGCGAAGATTGTGGGCAGCTGGATGTCGTGTCTGTCTCGTTAGCTCGTGCCCCTATCCCCCCACGTGCCTGATGACGTGGGGGATGAGGGGCGCCTGTGAGTGCTCTCTTGCTTCGGCTACTGTCCCGGCTTCTTCAGCCGAGGTGGAGCTTTCTGCCGGGATGGTACCCAGGGTGGCTCAGCCGAGGTGGAGTTCCTTGCCGAGATGACGCCCGAAGTGGGCCAGTTCGGCGCTAAGGGCCCGGAGCTGCCTGACTTCGGCCGGGCCTCCTGTCCTGGCAGCCGGGGTGAGCTTGGTGCCACGTGGATGGCACGAGGATGGCACGTGAGAATGCTTAACCTCATCTGATGGCTGCGATTAACTTAATCCTGTGGTTCTGGAAATCTCCCCACACAGGTGCTATTATGAGAATTAGTTTATTTGAGGGTGCTATTCTGGAAAAAAACTCCCATTACACATATCCGATACTAAGTATTCCTTCCATAGCCATGGCGTGTCCTTGTTGTATCCTTGCCATATATGAGCACCATAGCTTTCAATGTTAGCTATCCAGGGTACACCCATATACCTGTTAGCAACCCAATCAATCTCAATCAACCATGACCCACTTCAATTCTAACCATATTAGATAATGTGGGTCGGAGTCTCCTCTATCTCTCTATCTCTTTGAACCCATCTTGGAAAGGTCTTTCTCTCATCATGCCCTTTATGTAGGATCTTGCTAAGATCCCTTTGTACTCATTCCAAATGTATAGGGATCCCTATTGTATTATAAATACGCAATCGATACAAGGGCAATGTATGTGTTGGATGTTGGAAAATTTCATTATGTGGGGCCACACATGTAAATATTAAATGTATTATGCTATCTTTGGTTAAGCCTAAATTAAAGTGATCTAATTAAGACTTAAAGTTTTAAGGCTTAAGGTATAATTGTCATGGGATTAATGTGTAGATACCAGAATACTATTTCTAATTTGATGAGGGGCCAAATTAGAAATAGTAAAACCTATGATAATCTCATTATTATATATTAGGGTTATGGTCCCCAATTCATGTGGTAAGTTCCTATTCTCTCTGATATCCCATCATCAGAAAGAAAGTTTCTCTGGGTAGCTATATTGGATAGGAAGATCAACAACCTGCAACAACTTCCACAATGGATCAAGTGGATCAAGTATTCTATTATTTTTTAGTGCATCTCGTGACATGTGCAAGTGGTTTTGGTATCCATTCTTTTTCCACTCCTGATCAGGCGAGATCAAGAAAAGTCTTCTTTCATTCACCCCGGGACATGTGCGCAAGTAAAATTTTTTTTTCTTTGATTTCCAAATATATTCCAGCGCAAGAGAGAAAAGTTGATTCATTACGCTGGTAGTAGTGCGCAAGTTGATTCATTGCGCTGGTACTATGATGTTAGCGCAATGCCTATTGCTGACGTCACAGTATATTTGTTGATTTTTGGTGTGTTGCTTATGCTTGTGATATATGGGTTTTGACATATGGATTCAGATCTGCGTTTTTTGGGTCTATAGGTTTTTGACATATGTATCGGATCTGATTTTTGGGTTGATGTGCGCCGCCATTCGTCGTTTAAATTTTTTTTTTAATGTGGCGGCGCAACAAACCTAGGGTTTTCTTCAACTCAAATTCAAATATTTTATGGTATATCTTTTATGGTTAAATAAAATAGTTCATTATTCTAAATGGGCTAATTGAAACAAGATGCCACCAAAGTGACCTCTCTTGTGTAGATTGTTCGTGAGAAATATTGGATGTTTGTGTGTTTGTAAATTTATGCGGGTCTTAGTCGGCCCAAAGGAAGGTTAATACTTTGCCGAATTGCAAACACACCTGTGGTGATAAACATGTGACGATTATAAGGTTTTACATGTAAATAATACGTTGATCCAAAGATAGATTTATTATTTGACATAAATTATTGTCAATGTTCGATCACTACAACAAGAGTACCATTTACAATTAATATTACTGTCCAAAGACTTGATATTAATGTTGTGCTAGGTATCTTGAGATGAGACTTATCATTATTTGAATTTGTTGATTATTGTCTTTGGTTATTTATATATATGAGCATATTTGTCTGTTTGTTTTTTTTTTTTTTTTCTCTTTACAGCTAGTGTTTCTACTATATTTGCTAATATCAACAATATACCTGTGCTTAATGGGACTAACTTTAAGGAATGGAAAGAGAACATAGAAATTGTTCTCGGTTGCATGGATCTAGACCTTGCCCTACCGATTGAGCAGCCCGCTTCTCTTACGGATGCAAGTTCTCCTGATGACAAGAAGAACTTTGAGAAGTGGGATCGCTCAAATCACATGAGTCTTATGATTATCAAGCGCGGCATTCCGGAGGCATTTAGGGGTGCGGTATCTGACAAGCTAACCAAAGCCAAAGAATTCCTAGCCAAAATTGAAAAGCGTTTTGTGAAAAACGATAAGGCAGAATCAAGCACGCTTTTGTAAAGCTTGATTTTTATGAAGTATAATGGCAAGGGGAACATACGGGAGTACATTATGGATATGTCTCATCTTGCTTCTAAGCTTAAGGCACTGAAGCTCGAGCTGTCTGACGACTTGCTCGTGTAATTGGTATTAATATCACTTCCTGCACAATACAATCAATTTAAGGTCAGTTACAACTGTCAAAAGGAGAAATGGACTCTTAATGAGCTCATTTCTTACTGTGTGCAAGGGGAAGAGAGATTGAAGCAAGACAGGACAGAAAGTGCTCATTTGGCTAGCACCTCTAAGGATAAGGGCAAAAAGAGGAAGAATAATGATGCTGCTAAGGGTTCAGCCCAGAAGAAACAACAGCAAACAAATGAGGGTCCAGCCCAAAACAAACAACAATAAACAAATGAGGGTCCAGCCCACAAGAAGCAACAACAAACAAATGAGGGTTGTTTCTTTTGTAACAAGCCTGGACATGTGAAGAAGGACTGCACCAAATATCACGCTTGACATGCAAAGAAAGGTATATTTCTTGCTTTGGTCTGTTCTGAGGTTAGCTTCAGTACCAAGAAACACGTGGTGGTTAGATTCTGGTGCTACTACTCACATCAGTGTTTCTATGCAAGGTTGCCTGAGTTACCGAAAGCCAAGTGATGCTGAAAGACACATCTTTGTGGGCGATGGGAATTCGGTAGAAGTAGAGGCAATAGGGCATTTTAGGTTGTTATTAAAAACTAGTTATTATTTGGATTTATTAGATACTTCTATTGTACCATCTTTTAGAAGGAATTTGGTTTCAGTTTCTTTATTGGACAAGTTTGGTTATTTTTGTTCATTTGGAAACAATCAATTCAGTTTATCTATAAATTCAAATGTTGGAACTGGTTCTCTATGTGTATATGACAACTTATATTTGCTTGATACAATTGTTTCTTATAATGAATCCTTGCATGTGGAATCACGAGGTACTAAACGCAAATTGAGTAAAGAAAATTCAGTCATGTTATGGCACAAACGCTTAGGTCACATCTCTAAGCCTAGAGTTGAGTAACTTGTGTCTGATGGGATTTTAGATTCCCTTGACTTTACAGACTTTGATGATTGTATTGCTTGCATCAAGGGCAAACATACCAAAATAAAGAAATTAGGTGCCAGTAGAACTGCAGACGTCTTAAAATTGATACACACAGATATATGTGGACCATTCCCTACAGCTTCCTGGAATGGCCAACAGTATTTCATATCATTCATAGACGATTACTCTCGCTATGGGTACCTATTTCTCATTCATAAGAAATCACAATCTTTGGACGTGTTCAAAACATTTAAAGCTGAAGTTGAAAACCAACTCAACAAAAGAATAAAGAGTGTCAGGTTTGACCGTGGTGGTGAATACTATGGCAGATATGACGGTTCAGGTGAACAACGTCCAGGACCGTTTGCTAAATTCCTAGAGGAATGTGGAATCGTCCCACAGTACACCATGCCAGGGTCACCTAGCATGAATGGTGTAGCTGAAAGACGAAATCGGACTCTTAAGGATATGGTAAGGAGTATGATTAGTCATTCCTCTCTACTAGAGTCACTCTGGGGAGAAGCACTCAAAACAACAGCTTATACTCTGAATAGAGTGCCAACTAAAGCAGCTGCAAAAACACCTTATGAGCTTTGGACAGGCCGAAAGCCAAGTCTAAAATATTTTCACATTTGGGGATGTCCTGCTGAGGCAAGGCCTTACAGGCCACATGAAAAGAAATTGGACTCCAAAACTGTGAGGAGCTACTTCATTGGCTACTCTGAGCGATCTAGGGGCTATAAGTTTTATGATCCCACACTTAAGTCAATTTTTGAGACGGGAATTGCAACATTTTTTGAGGATGTTGAGTTTGGGGGGAGAAATAAAGTTAGAGACATTTTATTTGAGGAAGAATCGGTTTCGATTCCCACATCGCTATTGACAATGTGCTGGTTTCTATGCCTGTCATTGATCAAGAAGCGAATCCGGATCCTCAGCCAGACAATGTTGATCTACCCCTTATTCAAGATGAGGTGATTGTTTCTGAGGAACAAACTCAACAACCTCAAGAACCAGTGCCATTAAGGCGATCCACTAGAGAAAGGAGAAATGCTATTCTGGACGATTTTTTCGTATTTCTCCAAGAACATGAGGAAGAAATTGGAATGATGGAAAATGATCCAATCAACTTCCATCAGGCCATGCAAGGTTCCAAATCAACTTCCATCAGGCCATGCAAGGTTCCAACTCTCAAAAGTGGATTGATGCCATGAATGAGGAGTATAAGTCTATGCAAGACAATAAGGTTTGGGAACTTGTCCCATTACCAGAAGGTGTGAAGCCCATTGGTTGTAAATGAATTTTTAAAACCAATCGGGATTCGAATGGTAATGTGGAGAGGTATAAGGCTCGTCTTGTAGCTAAAGGCTTTACCCAAAAGGAAGGGATTGACTTTAAAGAGACTTTCTCCCCGGTTTCATCGAAAGACTCTTTTAAGACAATCATGACACTTGTTGCACATTTTGATTTTGAGCTTCATCAAATGGACGTCAAGACAGCTTTTCTCAATGGTGACATTGACGAAACAATTTATATGGTGCAGCCAGAAAACTTTGAGTCGGGAGACCCAAAGAATATGGTCTGTAAATTGACAAAGTCCATCTATGGACTCAAGTAAGCTTCTCGTCAGTGGTATCACGTTTCATCATGTGATTATCTCGTTTGGTTTTGAGACAAATGGTGTTGATAATTGTGTGTATCACAAATTCAGTGGGAGTAAGCAAATATTCCTGGTTTTGTATGTCGATGACATACTGCTTGCCACAAATGATATAGGCTTGTTGCATAAAACCAAGAGATTTCTATCAAAGAATTTTGAGATGAAAGATCTTAGTGACGCCTCCTTTGTATTAGGGATCCAGATACAACGTGATCGCTCTTGGGGTATTCTTGGATTATCACAAAGACGTTATATCGATACAGTACTCAAAAGGTTTGGCATGCAGGACTGCAAACCAGGTGACACCCCGTCTCTAAGGAAGATAAGTTCAGTCTCAATCAGTGCCCTAAAACTAACCTTGAAGTTAAGGAAAGCAAAAGATTCCCTATGCATCAGCTATAGGGAGTCTAATGTGTGCTCAGGTGTGTACACGTCCGAATATTGCGTACATTGTTGGCATGTTAGGCAGATATTTAAGTCATCCTGGAATGGATCATTGGAAAGCAGCCAAGCGGGTTATGAGGTATTTACAGAGAACAAAAGATCACATGCTCACATATAGGAGATCGGATCAGTTGGAGATCATAGGGTATTCCGACTCTGACTTTGCTGGATGCCAGGACAGTATGAAATCCACATCAGGCTACATCTACCTGTTAGCTGGTGGCGCTATTTCTTGGAGGAGTGTCAAACAGACACTCGTTACTGATTCCACCACGCAGCAGAGTTTGTAGCATGCTATGAGGCATCCAACCATGGAATATGGCTGCGGAATTTTGTCACTGGGCTGCGAGTTCTGGAGGGTATTGAAAGACCACTCACACTATATTGTGACAATAAGTCAGCAGTGCTATATTCGAACAACAACAGGAGCTCTTTTAAGTCAAAACATATTTCCATTAAGTTCCTAGTTGTGAAGGAGAGAATACAGCATGGACAGATATCCATAAAGCACATTAGGACAAACTCCATGATAACGGATCCGGTTACAAAAGGATTACTACCCAAGGTCTTTCATGAGCACACTGCTCGTATGGGTGTTATTTTGTGTGATGATATCACATTATAGTGGGAGTTTGTATCATTTTATATTTTGTTGCTTTATGTTTGATTTTGAACATACTTTTGCATTTATGTATTTGGATATTTTTCTGATTAGAAATAAAGTCTTCAGTGCATTTCACTCTGTTACATTGTATTCAATATTGATCTCATTAAGGAATAAAGTAGGACCAGTTGGAAATAAACATGTATAGATCACATTGCATGTACTTTCCATGATTGATCTATGTCATTTGGCTATGTTGGTGTACATGACCATTGATGGGTTTAGTCATGTTAAATGTGACGAAAACCGCTTTGATCCTATATCAACAAAATCAATGGACGAGATTGTTCGGATATACCCTAAAATTATGATAGCAAAACTTTGGAGCTCATTCAGTCATACACATTTGTTAAGTTACATATATGGCCCAGTGGGAGATTGTTGGAAAATTCCATCATGTGGGGCCACACATGTAAATATTAAATGTGTTATGCTATCTTTGGTTAAGCCTAAATTAAAGTGATCTAATTAAGAATTAAAGTTTTAAGGCTTAAGAGTATAATTGTCATGGGATTAATGTGTAGATACCAGAATGCTATTTCTAATTTGATGAGGGTCCAAATTAAAAATAGCAAAACCTATGATAATCTCATTATTATATATTAGGGTTATGGTCCCCAATTCATGTGGTAAGTTCCTACTCTCTCTGACATCCCATCATCAGAAAGAAGGTTTCTCTGGGTAGCCATATTGGATTGGAAGATCAACAACCTGCGAACAACTTCCATAATCGATCAAGGTATGTTTCCGCTTTACATCTCTCGATGATTTGGCATGGAGGATCTTAGTTGATTAAAGTTTTATAGATCTAGATTCTTGTTTCATAACATTGGATTACAACAATCTTATAATTCCAACAATGCTAGAGAAAGATGTAATGTTAGACATTATTATCAAGAAGATAAAGACATGATTAGGTTGGTTTTGATTATTAGAGATAAAAGAGAGACTTGTTAGAGATTTTAGGATTGGGTTAGAATTTGAATAATATGGGTATTGCTGTGTATAAATTGGGAGGATTTCCTCTATTCAGGTTAACGGTGATTTTATGGGAATGTCTTGATTATTGAAAGTTTATATGGTATTAGAGTTGGGCCGGGTGATGATCTCACGATCAAGCCAGGATGATCCTATTTTCCACAATAATCATAGTTTATTTTTCTATTTTTCAATAAAATTAAAAGTCCCCTCTCATCCATTCATCCAAATATCAATCCTTACGGTCCGCTATTTTTACCAAGTTGCATGATGAAAGCTTCTGGAAGCAATCACCACAGATCTGATTCAGTGGGCCACCAGCACCAACGACTCAGCGGGTCGCAACGGTGATGGATTCAAGGTACAATTCTTTTAGAGATCAGGGCATATGATTTATGTTACCAATCACAGAACCTCTCTCTGAAAAGACCATGTGATTGAGGGGGATGTTAGAGATTATTATCTAGAAGATAAAGAGAGGATTAGATTGGTTTTGATTATTAGAGATAAAAAGGAGGCTTGTTAGAGATTTTAGGATCGAGTTTGAATTTGAATTATCTGGGTATTACTGTGTATAAATTGGGAGGATTTCCTTTCTTCAGGTTAACTAGTGGGAATGTCTTGATTATTGAAAGTTTATAAGAGAGAGAGATGTAGGATTGTCAACTAAACATCTCTAGAAGCATCATCCTACAACATTATATAATGTGTAAATTTAGATGCCTTGAGTCCTGAAAAATGAATGTTGCCGACCTTCCAACAATATGGTTGAAGGAGAACAAGCTTCTAGCATTGTCAACTAAAACATCATTCAAAGCATCATCCTACTACATAATGTAATGTGCAGATCTAGATTTCTAAGTATTGTAAAGCATCTTTTAATGAATTAATGATGCAAACATTCAAAACAACCCAACTAATTGACAAATAAGCTTCAAAGATGGTTTTGAGATCACCTGCCAATAGAGAATCCTTTGTGTAGGAACCCCTGTAGGATCACCCTCAGGCCACATCGGGATGA
Organism: Litsea cubeba; assembly: GCA_012931725.1. Classification (NCBI taxonomy): domain Eukaryota; kingdom Viridiplantae; phylum Streptophyta; class Magnoliopsida; order Laurales; family Lauraceae; genus Litsea; species Litsea cubeba. Next base: position 55,456,260 of record CM022946.1, read on the forward strand.
CTATATATGCAGAAAATCTCTCATTTGCTTTTATTTTGTTTGCAATTTTAAGAGAAATTTCCATTGGTATTAAGTTGTTAGCACCTGCACAACAAATGAACTCCTTAAAAAAGCAATTTTACCAAAGATGGAAACTTTGTCATTGGTTGAGCAAAATGCGTTAAATAATGCAAAAAAGAAACAGGATTACAGAAATAAGAACACGTCCGCAGAAAATATCTATTAAGGATCCATGATGGATATGATTATTGCATCACGCATTCTATGATCTCAATAAAATAAATATAACCTTCGTTCCACATTTCGAACTTTATTTAGGAAGTTTGTCATGAAAATGAGATTAACCCTTGTACATTACTCATGTCCCACAAAGTTTTCCATCAAAGGAGACTACAACATTGAAAGGTACCATACTAATCCACTTAACATACTGAGGGAAACATTTATCATGGGTAATGTGATAGCAGAATCTCTATCCTGAAGAGAATCTGCAACTATGACAGGCACTGAAAATAAGAAACCAAACTTTGCTGTTTGTGCAATACATTTGGATTATCCGTCAGATTGAACATACTAACATACAAAAATCCTTGGTCCTATGTAAAACTGAAATGTGGAAGATTGTTTCTTCATCCCTAGAATTTTCATTATTCATCAATAACTACTAACTTCTACTGGTGTGTTACTTCACTTCCATGAGCTGAAGCTGCTGAACAACCACAGAAATCTTTTATGTAGCTCACCCTTACTGTAACACCCCCTTTGGGGCCCACTTGGGTGTGTCAATCACTAGGAATTGTGTGTGTAAGTGGGGATGGGGATGGAAAGCTCGATACGCTGTAACTCACCCTAATTGTAAGAAAAATTCCTTTGGGGCCCACTTGGGTGCATTCCAATCATTGGAGATTGGTGTCATGGTGGGGGATGGGAATCTCCGTACTTAGATAAGGGGCAGACAAAGATCAGCCTATTAGCCATCATACAGTATAGATATTAAGGCCTCAAAGAACAAAGATTGAAAAGCAATAGACCATTTAAACATAAAATCCTGATGTGGATATAGTCTGAATGAGTGTCACATCAGGTCTGATGCCAAATCATGAGGGACAATGGGTGTTAGAAGGGAGATGCAATCATAGGCAGCAGCATGCACGTGTTGTAGCTCATGATGATGTATTGAGCTATAAAGTAAAATGCTCAGATGAGCTACATATAAATATACATATATAGGCAGCTCCACAGAATGCCCGGGTTTTTCCCTTGAAAAAAACCCATTTTCAATGAGGCCCATGTGGATGAATGAAAACAAGGGAGGCAAGCAATAGAAAGGTTTGGAAATGGATTAGAAGAAAGAGAAATATCAGGCTGCTATATAATTCTAGCCTCTACTTTTAAGTCCTCAAATTTTATTGGGAATGGACCCGTGGTGATTAATGTCTGGAACAATGCGCACGATTAGTGCCAATTCCAAGGGGGCCTTTGTGTGTAGGATTGGAAGGATCGAAGTTGGCACTGTTGATATAAATTATTATTCCGTTCACTAACAGCTCGAGCTTTGGTGTTTTTGGTTATTAACAGGCACCCCTATATGAAAAGGGGCACAAAAAGTGTATGTGTATGCGTGCGCGGTGCATGCATACTCATGTATATATACCCTCAACCTCCCCCATAATCTACTGAATGACTACTATTCTAAAATACTATAAATCATGCTTAACTGTTCTGTAGGTACCAGGTCTGTGGGGTTTATCAGATGAATTTGAAAATATTGCCAGTTGAGTGATTATCTGAAGATGCATAACATTTTCTGATATGGTGAGCAGGCATAAGCTTCACTAATTTGCATTCTAAGGACTAGATGTCATTGATTGAACGAGGCTGATGAGTGATGCCCTTCTTTCTGTTAGTGAGTCCACCCCAAACCATTCTGAGCTCAAGATTCCAGTATTTTTCTTAACCACAATCCTTGTACCCCCATGTCCCAACCACATGTTCCATTTTCATGTCCAAACAAATCCCCCATCAACTTTTCTACTTTTAACTGTAAAATTCCAATTAAAATTTGAAATGGATAATAAATCTGAAAATCAAGAGCCTTTACTATGAAAAATCACATTTGAAGACAGAATTGCCAAAGAGAATGACTCAAATGGATTGACAATAATTCTTAGAATTCTGCCACAGCTATGCAATGTTCTTTTACACTAAAAAAATGTGATGGTTCTGTTCCTCCACAAAGATCCAGCCCAAACTATCACATATTCACATGTTCTTTATCAAATGGTGCATCTTGGTAGACCAAGTTTTATGGCCCCAAACAGCTTACCTTAACATGTCTCAACAGAGAAACTGCATAGTCTTTCTAAAACTGAAAGAGGAGAATGATTCACCAAAGAGATAATACTTATTGTAAGTGCACAAAAATTCACGAACCCGGTGAGGGTGGTGTTCTTGCGACTCACTGAGGAGGACGAAGGCTGAGGCTCCCCGTCTCCTCGTTGATGATGGAAGGACCGATGCCTGAGAACCTGGAAGAGGGAGAAGAAACAGGTCAGAGGACCCTGGCTGTGGGCAGCGCAGGGCTCTCCGATGCCTAAGTCAGTACGTGTACTGGACAGTAGGAGGAGATTTTGGGGGAGAAGGTGATACCAGTGGTTCTCTCGGACGGGGGCGAGACCGTCCCCTTGCTGTTCTGGTTTGGCCCCTTTTATAGGGGAGGAGAGGAGACAAGGAGGTGACTCTGTCAGGGAGCTATCCCATCGTGACATGTCGTGTCGCATCGGGCCATACCCGGGCGTCTGTGGACGCCGCTCTGTCAGAGGACGTGGGCGGCATGGGAGGCTCTGTCAGAGGGTATGGGCGTGCCCTTGTCTTGTCGCGCGTGCTCTAACGTGCTTAAGTGTCCAAGGGTGGACAGCTGTCAGGCCCTGCCTTTGTCACGCCCCGAAACCGGGACCTGCAGCGAACCGATCTCGGGGTGCGAAATTTTGGAATAATTTGAAACTTTTTGTATAGTTCCCAAGATCCGCGTGAATGAGGATAATCACATCCCAACATAATCAGAGTGTATTTTTCGCGGAAGCTAACCAAGGTGTTACGACTCGGAATCCGTGGCCATCGGGTTCCGTGTCGTACGCAACCAATGTCATAAAGCCATCATAAACAGTCTGGCATAAATCATAAATCACAATACACTGAGCTGGTAGTAACAAATCTATTATTTCCCATATTCAAATTACAATTAACAAGTGTCTTAATTACAAACCCAAACGAAAAAGGCTGATAAAGCCATACAACAATATCCACTAAACAGAAATACTACCCCAACATTTGATATACGAACTCTGGTGCCCAACTTGACATCAGGACGATATCAGTGGCAGCCCCTCACGTCAGACCGGCGGTCCCACCGCCTCCTCTGATCAAACACCTACAAACCGAAAAGAAGAGCTGGCACCAAACAAAAGGGGGTCAGACACGACGGTCTGGCAAGCAAATAAACAAATAATATGAACAAAAGAACATATATAAAACCAGACGAAATCATCGAAAAACCGAATAACGAGTTTAAACAATAATGACAATAAAGCATGCTAAATCAATCGAAAGTCCAAACAGAAATATCAAGACGAATAAACGAGCAATCTCTAAAGCATAAATGTCTCGAAAAGATAACCACCTAAGTAAGGCATTTAATAATTAGAAATACATTTAAAAACTGAAGAGTAGAAACAATACGATAAAGGTCGATGTCGTAAACATTAAACAAATCAAAGCATAAAAAGCATAACCGACAAGAATCATAAACTAAAGTAATATGCAGATAAAACCTAGGCGACCACAAATAGCTAAATCCTCCTATCACCGAAGTAATAAGAGCAAACAAAGCGTAGCCACTAAACGTGGTACCAAACAAAGGATCAGAACCGTAGCCATAAAAATGGGACCGGCAAATCAAAAGCATCCGAACCGTAGCCATACAAATGGGACCGGCAGATAATTACCGTTGCCATGGTCGGTACAAACAGAATCCAAGCTGCAGCTGGCAAACAAAGTAAAGATCCCAAGCCGGATGATCAGTCCGACAAGGTGACCTAAGCCTAGTGGTGCCTTTAGTTTTCAAAACTCGAACGGATACAAATCTAACAGAGTACTAATCCCTTTGGCTCAGGGGCTCGCACCACATAGCTCTGGCCCCGTCTTGCCTCGGGGTTTGTTTTCAAAATACTAATCTTAACAAATAATGGTCTCATCGAAGAAATCCCGAATGTGACAAACATACTCCAAATCTCTTTTCAAATCGAATCGGAGAAAACATACGAATAACTCGGGTAAACCGTTCAAATACGCATCAAGGTGATTTGTATAAAATCATACGGTCAATCCGTTCGAACGTGGAAAGCCACATGATTTTATAACAAATCATCGATGCTATTTGAATTAGTTCACCCAAGAATGCAAATACGAAATACAAATACAAATACATGATCTGACTTGAAATGGAATGGATAGTGGAGAATGACCTAATGACCTACCAAGGAACCATCTCAATGCACATTTAACCTTTAAACATTAATTAATAAAAAGTGCGTTTGATGCCAATGAAAATCCATAATATTTAAATGATAAAGTGCGCATTAAGACCCGAACGGTTCCCGGGTAATTTCACATACACTCATTCTCACATCATTCCCATTTCACAAATTTCCAAGTATCAAAGTAATGACTAAAACTCTTAAAACAGGCCTATAGTTGGCCTTAGACCGAGCCCACAACAGTCCTTAATAATAGTCCAAAACCAACTTCGAATGGCTCACAAAGCAAATCTTAAAAACAGCCCAAACTAATCTTTTAATGGACAAGAAACAAGTTTTTAAAACAAACCCAAAACTCAACCTGAACCAGGCCCACAAACAGAATTTAAAACAGCCCAAAACATATCCTTAATGGCCTACAAAATGATTCTTAAAAACAGCCCAAACAAACTTCGCACAGGCCCGCAAAACAAATTTTTAAAACAACTCAAAGCTAAACCCTTGTTGGCCCACAAACAAACTTAAAACACAACTCCAAAACTATCCTGAACCAGGCCCACAAAGCAAGTTTAAAAACAGTCCATAACCAGTCCTTAAAAGGTCCAAAGAACAAGTTTTAAAATCAATTCAAACAAACCATAAACAGGCCCACCAACCAAATTCTAAAACAGTCCACTAACAGGCCCTAAACTGACACACATCAGGTCTTGAAATGGTCCAAGGACTGACCTGAATCAGGCCCAAGAAAGCCCCAAACAATCTGGCCCACAAACAATCCAATTTCGGGCCCAAACCCGAGCCCAAACTGAACTGGGCTCGCTCGAGCGGACCCAGGCCCGCTCGAGCGGACCCAGACAGAAGCTGGGTCGCTCGAGCGACCCAGTGGGTCGCTCGAGCGGACCCAGACAGTGCCTGGTCCGCTCGAGCGACCCAGTGGGTCGCTCGAGCGGACTGGGCCTGCCCAGTCCGGCCCGAGTGCAGAAAACTCCATTCTTTTGCATTTTTTTCTGATTTTTTTCTGATTATTTTCCATTCCAACCTTTCATACAAATCTCATAGATTCTTTGGGCCCTTCTTGACCTTCCATACACATCAAACCATCCACAAAACATCCTAATTGGCCCAAACATAAAACCTTTTAAAGCAAAGCTTAATTGAACCCCATACTTAACATAAAGAGGACTAATTTTACAAGATGAACAAAGTGAAAACCAAACTCCCTACTCATTGTACAATAACAACAAAAGTGAAAATCAATATAACCTTGCTTCATTCATTCAATGCCAATCCATAAACCATGAAAAACTTGAACAAAATAAAGAAGAAAAACCATGAAGCTTAACAATAACACAAAAACATCATATTAATTGTGAAATTCACTTGCCTTGGTCAAGAGAAGATGTGAAAACACTCCATGAAGTCCACTTATGGCCTCAAGCTCCACAAATCATTAAATCCCCAAATAGCTCATGGAAAACCCTAAAAATCCAATCCATTGTAAACCTCCATGAAAACCCATTGCATGTATGACAAAACCCTTCAAAATGGTTTGAAAAACAAGAATCTCATGAAAGGAAAGACATTGCAAACCTTGAGGAGTCCTAACAAAGAAGAGAGGCTTGGATGGAGGGCTTCCCCTAGCTCAAATATCTCAAAAATGGTGTCTAGGGGAAGCTTGAGAGATGGGGAAGAAGAAGGGGAGCTCAAATCTCCATTTAGCATCAAGGGAGGAGGTATACATGAGGAGAGAGAGAAAGGGCTGGGAGAGAAAACCCTAGCCCAGAAAAGTTGCTGGGATCGAATGAAGAGAAGAAGAGAGGGGTTCCCCTCTTATAGAATGGGTCTTGTGGGCCCCGGTCTTCATCAAGCTAAAAGTGGTATAAGCGGGCCCCGGATGAAAACGACGAAGAAGAGAAAAACGATCGTCGAAATTTCTACTTTCCAAAAAGTATATTTTCCCCAAATTCTGAAATTTTCGAAATTCTTGGACAGATTTAGTGAAAATGTCATTTTTGCCCTTTTTCCTCGAAAAACGTGATTTCTGAGTTTCAAATCAAGGTGGTCAAAACATGGAAGTTGTTAAACTTCATAAAATGAGTCAAAATACACCAAATCCAGAATTTTTAGAAATCCGAAGTAATTTCCCATAAAAATACAAATCCTAAGGACCGGGTCAAACTAAAGTCAACGGTCTTCAAAATCTCCAAGGCAAGGAAAAATCCGGTCAAACTCAAATACGCGGTCAAACTAAATCAAATCTCGCTTAAAAAGTTAAACCACGATTAAAACAATGCTAAACAAAAGGACTGGGGTCGGGATCTTACATCCTCCCCCCCTTAGAATCCATTTGGTCCTCCAAATGGCTTAAACCCAATCGAAATCGAAAACCCAAAAAGACAAACGAAAACACTGACACCCTATGCTAGACCTTGGTGACTGAGAGACAACCTCTGACCAAACCTGACGGTGAGATGCACGGTCGACCACATTCTGATTCGGTTGAAGGCTTCACACTGTTCTACATATCTGTTCGAAAACAAACTCCTCTGGCCAAACTGGTGCCCAACACTCCTAAGTACCCTCGGTGTCATCTGTAGTTCCTGCACTGGATCAATTCTTTTGCTTATTTCGTCAGCGACTGTCGGTCCAAAGAACTGCAAATTCTGTCTCCTTCTATCACTTGGAATCCTGTGCCTTAAGTCCTTCAAAGTTGTACACGGTGCTCCCGATGCTTGTACAAAGATGTGATCGTAGACATGCTTTTACCGAAAAATCTTCATCCTGAAAAATTTTGAAATTCCATATACCTACTTACACTGTACCATTCAACTCCTGGCTTCCAAGAATATCGTCATTCCTTCTTCATTCCGAAATCACAACTCCAAATTTCCAATCTTTCTATGCTGTACTCAGAATTCTTGTCCACATCTGATTTTATCTACTTACTGCTCTTGATCTCCTACCTGGTACTGTGTCATCCACAAAAACATATCTGCCAATCTGATGTCAATCCCCGAAGAACTGAAACTTCCAATCCCTGTCTTGAATGATGTTGATTCTCTCGTAGATCCAACTATACTTCCAACTGAACTAGTACACAACTGACATCCATCATCCCTCCAATTCTTACACTTCTAAGCTCCAATCAAAAGCTACTACTACTCACTCCATTCAATGCAAAAACAAATCTTACAATTTGAAACATATTGACTAAAATAATTACTTAGCTAAACTTTATCATTTCAAATCATAGTAAAAATTGAACTTCCAAATCATCGAATAAAGCTCAAAAGATGAGGTTTTCCAAAGTTTTGAACATGAAACAACATTATTCATTTTGAAACTCATATTTTCACAACCCAACAAATCATTGAAATACTCAACAGTTTCAAATTAGGATTTTCAAAAATAAATCAAATTCATATAGTATGACTATACATTAGACTTTGTTAAAATCCATTTCCAGCCAAACACATACAAAGTTTTGAAATCTTTAAGGTTTTGAAATGTAAGTGTCAACATTTAAGAAAACTAAACAAGAGCGAAATTCTAAGGTCATTATAAGATAATATCTTATGAAGATTAAACAAAAATTCGAAACACAAATCCTTATGAAAACGAACTCATGTGACTGATGAAAAGAGTATAATCATATAGTTTATTTCAAGGTAAGCCTTAAAGAAGAAACATAATTCCATTTTTAAACACTACAAGGATAAATCATAGATATTAATGAAAACATATCAAAGATGAAAACATCAGGAAAAATCATTTTAAATAAGAAATGAACATCCAAACCACTGAGGTACTCCCTTGCTGAATCAACTACACCGGCTACGCTACAAGTCACCAAAATTCTCAACCAAAACCATCCTTTTTGCAGTCCTTCATCTCGGAAAGATAGTCTGAGTTCCCCCAAAATTCCACATTTACTTACTCTGGTGCACTGCATGACGATCTTCGATTAACTGAGAGGGGGTCTTCGAACGCTGCTCAAGTTCTACTTTGACTGGCAACTGCACATGTCTTCTCTTACTAACCACAACGGGGTGCTGAAGGCTGAAAGTCTGCTGACGTTCTCCGAAAACAACATACTAACTCCACGAGGTTCTCAGTCTCCGACACAAGCAAAGATAAAAGACACTGAACAAGAGTATGGAGATTTTAAAATTCTCCACCACTAAGGAGGAAATTCGGCCGTCCAAATCTCCTAACAACAGAACTAAAAGAAAAGACAAGCAAAATCTCCCGAACTGAAAGAAAAGCCGACTCAAATCCAACGAAACAAAGACACGGGAAAACAAATCGACACAATCTAATGAATCCTCACCACACGTCTTAATGTCTCTAGTGTATTTTATTTCCTAGAAACTAACCAGCTCTGATACCAAACCTGTCACGCCCCGAAACCGGGACCTGCAGCGAACCGATCTCGGGGTGCGAAATTTTGGAATAATTTGAAACTTTTTGTATAGTTCCCAAGATCCGCGTGAATGAGGATAATCACATCCCAACATAATCAGAGTGTATTTTTCGCGGAAGCTAACCAAGGTGTTACGACTCGGAATCCGTGGCCATCGGGTTCCGTGTCGTACGCAACCAATGTCATAAAGCCATCATAAACAGTCTGGCATAAATCATAAATCACAATACACTGAGCTGGTAGTAACAAATCTATTATTTCCCATATTCAAATTACAATTAACAAGTGTCTTAATTACAAACCCAAACGAAAAAGGCTGATAAAGCCATACAACAATATCCACTAAACAGAAATACTACCCCAACATTTGATATACGAACTCTGGTGCCCAACTTGACATCAGGACGATATCAGTGGCAGCCCCTCACGTCAGACCGGCGGTCCCACCACCTCCTCTGATCAAACACCTACAAACCGAAAAGAAGAGCTGGCACCAAACAAAAGGGGGTCAGACACGACGGTCTGGCAAGCAAATAAACAAATAATATGAACAAAAGAACATATATAAAACCAGACGAAATCATCGAAAAACCGAATAACGAGTTTAAACAATAATGACAATAAAGCATGCTAAATCAATCGAAAGTCCAAACAGAAATATCAAGACGAATAAACGAGCAATCTCTAAAGCATAAATGTCTCGAAAAGATAACCACCTAAGTAAGGCATTTAATAATTAGAAATACATTTAAAAACTGAAGAGTAGAAACAATACGATAAAGGTCGATGTCGTAAACATTAAACAAATCAAAGCATAAAAAGCATAACCGACAAGAATCATAAACTAAAGTAATATGCAGATAAAACCTAGGCGACCACAAATAGCTAAATCCTCCTATCACCGAAGTAATAAGAGCAAACAAAGCGTAGCCACTAAACGTGGTACCAAACAAAGGATCAGAACCGTAGCCATAAAAATGGGACCGGCAAATCAAAAGCATCCGAACCGTAGCCATACAAATGGGACCGACAGATAATTACCGTTGCCATGGTCGGTACAAACAGAATCCAAGCTGCAGCTGGCAAACAAAGTAAAGATCCCAAGCCGGATGATCAGTCCGACAAGGTGACCTAAGCCTAGTGGTGCCTTTAGTTTTCAAAACTCGAACGGATACAAATCTAACAGAGTACTAATCCCTTTGGCTCAGGGGCTCGCACCACATAGCTCTGGCCCCGTCTTGCCTCGGGGTTTGTTTTCAAAATACTAATCTTAACAAATAATGGTCTCATCGAAGAAATCCCGAATGTGACAAACATACTCCAAATCTCTTTTCAAATCGAATCGGAGAAAACATACGAATAACTCGGGTAAACCGTTCAAATACGCATCAAGGTGATTTGTATAAAATCATACGGTCAATCCGTTCGAACGTGGAAAGCCACATGATTTTATAACAAATCATCGATGCTATTTGAATTAGTTCACCCAAGAATGCAAATACGAAATACAAATACAAATACATGATCTGACTTGAAATGGAATGGATAGTGGAGAATGACCTAATGACCTACCAAGGAACCATCTCAATGCACATTTAACCTTTAAACATTAATTAATAAAAAGTGCGTTTGATGCCAATGAAAATCCATAATATTTAAATGATAAAGTGCGCATTAAGACCCGAACGGTTCCCGGGTAATTTCACATACACTCATTCTCACATCATTCCCATTTCACAAATTTCCAAGTATCAAAGTAATGACTAAAACTCTTAAAACAGGCCTATAGTTGGCCTTAGACCGAGCCCACAACAGTCCTTAATAATAGTCCAAAACCAACTTCGAATGGCTCACAAAGCAAATCTTAAAAACAGCCCAAACTAATCTTTTAATGGACAAGAAACAAGTTTTTAAAACAAACCCAAAACTCAACCTGAACCAGGCCCACAAACAGAATTTAAAACAGCCCAAAACATATCCTTAATGGCCTACAAAATGATTCTTAAAAACAGCCCAAACAAACTTCGCACAGGCCCGCAAAACAAATTTTTAAAACAACTCAAAGCTAAACCCTTGTTGGCCCACAAACAAACTTAAAACACAACTCCAAAACTATCCTGAACCAGGCCCACAAAGCAAGTTTAAAAACAGTCCATAACCAGTCCTTAAAAGGTCCAAAGAACAAGTTTTAAAATCAATTCAAACAAACCATAAACAGGCCCACCAACCAAATTCTAAAACAGTCCACTAACAGGCCCTAAACTGACACACATCAGGTCTTGAAATGGTCCAAGGACTGACCTGAATCAGGCCCAAGAAAGCCCCAAACAATCTGGCCCACAAACAATCCAATTTCGGGCCCAAACCCGAGCCCAAACTGAACTGGGCTCGCTCGAGCGGACCCAGGCCCGCTCGAGCGGACCCAGACAGAAGCTGGGTCGCTCGAGCGACCCAGTGGGTCGCTCGAGCGGACCCAGACAGTGCCTGGTCCGCTCGAGCGACCCAGTGGGTCGCTCGAGCGGACTGGGCCTGCCCAGTCCGGCCCGAGTGCAGAAAAACTCCATTCTTTTGCATTTTTTTCTGATTTTTTTCTGATTATTTTCCATTCCAACCTTTCATACAAATCTCATAGATTCTTTGGGCCCTTCTTGACCTTCCATACACATCAAACCATCCACAAAACATCCTAATTGGCCCAAACATAAAACCTTTTAAAGCAAAGCTTAATTGAACCCCATACTTAACATAAAGAGGACTAATTTTACAAGATGAACAAAGTGAAAACCAAACTCCCTACTCATTGTACAATAACAACAAAAGTGAAAATCAATATAACCTTGCTTCATTCATTCAATGCCAATCCATAAACCATGAAAAACTTGAACAAAATAAAGAAGAAAAACCATGAAGCTTAACAATAACACAAAAACATCATATTAATTGTGAAATTCACTTGCCTTGGTCAAGAGAAGATGTGAAAACACTCCATGAAGTCCACCTATGGCCTCAAGCTCCACAAATCATTAAATCCCCAAATAGCTCATGGAAAACCCTAAAAATCCAATCCATTGTAAACCTCCATGAAAACCCATTGCATGTATGACAAAACCCTTCAAAATGGTTTGAAAAACAAGAATCTCATGAAAGGAAAGACATTGCAAACCTTGAGGAGTCCTAACAAAGAAGAGAGGCTTGGATGGAGGGCTTCCCCTAGCTCAAATATCTCAAAAATGGTGTCTAGGGGAAGCTTGAGAGATGGGGAAGAAGAAGGGGAGCTCAAATCTCCATTTAGCATCAAGGGAGGAGGTATACATGAGGAGAGAGAGAAAGGGCTGGGAGAGAAAACCCTAGCCCAGAAAAGTTGCTGGGATCGAATGAAGAGAAGAAGAGGGGTTCCCCTCTTATAGAATGGGTCTTGTGGGCCCCGGTCTTCATCAAGCTAAAAGTGGTATAAGCGGGCCCCGGATGAAAACGACGAAGAAGAGAAAAACGATCGTCGAAATTTCTACTTTCCAAAAAGTATATTTTCCCCAAATTCTGAAATTTTCGAAATTCTTGGACAGATTTAGTGAAAATGTCATTTTTGCCCTTTTTCCTCGAAAAACGTGATTTCTGAGTTTCAAATCAAGGTGGTCAAACATGGAAGTTGTTAAACTTCATAAAATGAGTCAAAATACACCAAATCCAGAATTTTTAGAAATCCGAAGTAATTTCCCATAAAATACAAATCCTAAGGACCGGGTCAAACTAAAGTCAACGGTCTTCAAAATCTCCAAGGCAAGGAAAAATCCGGTCAAACTCAAATACGCGGTCAAACTAAATCAAATCTCGCTTAAAAAGTTAAACCACGATTAAAACAATGCTAAACAAAAGGACTGGGGTCGGGATCTTACAGCCTTGGCTAGCCCTGGCATCCTGACCGAGGTCAGGGTGCGACGCTGAGGTCGGGGACCCGAGGGCGGAAGCCGAGGGCGGGAAGCCGAGGTGAGGCTTTTGCCGAAGTGGGAGCACTTGGCCGAGCAGGCGGAGCGCGGACGTTTGAGATGAGCTTTGCCGAGGTGGAATAGCCGGCGCGGCAGCACGGGATGGAGAATCAGGCCAGTTATCCGGTGAGCTAGGAAATATCCCCACACAATAGCCCCCCAGCTTCTGAGCTCAATAGACTGCTCTTTGAGGTCAGAAGGTAAGTATCATGGAGGATGACTGGCTGGCAATGGACCAGAGCTAGAGGTCGGCATCACTGCTAAGCTGTAACAGGGTGCTTCTGCCGAGCTGGAAAGCCACACAACTGCCGAACTGGAGAATGGGTACCGAGATGCGCTAATGGAGATCCCACTGGCTCTTCACCAGGGGCCTGTGCCGGGCATCGGGCGCGTGGCCGAGATGCGCCTGCCGCACGCAATGGAGATCCCACTGGCTCTTCACCAGGGGCCTGTGCCGGGCATCTGGCGCGTGGCCGAGATGCGCCTGCCGCACGCAATGGAGATCCCTCCGGCTCTTCACCAGGGGCCTGTGCCGGGCATCTGGCGCGAGGGCCGAGATGCGCCTGCCGCACGCAACGGAGATCCCACTGGCTCGTCACCAGGGGCCTGTGCCGGGGCATCTGGCGCGTGGCCGAGATGCGCCTGCCGCACGCAATGGAGATCCCACTGGCTCGTCACCAGGGGCCTGTGCCGGGCATCTGGCGCGTGGCCGAGATGCGCCTGCCGCACGCAATGGAGATCCCACTGGCTCGTCACCAGGGGCCTGTGCCGGGCATCTGGCGCGTGGCCGAGATGCGCCTGCCGCACGCAATGGAGATCCCACTGGCTCGTCACCAGGGGCCTGTGCCGGGCATCTGGCGCGTGGCCGAGATGCGCCTGCCGCACGCAATGGAGATCCCACTGGCTCGTCACCAGGGGCCTGTGCCGGGCATCTGGCGCGTGGCCGAGATGCGCCTGCCGCACGCAATGGAGATCCCACTGGCTCGTCACCAGGGGCTTGTGCCGGGCATCTGGCGCGTGGCCGAGATGCGCCTGCCGCACGCAATGGAGATCCCACTGGCTCGTCACCAGGGGTACGAAGCTCTGGACGACTAGTGGCGGCAGAGGACCGTGCGATCAAGGCTGACAGCAGAGGACCGTGCCGTCATGACGGTAGAGGGTCGTACGATCGAAGCCGACAGTAGAGGGTCGTACCGACGTCGTCGCAGCTGACGGCACCATCGAAGCTGACAGTAGAGGACCGTGCCGCCAGAAATGACGGTAGAGGGTCGTGCGATCAAAGCTGATGGGCGGTCGAAGCTGAAAAATGATTGGAGGCTTCAGCAGCCCCCCGAGCTGGAGGAGACTTCTGTCATGGAGGCGTCCGCCGAGATGGACGCTGCCGCGGAGCTGGAGGCATCCGCCGAGATGGAGGCGTCCACCGAGATGGACGCTGTTGCGGAGCTGGAGGCATCCGCCGAGATGGAGGCGTCTGCCGAGGTGGACGCTGTTGCGGAGCTGGAGGCATCCGCCGAGATGGAGGCGTCTGCCGAGGTGGACGTTGCCTGTTGATTGCCATTGAAATACTTCTGGGCTCGGGTTTCGTCTGCTTCTTGCCTGACGAACTGGTTTACCCTTGTCATCAGCGCTGCCATAGTGACCACGGGATGCATGACCAGGTCCCTTCGAAGCTCGTTGCCTGGCAGGAGGGCTTGTTGGAAAGACAGGATCGCTATTGCATCTGTAGTATCCTCGATCTGGCTGTAGACAGTCCAGAACCTTTTGGCGAACTGCGTGACGCTCTCGGCCTGCTTCATTCTGAGGGCCATCAGGTCGGCGATCGACCTGGGGATGACCCTGTGAGCTTGGAACTTCGTCATGAAGGAATTCCGGAGCTGCTGCCAACTTTTGATTGATCCTTGGGGGAGTGCGCAGAACCACTTTAGGGGGAGGTCCCCGAGGCTGGAGGAGAAGACTCTGCAGTTGAGGTGGCCTGCATCGCCCCACACCGACATCCTCTGAGTGAAGTGCCGGAGGTGTGCTGCTGGATCCGAGGTTCCATCGTAAACGATGAACCTCGGGACTTTGAAATCTTCGGGAAGGGGGAAGCTCCTGATCTCTGGAGAGAGGGGAAATGTGCCGAGATCGTCAGAGTTCAGCCGAACTCGAGCGAAACCGGCAGCCTCCAAGTTTTGTCGTACTGCTTGCTCGATGCGTTGATCAAGCCACTTTCTGGTGTCGTGGTTGTTGCCCGGAGCTTGGTTGCTTCCGTTGTCCTTCAGGGTGCGTTTTTTGGAAGGTGGGGTCGAGGTCGAACCCTTAGAGGATGAACCCAACTGAGTACCCTGCTGTTGGACGCTCGCCGGATTAGATCTTGCTCTTGACCTTTCCCGGTGGGGGACCGTCGGCAGCTGTGCCGACAGTGTCAGCGGTTCCTTTCCCTTTCTGGTTCTTCGAGGCATGGCGTTTGGGAAGATGGCTTTTTGTAGCGTTTCCCACAGACCGGCCTTTTTTGTAAGGGGGATTCGTTGATGTCAGTGGTGCCACTTGGGCGACCCACCGTAGCCCTCCCGCCTCCACAGAAGAGCCATTTGTTTATTTGGCTCCTTTGGAGTGGCCTCCCCAGGACTCGAACTCGAGACGTTAAAGTCTTAAGAATTCACTCCCTGGTACCACTTGAGCTACTGACGAAGGCTGAGGCTCCCCGTCTCCTCGTTGATGATGGAAGGACCGATGCCTGAGAACCTGGAAGAGGGAGAAGAAACAGGTCAGAGGACCCTGGCTGTGGGCAGCGCAGGGCTCTCCGATGCCTAAGTCAGTACGTGTACTGGACAGTAGGAGGAGATTTTGGGGGAGAAGGTGATACCGGTGGTTCTCTCGGACGGGGGCGAGACCGTCCCCTTGCTGTTCTGGTTTGGCCCCTTTTATAGGGGAGGAGAGGAGACAAGGAGGTGACTCTGTCAGGGAGCTATCCCATCGTGACATGTCGTGTCGCATCGGGCCATACCCGGGCGTCTGTGGACGCCGCTCTGTCAGAGGACGTGGGCGGCATGGGAGGCTCTGTCAGAGGGTATGGGCGTGCCCTTGTCTTGTCGCGCGTGCTCTAACGTGCTTAAGTGTCCAAGGGTGGACAGCTGTCAGGCCCTGCCTTGGCTAGCCCTGGCATCCTGACCGAGGTCAGGGTGCGACGCTGAGGTCGGGGACCCGAGGGCGGAAGCCGAGGGCGGGAAGCCGAGGTGAGGCTTTTGCCGAAGTGGGAGCACTTGGCCGAGCAGGCGGAGCGCGGACGTTTGAGATGAGCTTTGCCGAGGTGGATTAGCCGGCGCGGCAGCACGGGATGGAGAATCAGGCCAGTTATCCGGTGAGCTAGGAAATATCCCCACACAATAGCCCCCCAGCTTCTGAGCTCAATAGACTGCTCTTTGAGGTCAGAAGGTAAGTATCATGGAGGATGACTGGCTGGCAATGGACCAGAGCTAGAGGTCGGCATCACTGCTAAGCTGTAACAGGGTGCTTCTGCCGAGCTGGAAAGCACACAACTGCCGAACTGGAGAATGGGTACCGAGATGCGCTAATGGAGATCCCACTGGCTCTTCACCAGGGGCCTGTGCCGGGCATCGGGCGCGTGGCCGAGATGCGCCTGCCGCACGCAATGGAGATCCCACTGGCTCTTCACCAGGGGCCTGTGCCGGGCATCTGGCGCGTGGCCGAGATGCGCCTGCCGCACGCAATGGAGATCCCTCCGGCTCTTCACCAGGGGCCTGTGCCGGGCATCTGGCGCGAGGGCCGAGATGCGGCTGCCGCACGCAACGGAGATCCCACTGGCTCGTCACCAGGGGCCTGTGCCGGGCATCTGGCGCGTGGCCGAGATGCGCCTGCCGCACGCAATGGAGATCCCACTGGCTCGTCACCAGGGGCCTGTGCCGGGCATCTGGCGCGTGGCCGAGATGCGCCTGCCGCACGCAATGGAGATCCCACTGGCTCGTCACCAGGGGCCTGTGCCGGGCATCTGGCGCGTGGCCGAGATGCGCCTGCCGCACGCAATGGAGATCCCACTGGCTCGTCACCAGGGGCCTGTGCCGGGCATCTGGCGCGTGGCCGAGATGCGCCTGCCGCACGCAATGGAGATCCCACTGGCTCGTCACCAGGGGCCTGTGCCGGGCATCTGGCGCGTGGCCGAGATGCGCCTGCCGCACGCAATGGAGATCCCACTGGCTCGTCACCAGGGGCCTGTGCCGGGCATCTGGCGCGTGGCCGAGATGCGCCTGCCGCACGCAATGGAGATCCCACTGGCTCGTCACCAGGGGTACGAAGCTCTGGACGACTAGTGGCGGCAGAGGGCCGTGCGATCAAGGCTGACAGCAGAGGACCGTGCCGTCATGACGGTAGAGGGTCGTACGATCGAAGCCGACAGTAGAGGGTCGTACCGACGTCGTCGCAGCTGACGGCGCCATCGAAGCTGACAGTAGAGGACCGTGCCGCCAGAAATGACGGTAGAGGGTCGTGCGATCAAAGCTGACGGGCGGTCAAAGCTGAAAAATGATTGGAGGCTTCAGCAGCCCCCCGAGCTGGAGGAGACTTCTGTCATGGAGGCGTCCGCCGAGATGGACGCTGCCGCGGAGCTGGAGGCATCCGCCGAGATGGAGGCGTCCGCCGAGATGGACGCTGTTGCGGAGCTGGAGGCATCCGCCGAGATGGAGGCGTCTGCCGAGGTGGACGCTGTTGCGGAGCTGGAGGCATCCGCCGAGATGGAGGCGTCTGCCGAGGTGGACGTTGCCTGTTGATTGCCATTGAAATACTTCTGGGCTCGGGTTTCGTCTGCTTCTTGCCTGACGAACTGGTTTACCCTTGTCATCAGCGCTGCCATAGTGACCACGGGATGCATGACCAGGTCCCTTCGAAGCTCGTTGCCTGGCAGGAGGGCTTGTTGGAAAGACAGGATCGCTATTGCATCTGTAGTATCCTCGATCTGGCTGTAGACAGTCCAGAACCTTTTGGCGAACTGCGTGACGCTCTCGGCCTGCTTCATTCTGAGGGCCATCAGGTCGGCGATCGACCTGGGGATGACCCTGTGAGCTTGGAACTTCGTCATGAAGGAATTCCGGAGCTGCTGCCAACTTTTGATTGATCCTTGGGGGAGTGCGCAGAACCACTTTAGGGGGAGGTCCCCGAGGCTGGAGGAGAAGACTCTGCAGTTGAGGTGGCCTGCATCGCCCCACACCGACATCCTCTGAGTGAAGTGCCGGAGGTGTGCTGCTGGATCCGAGGTTCCATCGTAAACGATGAACCTCGGGACTTTGAAATCTTCGGGAAGGGGGAAGCTCCTGATCTCTGGAGAGAGGGGAGATGTGCCGAGATCGTCAGAGTTCAGCCGAACTCGAGCGAAACCGGCAACCTCCAAGTTTTGTCGTACTGCTTGCTCGATGCGTTGATCAAGCCACTTTCTGGTGTCGTGGTTGTTGCCCAGAGCTTGGTTGCTTCCGTTGTCCTTCAGGGTGCGTTTTTTGGAAGGTGGGGTCGAGGTCGAACCCTTAGAGGATGAACCCAACTGAGTACCCTGCTGTTGGACGCTCGCCGGATTAGATCTTGCTCTTGACCTTTCCCGGTGGGGGACCGTCGGCAGCTGTGCCGACAGTGTCAGCGGTTCCTTTCCCTTTCTGGTTCTTCGAGGCATGGCGTTTGGGAAGATGGCTTTTTGTAGCGTTTCCCACAGACGGCGCCATTTGTAAGTGCACAAAAATTCACGAACCCGGTGAGGGTGGTGTTCTTGCGACTCACTGAGGAGGACGAAGGCTGAGGCTCCCCGTCTCCTCGTTGATGATGGAAGGACCGATGCCTGAGAACCTGGAAGAGGGAGAAGAAACAGGTCAGAGGACCCTGGCTGTGGGCAGCGCAGGGCTCTCCGATGCCTAAGTCAGTACGTGTACTGGACAGTAGGAGGAGATTTTGGGGGAGAAGGTGATACCAGTGGTTCTCTCGGACGGGGGCGAGACCGTCCCCTTGCTGTTCTGGTTTGGCCCCTTTTATAGGGGAGGAGAGGAGACAAGGAGGTGACTCTGTCAGGGAGCTATCCCATCGTGACATGTCGTGTCGCATCGGGCCATACCCGGGCGTCTGTGGACGCCGCTCTGTCAGAGGACGTGGGCGGCATGGGAGGCTCTGTCAGAGGGTATGGGCGTGCCCTTGTCTTGTCGCGCGTGCTCTAACGTGCTTAAGTGTCCAAGGGTGGACAGCTGTCAGGCCCTGC
The DNA here is from genome assembly GCA_012931725.1 of Litsea cubeba. Classification (NCBI taxonomy): domain Eukaryota; kingdom Viridiplantae; phylum Streptophyta; class Magnoliopsida; order Laurales; family Lauraceae; genus Litsea; species Litsea cubeba. Next base: position 55,475,427 of record CM022946.1, read on the forward strand.
CTTGGCTAGCCCTGGCATCCTGACCGAGGTCAAGGTGCGACGCTGAGGTCGGGGACCCGAGGGCGGAAGCCGAGGGCGGGAAGCCGAGGTGAGGCTTTTGCCGAAGTGGGAGCACTTGGCCGAGCAGGCGGAGCGCGGACGTTTTAGATGAGCTTTGCCGAGGTGGATTAGCCGGCGCGGCAGCACGGGATGGAGAATCAGGCCAGTTATCCGGTGAGCTAGGAAATATCCCCACACACTTATCTACTCATGGCGGACAAGTTACAAGTGTCTCTAATTGATATCTTATTTATTTATAAATGGAAGATCACTGTCTAACAGGTTATAAATCAAACCTAGGTCATTATATGAAGACCAGTTATATGATGACCCCAGGAAGTACTGGTTCTCGATGTAAATGAAATGTTGAGCAGTTCGAATAGCCTTTACATAAGCTGTATGTATACTCATGTCGATCAGTACGTTTTTCCCACAAACCAGGTTCTACAATATAAAAGATAACAGTTAATTGCCTCTGACATGGCCAATCAAAGTAAAAAATAAGCATAAATGTCAATAACAGGAAACCTTCAACAATTGTAGTAGTTACAATAGTCACTTACCTTGATAGTGTCCTCTTTTGGATCCTTTGGAAAACCTTTAACTGAATTCGAATCAATCGAACGGAAAACCTGCACTATTTGGGGAATTGACAAGGTTTTCTAAAAGATCATGGGAAAACCAATTCCAGCAATAAACATATTACTAATCACCTGCACATGCCAAGCCTCTGTATCATTCTCACTTGAGTATGAGACATCATGCATTCCAATGATGTCAGGAATTCTTTCAATCCGGAGCAGCGCATCATCGTACATTGACTTCTTCAATCTTTTTATTCCATGAGGCTTTGAAGCTTTTAGCCAGCGCTCCTCAAAGTTGGTGAGAACATCATATGCTGCTGGACCATCAATCTTACAATGCAGATCATGCCATGGTTCTCTTGGACACTTGAGATTAGTTCCCTGTTTAAGAGAAGGCCCAAGTGGATTAGGGCAGATTAGGTGGCCATCCAGAAATTTGCCTGAGTGAAGTTGGGAGAAAATGGTGAATCCTGAGTAAGGATTTAAATTGGCTGACAAAATTCAAGAGATATGGAAGTTGTTCTGTTTCATCCATTGTAAAAATGATATTATGAACACCAATCCAGACAATTATAATCATGGAGTACAGGATTTTATAACACAGATAGGACATTTGGCTTCCTGATTAAAATTTATGAGGAAAAAAAATGAGAGGGGCCAAACTCAAGTGGAAAAGTTCGGAGGTTGTCAAACAATAAAGTAGTAGGTATCATCGTTGGCCATGTCAAAAAAGAAAAAAAAGTTCACCTGTTACGAACTCATATGGATCAATATAACTGACCCGAAGTGCAGATTTTCATGTTTTAACCTTATTTTCCTGGTTCTTTCAGAGAGGAGTTGGGGGAATGCTCTCTAGGGATTTTTCTTGCTTTCATTCATTCATTCTTCTCTGTAATGATTAATGTGACTCAAACCTGAAACTTGATGGCTAAGGTGATGAGCACCTTCCAATTGTGCTATGGGCTCTTGCCAACACTTGGGGGGTGTTCAAGGTCAGATTCTTTTAGCATAAAAAACACAATTGCAACTTACAGATCCAATCTCTGGTGTTTTTTAGAACTTATTGATGGCGCATAAGATACTTAAAAAATCTTGATTTGGGATTTTTTTTTTATAAACTAGAATCACCTATAAACCCCTAAAAGTTTTAAGAATGACTTGCTCCATTTTCCTAGATTCATGGACTTTTAGGACTACTTTTCGGGGATGTTTTAGTTTTTATGATCTTCAGTTTTATCAAATTTTCTAAATTAATCAGCTTGGTTTTCATTTTATGTTTTCAGCTTAAATAGATGTGCAAATGTTCAAATGCTCATATCTATGCATTTTAAATCCATTTTTTTTTTGTATTTTTGCACTGTATTTTATTCAAGATAGACTAACAAAAACACAAATTTGGATAAAAGAAGTAACTGGAATTCAGCATTATAACAGCAGTCAGATATTACCGTAAATGTGGGGTTGTGATAATCATCCTTGTGCACTGTTTGTAATGTCCTAAATATAGGATGCCTAGGAGTGTCATATCGACCATCACATAAGTCAAGTCCTCCAACAAAGGCTATGATTTTTCTCTTGTTACGACCAGCATCAGCATCCACGATCACGGTTTTTTGATGATGTGTATAGATTGCTCCGACTTCCTAATGACCAATAACTGAAAGAATGAGTAAAATGCACGCAATGGCCAATGGGTTCAAGAACAACAACTAGCCATGAAAAAATAGAACTAATAAAGAAGTCCACAAACACACAACATAAAAGCAAATCTTGTCACTTGTTCAGACTGTAATGAAGGACAAAATGGTTGAGTCATGTCCAGAAAGTAAACCTACTACAAACCTACAATTTCAGCGGAAGTCTAAATACGCTATTTATTGTTGTGGCTAGTCATAAAAATGTATGATCAGAAAGTAAACTTTCATTGTTAAGGCCATCAAATTGCGAATGGTTCATTTCAAGCAACTTGCACTGGAACTACTAGCGAACTATTGTCGTTACGTTCGCTGAGTTGAGTCCTATAAATCCATCGGTGGGCCTTATCTGAAAAACCAAGCCGCTCAAAAGCATTGCACCCAGTGTAGTAGCACTAGTCCATATCTAACTCCAATAATAGTTGGCCCCGCTTTAAGATTGATCACCGGTAAAATACACAATTTTCCTTCGGTTTTTATTTTAATCGTGTGATTACTCATGATTAGTCAGATGGTGAACCTGACTCTGCTTGAAGGAAAATTAGGATCAGAGTAAATGTAATGAAGAACATTTATTTTGTGTGCTTTAGATTTTAGATTTGGGACCTGGCGATGGACTTATAGCATAGATATAGATGAATTAGTTCATCAAACTAGTTGAACTCGAACTACAAACCGGACAAATTGAATTGCGAATAAAATGAACCTACTCCATCAAGTTCTCTAATCAAGCTAAGTCTCAAATTATGAATTGCAGACTCGAATGCGAATTAATTGAAATGTGAACCATTCTTAGGGAGCACAAGCAAGGTCGTGGTAGCTCATCGTTAACAATAAAAATGAAAAACCATTTAAAAAAATAAGAAATAAAATGAAGAATATCTAACTCAGGCACTCAGCTCTAAGATATTTCACAATAGGTTTCACATGAAAATATTAAAATAAATAATATAATAGTCTCCTATGTTAGTTCAACCATGTAGAAAATAAATTAAGCATACAAGTAGATAATTCATGTTACATATTATAAAAGTTGATCAAAATATGTAACATATTAGTTTAGTAATGTACAAAATATTTTATACTTATCATCAAGACTGATTTTACTCTTTTGCATGCCAAAACGTTATGTTGAGTCACATGTAGAGTATTTGGCATTGTTTGGTGGCTAACACTCATGCCACATGTATAGTTGATGAGTCACCACAAATTTTTGCTGACATCGGAGCCACAATTTAGTTTATGTTGCAATTTGCAAAGCAGGGCATATGCTGTTAATAACCAAAAGCTACATTTCATCATGTTTGGTGCGAGGCTAATGACATGGTGGACTGTCTTACAGGGGAAGGAGTGTTTTGGTTTAACATTTCTTTTGATGTTTAATTTTTGTTTCTCTTTGCGATGTAAATTTTCCTGTTGTTTTGTGTTGGGCTGTTTTTCCCCTGTTTTGTTTCGTTTTCTCTTTTGAATAAAATTTATTGTTATAATAAAAAGAATAGAAATTTTTTAATGAGGCACCAAAGAAGAATCACGAATAATGAAAGAAAACATTCATCAAACCAAACCTGCTGTTTCACCCAGCTATGTCGTTTTCCAGCAGAACGAGGACAGAGCAGCACTTGCACTGAGGAGTTCTTAAAAAAACGGCGAGTCTCCTCATCATGGGTTTGCATGACTCCATCCTGCAAATTATGAAATGCACATGCAAACCAGTCAAACACATGTATCAAAGCCGTCTGAAAGCAATTATAAGTAGTAGATTTAAAGGTATAAAGACTCGATTCAAATGAGAAGTTGAAGAATAAATAGAACAATCAAATTGAAAAATATAAATAAATGAAAAATATAAAAACAAACATCTTATCTTAATGTATCATTTACCAAATTGAAAAAGACTAATGATAGTCATACAGGTTTATATATACAGATGAAAGGATGCATGGAACTATTAGCATAGATTGTTGTGGTACTTGGTAGTTTTAGCAAATGCTATTCAGATAGCTCTATGCTAAGTTCATGACTTCAATCCAACAATCAAAATTCATGCAGTTTCATTGAGCTTAGCTGTTCCCTCATTTTTAAGCTTCTAGTTTCTGTAAAAAATCCTTCAGCCATTGTCTTTAAAAAATCACCATATAGCTAAATCCTTACCCAACAGACATTTATTAGGAACCTTGAACATAACATTAACTAGAAATTTAGCCAGTGAGGCACTATGCAAATAAAAAGCAAAATATATAGTTTTCTATTTGTATATTGAGAGTAAGGCACATTGGAAACAGGCATGGATTCCATGGCTTGTGTAACCCAGTGCACTTTTCAGTGAACATTTTTGAGTGTGGATTGCATACCCATGGAATCATAGCTGTGGAATCTGTGGCTTGGGGAATCCACCATGTACTTTCCCAGTGGACATCTTTGAGTGTGGATTCCACCACCCATGGAATCCACAATTCTTCTTTTTTTTGGGTGCAGTGATGGAGATAAGTGACAAGTGACATCAGACTGAGAAGAGCCCCTCTCCACGGAGTATAAGAGCCATGCCTCTACAATTGACATCAGATTGAAAATAAATTTTCTCTAGTAGAACCAAGTAAAAGATGCTGCAATTCTTCGAGAATCCATTTTAACCTCCGGAGATTAGATTAATATTTTTATGACATTCCGGAATTAGCAGACTGTCCAAAAATATCTTACGTACAAGTAAGAGAAAAGTGGGGTAGCCAATGAAATATCCGAGGAGAGGATTGAGAGAAACTCAATTCAAAGGAAATTCTTTTGCTATTGTTAGATGTATTTTCATTTTAAATAATGTAACATTTTCCTGTCCTTTTTCTTTTTACATGAAGATAATAAAGAAAAACAACTTTGTGCTATGCCAATTACATGGGGGTCTGCCCAAATTATTTGGAGAGATTGCTTTAACTCCTTACATAGCACAACACAATTCAGGCTGTACCTTCTCTATATTGCATTTCTCAACATACAAGGTCACCTATGAATATATTAAAATAGTAGTGTGTTTGATCAAATGTTGTGGTCTTCTTTTTGCTATGTTATGTTTTTTGTTGTTTGCTTAGATGTGTAACTCTCTACTCTTTTTAGACAATAAAAAAATTAAATGGTATAAATACATACAAAATATCCACTACATTACACTTTATACAGTTCATACGTAGTATGGAGTATGGAACATTAATACCCATGTACCATTCAATGATGATCCTCCATGATGCTCGGATACGGCATGAATATGGTAGGGACATGCCATGGACGTGCCGGGGACACAAATTTCACACATAAAAAATGAAGTATCGGATATGATATAACATGACACATTGCCTATTTTGAAGTATCCGTGCATCGTAGATGATTATATATTTATTTAACCAATAGTTTTCAGTAATCCGTACGTTTTTCCTTTCTCTTCCTTCGTTATTTGATATTACATTGACAGATAATTGAGCATATTGACTAGAATTCCAACATATTTATGATATAAATCACCTTGATGATGAAAAGAGACAAAGAAGACAACACTTAGATATTTCAGAAATGGAAACAAATCCATATCAAATATATGTACAATACTTCCATAAACTTTATCACTTGGTGCTATATAATACACATTTTTCACGTCCCCTTGCTCCTAGAAAACAAGCAAACCACAATGAAACAAGATAAACTCTTATAAGAAAATGCATAATATGCAATAAGAAAAACCACCAGATACATATTTCTGAAATAATATAGGAAGGATAGCTTAACTAACTCATTTTATGTAATCAAACGCACTAATATAAAATTTCTCTAACAAGAAAGATCCATTAATGAGTGGATAAAAGATAAAAGATAATTGGAATGTCAACCATGCAACAAGGGGAATGGTCAAGGCATTCTCGCAATATAGGAGTGGTCTCAAGATTGAGGTACTTGAGCACATATTATGTAATGTTGAAGAAAAAGGATAATTATAGCTCAAGCAAAAAGACATGTGTTGCAATTATGTTCAGTCTCATGGGGGGAAACAAATATGCGGCAATATCTTGATTCAAACAGATAGCTACCTTACCGTTTGAAGAACCCAAAATTTCCTTGAAGTAGGATCATCCCAGACAAGAAGCAAAACCCTTACACCTTCTTGAGACTTTGCCCTGAGAAGGTCCCCCAAAGTGCAGTTGGAAGCACAGTTCACTTCTCGGACCAATCTGACCTTATGGTAAACTGACCACCCAACAATGTAGATCAATCGTTTGGCCTGGCTGATAGCATTGAAGATGTCCTGCCAGCACTTTCCATGCTCATACAACATCTCATGATCAAGCTCTAAACCAGGAAGGCAGCCTTCTGGGATGTGGGCATCCTGATAAAGCGTAATCTTTCCACCTCTCCTGAGTGGGAAATACGTGCCTGGTACTCCAAAGTAGTCAGGACCAGCTCCGGCCCACTCCATTGTGATACATGGTCTCTTTCTCAATGGGAACATACAGTATACAAAGCCTCAAAACAGCTCCGGGATTACAAGGTTTTCCACTGGCATTAAGGATTGGAAAACGCCCCTCAACCTTTTCTCCGCCATATATCTGCTCAGTGGGGATCGCCACGGTCCCGATGAGCTGGGAACCAACAACATCACTGTCCTTGACAATGAAGAGAACTTCAGCAGCATAGTGTGCAACCGGCACATAAAAATGCTGCATCCAAACAGGGTTCTCACTATTACTGATCACATATGTCCTCCCAACCACAGCATTTGATACCGAAATCGAAACATAGGGGTCACTGGTCATCGTGTGATGCCGCGGTATATGGCTCTCAACCTTGCTGTTCAATTTCCCAGAGAAACTCCTCCCAAACATACCCTTCAATGTCTTAGAGAACATATCCATGTTTGGAAGATTCATCGCTTGCAAAATCCAAATATCTAAACTCCCATGTAACAAAAGCACCTTGAGCGACGCTCTCGACGGATGGAACGGCACAATTTGCAGTTGGTTCTGAGCACGCTGTGATCCAACCCGTGAAAATGGTAGAGCGGAAGGGCTGGGTGGGAGGGGCGAAAAATCGGTTGGACCCTGATACCCACCATTAAATGAATGATTGGGATAACCATATACTGCAGTTTGATTGTACCATGGATTTGGGCTAGGCAACCCATGACCGGAATCCGAAGAATTCAACGCCAATTGAGGTGCCCACGGGTCATGTTCGGTCAAATTTGCATCAGCTATGACATTGTGTAAAGGATAGGAAGAAGGGGATGCACCTTGGGACAGAGACGAGATGACCCCATCTCTATCTGGTGAAATGGCGCTGTCCTGGCAATGGAAATCTGGCGACCAGCTATTGAACCGATAATGCGATTGCGGCTTAGGCGTTTCTCCCCATTGATAATGCTGATGCTGATGATGGTTAGAGAAAGAACTGCAATGGAAACTCCTTTCGGGAGGAGGATACAGGGGAGGAGAAGGAGAAGGCGGATTCTGAATCGGGTACAGGTAGGGAGACGGGGAATGGTGGGGGTAAGGATTGGGAGGAGGAAGGAACGGCTGGGATGGAAAGGGGTATTGGGGATAGAGATGAGGAGGAGGGTTTGGCGATCCAGAATAGGAATATGTAGGAGGGGAAGGAGGAGGATACCTATACGCATAGGGATCTGATGTGTGGGAGCCGTAATTTTCCATGGCGATTTGAATTGAAACGAGTTAAGGTTCTGGTTCGTCTTTTACAACAACATCTGTGGATGTAAATCTGAATCTATTGCGATTTTTATTTGAAATGGCGCGTTTGGATGGCAATGCGAAATCAAATCGCGTTGGAAGAGAAGATGAGGACTGAAAGCCGCGTCCTTCATAATATGAGTTCTCATGCGTTTCGCGCCCTCGAACGGTTAGTTGGTTGGTTATTCGCAGTCGTTGGTTTTTTGAAATTTAGTTGTCCTAACGCCTATCTCGTTAGCCGTTAGGCCAAGTTGACGGTGTGACTCCAATTCAAATATTCAATTACTGTTGGAATTATTATTTTTTAATATTCTGGTAGTAAAATTGATAAAATATCCTCGGGATTTCAAAAGTCACTTTGGGCAGTGTAAAGTTCATCTAGGAAAGCTAAACATCATTTGATTGTTGTCTAAGAATATGTAAAGTCAATGTCTTGAGGGAGTGTCCTGACTCCTAGGGTTGTGCTGTAGTTGTTTTTGTCGCATGTGAAAAAGGTATTTGAAAACAAGAGTCCTATTTTATTATTTACTCTATTCTTCTTTAATAATAGTTTAAAAAAGAAATCCTTAGCCGCACCAAAAAATATTAGTACCTATTCATTTGAGGAAAAAGAATTTGTACCAAATATGAATTCCCAACTTCCGTGGAAAACCTTTTCCGAAGTATTTAAAACCTATAAAATTTGCTGATGTGACAATTTCATCTTTCCATGGAAATTACTTGTACATCAATATGCACTAAGCGTTTGGTGTATTATTATTATTTTTTGTTATTGTGAGCTGAGTGAGAATATATATTTTATAAGTATTTTGTTCATTTGGCCGTAAAAGCCCACACACACACTTCTTCGTATTTCAACAAATGACTAGTATCAGAGCATTTATTCAAAGCGACATTAGATTATATTTTTCTACAGAGTGGTATCATAGCCTTAATCAAATCATGGCTTGTAAGTGCACTTATTAAAATGGATACTAGTTTCAAATACACAACGGAAGTAATCAACCGAATAAGATAGAACTAGCAAAACTATCTACCAATCACACACCACAAGAAGGCAGACACAAATTTAACGTGGAAACCCTATCCAGGGAGAAAAACCACAGTAAGAAAACCAATCACTATTGAACGGTTACAAGATATACTCAAAGCTCTTTTGTCCCAGTCAGTTCGTCGACCTAAGGACTGCAGTTCTTCTTGCACAACTCTTCACAGCCACAACTGCTCATCGCGCACCGCTCCCCATGCTTGATCCCCCTTCAATCACCTTGAGAACCAAGATGACCTAATCTTCTACAAAGAAATAGAAGCTTCATACTTTTTAGAGCAAAGCTTCAGCTCAATCTCTCAATTGATTACTCTAAAGAATAGTTCTCTCTCTCTCTCTCTCTCTCTTAGATCTCTCTTGCTCAGAATAATGAGAGGTGGTGTCTACTTTTGTGTTGAGAGAAACAACCAATTTATAGCCCCATATCCGTGCATAAGACTTCTAATAATAATCTATTCAGAATATTAAGTCTATACAAACTCTAACATAAAATCCGGATCTAACTAGGCATAGTCCGCCATGTTCACTATAGTGAGCAGGGAGCTAGCTATAGCGAGCCTTGTCTCTGGCCCCTGGCCTAACTGCAACTTCGCTGTAGCGAAGTGCATGTTCGCAATAGCTAACACACATTTTGGAAAATAGCTTGAACTCTCCGAAACTTGCCAATCTTCGCTTCAATATTCACTTTAGGTCTTCCGGCGGCTCAATCACAGTCTATTATAAAAGAAATAGAAAAATACAACTCAATGGACCTAGAGTTTTGTCCAACCCATGAATTAGCTAATCACAACACAATAAAATTCCTAACATGGCTTCAACAACATGTTGCAACCACTGATGGACCGCGCTCCTGGCGCCTGGACGTGGGAGTCCGTTGGGTCCGACCCTTTCGTGACCGGGGGGCAACGGGCGTGCATCAACATTTCTTTGTGTGGGTGTGCCAGATTTTCTATTTTACTTGGAATTGCAAGTGGTGATCCGGAGATCAACCTTCGCAAGTAAAAAGGAAATCAACTTCTTTCAAGTTTTCCATTGCACATATATTTAAGAAAAGAGATATTTTCTTGATTTGCCGTGAGAGGCGATTTTTTGGCATTTATAGGCGATTTTGGCCTTTATAGCCGATTTTTGGCGTTTATAGCCGATTTTGGCGTTTATAGCCGTTTTACAATTCTTATCAATAATGAAAGACAAGATTTATGATTTTTGTCTCTTTTGAAAAAAATACAAACTACAATGAAAAGCAAGAAAAGGAGGATCTAACTTTTCAGGAGATTGTGGGGGACCCGTTCAGATTGACGGTTACTTCGCCATCATCCATGCAGATGAGAACAGAGGATGCTATTGATTCGCTTGGCTTGGCTATAACCTCAGGTTTTTAGAGGACAAAGACCAAAAGAAGGTCCTATGTCCAATAAAAAGCCGAGTAGACGGGCTGAAAAGCCATGTCTAAACCATTGGAGGCAGAAGGAGAAGACAAGGACCTTGGGGGGGGGTACCCTCCCAAGGGACTTTTGTCACCTTGTAGCGGTGGTCGGTGTAGAACTTCCGCAAAGTTTTCTCTCTTAGATTTCTGATGCCTTTTTCTGTCTGAGTTTCCGGATTTTCTGCAGTCTGTTGTCTGTGTGTTTGTGATTGTCTTTTTCTTCTTGGAGAGGTCTCCTATTTATAGGCTTTTAGATAGCCATTTAGGAGGGTTTATGAGCCTTAATTGTCATAAAGCTACATAAAGGGAGGAGTTACAAGATTGAATTCTTTATTTTGTAACTCCTTTTTCTTGGCTTCTGATTGGCCGGAGGAGATTGAGGGCATTTAATCGCCTTTAATCGCCATGATGGGAGGAGTTTCATGGGTTAAATGCCATGAATCTCTTGACTTGTAACTCCCGGATGCTTGCTTCTGATTGGCCCGTCCAAAGAAATGGATTAATGACTGTAATAAAGCTAGTCAATTAATCGCATTAAGTGGTCGCCGAGTAGTTGAAGAGTCACGGGCCGTGCCGCGTCTTTTGGGATTCTTCTGGCGGTGATCATTGATGGATCTTCATGTAGATCGACATCGGATGACCATGTAACTTCAGGTGTTAGTTGCAAACAGCGGATCGGTACCATCTGTCCTGTCGATTTCTCAATCGGTCGGGTAGAAAGCACACTTTTTTTGGTTGATCGGGTGGCGATCTATGTTGTTTTCGATACTCTTGATGATTAAGCCATGTTTTTGACGGATGTCAGAGGATTTGGTGTCTCAAAAGTATGAATTTTGAAAAATACCAGAGGTCGGACGCTTCGAATCGCGAAAAAACGGCGAAAATCGGGGTTTCCGGGGCCTTCCCGGAGATCCCGGGCCCCAGGGTCGTAGGGGTCTGCGACCCTGGGTTTTTTTTTCCCCTTTTGTCCCGTTCTGTGTCCGTTTTTGCTGTTTTTTTATTCTTTTTTCTTCTGTATTTTTCCTTGACATTTTTGATCATTTATTGGCCTAATATCCCTGTAGAAAACCTGATGAGAATCCTTGTATTTTATTTTGCAAAGTTTCCAATTTTCTGAGAAAGCCGAAGACTTTGTTGCGCAGAGTTGCCAATTTTCCGTCAGAAGCTGAAACTGGGTCAAACGATGTCGGAATGACCTGAAATTTGGTGTGAAGCCTCTTGAGTAATAAATAAGACCAACCATAGGCTTTTGTTTGAGTTTTGAAGCCGTTTGGGGTCCTATCACCAGTAGAATTGCTTTTGTCGCGATGAAGATGTCGCGATTTGATGTGTGGTCAACCGATGTCCGATTGACTTGAAATTTGACAGAGAACCTATTGGAGTCATTTTAAGATGATCCATAGGCTCTGTCTTGGAAACCATGGTCCCGGGGAGTTTTACCGCCGAGAGGCCTAATTTGGCTTCCGAGCGTCAAATTATGGTCAAATGTTGTCGAAATGACCTGAAATTTGACGTGTAGCCCTTTGTAAGCATTTTGAAGCCGTCCATGTGCTCTATCTGATGAGTGATGGCCTCGGTGGTTCTCTCCGCCGAGAGGCTTGATTTAGCTGTTCGAGGGTTGATGTAGGGTCAAACATTGTCGGTTTGACTCGAAACTTGACGTGGAGCCTTTTGGATGTATTTTGAGACCATCCATCGGCTCTGATCGAAGATTTGGTGTCTCCGATGCTTTCGCCGCCGGGAGCTCCTTTTCAGTTGCCGGAGAAGCGAAGTTAGGCCAAATGATTTTGAAATGGCCCGAAACTTCTTGTATACTCCTCTTTTGGCTGTCTTGAAGGATCTTACAGTTTTTGTTTGATTCTGACAAGATTTGATTTTTTGGAAGTAGCATTGCCTATTTATGGCAGGTTGCGACTTCATATAGCTCTTTGGATCTTTGAAGAGGCAAAGTGACATTTTTGGTGTCAACAACCACAACTTCCTTGATTCAGTGGTAAGAAATATAACCAATGGAGTATTCAAATGAAGGTGAGATATGTGTCTCAACAACTATTTATTGGACATTGTTGAAATCAGACCGGTTTCGAAGAACCAACAGATCCAAGTACTCAACAACAATTTAATGAGTTGAAGGATAATCACAAGAAGGATGAGAAGGCCTCGTTCTTCATTTTCCAAGCCGTGGATGAAGTTGTCTTTAAAAGAATCTCTTCGGTCAATTCGGCAAAGCAAACATTGAACATACTTTATACATCATACAAAAGAGAAGATAAGGTAAAGACGGTGAGATTATAAATTTGAACACTTGAGATTGTCCTGTGGGATGGTGCAATAGAAGGTGCAAAAGAATAATGCAAGAAGACCACCACCTTTTATCTGATAATAAAGCCTTGAATCCACGAAGAAAGACTAGGGAAAACCTTAGAGAAATGGGAATTTACATTATTTCTCCATTAGAAACATAAAGCAAACTTTCCTTCATATTCTCAAATTCAACTTCTTCATTAAGTTAGTTTCCTTAATTAAAAGGATTTTAAATAGCTCTCTGTGGGTTCGACCCGTATTTACCACAGTCTCAAAAGGGTAGTAGTGCACTTGCGGCTAATTAGTGTATTAAAGATTGCACATTAGGGCTAGAAATGTGTAGAAATTGAAAAACTGAAATTAAGTTTTTTTTCTATTTTTCACTTGTTTTTCAAGCTCCAAAAGGATCTAACTTTTGAAACTTCACCCATTGGGGCTTATCACATCTATTAAAATATTGTACAATTTAGATCATAAATTGAGGGCTCACAAAATTATAGATCATCAAAAAGTGGGGTTTATATATATATATATATTGTATTTTTCACATTTTTCTCATAACTTGTGATTAGCTAATATATGAAAATTTATTTTCTGAGTTCTATTATCAAGTTGAGAATATTGAATGGTTCATATCATAAATTGAAATCTTATAAAAGTACATAAAGTCAAATCCATATGAATGGTTTTTTTTTTTCACACTTATATTTCTCAAAATGAACGAAGCTCTCCAAGTCTTCCGTCTACTAGGTCAATAAAAAAGTTTGAACGATCTGAATTACAAATTTGGGTGCACAAGGCTTAAAAAAAAAGAGAAGGTGGTTGATGCATTAGATCCCATGAACTGTTAGATTTGAAAATAAAGTGGGGGCATGTGTGTAATGATTTTACAGAATGGCTCCATTTACGCACTATTTCAAAAATTTATATCTATGATGCGTAACTAAGTGCAAAAAAACATATTTAATTAACATTAACATATGTAAATGAGCACAAACAATGACACACGAGAAGGCTGAGGGGAGTTCTATTGACACCGCAATAATCTCTCTTCCCACCGCAAAAAAAAAAAAAAGAGTTTTCCTAAACTACCCCTCCCCCCTCCTCTTCCTCCTCCTCCTCCTCTTCCTTTCCTCCCTCTCCCACCCTCCACCCTCATCTCGCCCCCCCACCCCCACCCCCACCCCTGGTCTTCGGCGGGGACCTGGGAGCCCCGGCCGACTGGCCGGTCTCCCTCCCCCCTCTCCTTCTTTCTTCCTCCCTCCCTTTTTATTTTATGTCCCTCTTCTCCCTCTCTCCCTTCATTCTGCTGCAGCCCGATCTCCCTCCCCGCCGCCGACTGGGAGTTTGGGAGGGGGAGGGAGAGAGAGAAGAAGAGTAGGGGAGGGAAGGAGAGGGAAGAAGAAGAACGGAGAGAGGGAGAAGAGGGAAATAAAATAGAAGGGGAGGGAGTAAGAAAGAGGGAGAGGGAGACCGGCTAGTTGGCCGGGGATCCCTCCCCGCCGAAGACTGGGGGGGGGGGGGGGGATGGGGGGTTGAGGGTTGCGGAGATGAGGGAAGAGGGTGGAGGAAGGGAGGAGGAGGAGGGAGGAGGGAGGAGGGAAGGGGGGAGGGGTAGCTTAGAAAAAACATAACTCTTTTGTCTTCTAGTGTGGTGGGGAGAGCAATACTTGTGGTGCCAATAGAACTCCCCGAAGGCTGACTCAATAATCCATACTCCACAGTAGATTAAGAGAAAGTCGAGGAGCAAGTCAATCAATTGAAGTGGGAGTGACAAGAATGTCGGGTATAGAGTATTAGAGCAACTCTGAGTGTTAATTAAAACCGTTGAAATGCATTTAACTAATGATCTACTTAATTAAATGAGGAGGAACTTCTCAAAATACAACTCTAACGTGAGGTATGCCTTTTAGCTTGGAATATGAAAATGAAGTTGGTAGATGTGTGAATCTTACATGTTCAAAATCTACACATGTGAAATACATGTAAAAACATTCATATGAATATAACATCATTTCTACAAGCATAAATTAGCTGAAAATAAAAGAAAACTTTAGTTAATTATATCTACAAACTAAAGAGTCATCCAATAAAACATAAACCAAATGCTTAAAATGTACCTAAACAATAAATGAGATGATGATATCGTTTTGGACTTGTAATGTACTATATTTTTATAGTGAAAATTTATTGTATTGCTTGAGCAGAAAGAATTAATGATCCAGCGGTATAGTTTTATTTGGCCAGCCTAAAAAAGGGTATGTAAGGCTCTAGCCGGATGGGTAATGTTTATATAAAACAAAAAGGCTTCCACTATTAGCTCAATCAATGACTTAGTTGGTTGGGACGTGTATGCATGTGAGAACGTGCTTCATGTGCTCGAGTCTTCATCCTATTAATAAAGATAATTTTTTATTAAATTGTATATCTTATTTGCGTCGGCTGGGCCTCAGTCTCTCTTCTATAGAATCCAAGTACGGCCCGTACCTTAAACCTCCATAGAATCTAGCTTCAGGTTTAGCCTGCATGTGTACCAAAACCTAAGGTTAAACCCCGGCCCGAAGCAAGTTGGTCCTTGGTTAGGCTAGGCCAGCCGGTCCATTATCAATCGTATTTGGATCAATCAATATGCATGCATGTGCTTAGCATGGTCAATAGAATCCATGCAAGAAATTATTATTTAATTTTTATAATAAAAACACAAATTGATTTGATTTCATACGTGTAGATTATCCGAGATCTAAAACACAACATTAGTTTTAGAAAAAATAACTCTATAGGCTTAAATATACTCGCCAATAGGGAGGATGCTATCACCATGTGCAACAATTACAAAATAAAGTTTCTATTAATCTCTAAATAAAAAATATTTAAAAAATGTAATAAATTTTATCATACTTGAAATAAAATCTTAAAGAAAAATTAGTAATAAAAATTACAAAAAGATTTCGATCTACTTTCCATTATTATTTAGATAGAAAAGAGATAAATAAAAGTGCTAAAATAATAACACCCTTGAAATAAACCCAATATTTTCAATTGAAAAACCCTATTCCCAATCTCAGAAAATACTAACCCCAGATCTAAAATCCCTAATCCAAGTTTCAGAAATTCCTAACTCCAAAATCAAAATATTCCTATTTCCAGAAATCCCTAACTCCAAATTGGAATTTCTAATTAGAATTAAAAAAATATCTATTTTTAATTTCAGAAATCCCTAACCCTAAATTTGAAATCTCTAATAATAAATTCATAAATCCCTAACCCTAAAATTAAAATATTTCCAGTTATAAAAATCCCTAATCCTTAATTGAAATCCCAAATAAGAAATCTAGAAATCCCTAACCCCAAATATGAAATCCCTATTAAAAAATTTATAAAAATTTAAAAACCTTTAAAAAAAATCATCTCCCTAATAAAACGCTAATCCCAATTTCAGAAAGAAAAGAACTAAAAGAATATAAAAATTCAGATCATATAATAATGAAATAAACTGTAAAGCAGAGGCTTACTAAACTGAATTAAACGATAAAAAAATGAGTTTCGAGGCTTGTGGTTGAGCTGGTGAGAAAGATTATGTCGAGTTTCTAAAAAAAACGCAAAGAAGTAAAAGAATATTATAAATAATAGGAAGAAAAAAAAATCTATTACAGGTGGAGAGTCTAGATTATTTGAGACTTTGATACTCAAACTTGAAGTATGAAAGGTTGATAATAGGGGTGTTCAAGGCCTAGGTTAGTGTGGCGGGCTGTGCAAAATCCAGGTCCCAAAGCCTAGCCCTCCTTAAGAAGATTAAAAGCCTCAGCCTAAGTGGAATGTGCTTTTAGTAAAAAAATGTACTCCACATATTACTTAACGTTGTAGTCTATTTGGTTGGGTTCTATATTTGTATGTGTAAGGATGTGTGTTTGAGTCAACTTTTTTTATTTCCCGAAAATCGGGCCCGAAAAGTAGCACGGCTCCCTCCCGAGGGAGCCGTTGGATCCCAGCGCATGCTGGAATCCCATGGCTCCCACGGGAGCCGTGCCCGTTTTCGGGACCCTTTTTCGGGCCTCGTAGCATTTTTCATGTGCCAAACCTAATCCTCTGGCCGGTCTAGTTCATGATCACCCCTCCTTCACCCCTCCTTCGTTAGAATGGGTGTGGTCACGATATTACATGCTGGAAGCATTATTCAGCTGGAGCATTCTCCCGGAAGGAAATCTACAAAGTCCTCCAACAAGTACCTATTGGACCCCACCCCATTTAGAAGAAAATTCAGTTTCTATCCCTTCCATCTAAAATTAAAATGCTCCTAGTGAGATGTCTAAGGGTATGCATCATGACTCAACTGTTCATTTGCTTCCTTGATCTGGTCTATACCTTTGTCATTAGAGGCACCTTACATCAAAATCCATCAGATTTTCTCTAATAAGTTTTGGCTTTCTTCACCAGTTGATGGCTCCTTAGGTGCCATAGTTTGCCGGTATATATATTTGGAAGGCACGAACCGATTATATTTTTGACAGGCTTCCTTTGCATCCTTGGTCTATTGGCATCGAGGCTTCCGTCTGTTCTCTCGCTGGCATTTCATCTTATCCCTTTAACCTTATCAATACCTCTTTCTTCAGCACTTCCCAACATTAGAAACCTCCCCCTTCCAAATATGTTAAACTAAACTTTGCTGGGTAGGATAGGGAAGAGGAGAGTATATAGGAATTGGACGCATCCTTCATGGCTCGCTGGGAGAATTGGTCGCTGCCTACTCTTAACTCATTAGTTGTTTCATCTGCTTGGCATAACATGCCAGAAACTGCAACTGACAAATATTACAATGGAAGGTGACTCTTACACTATTAGTCATTATTTACAATCAGATCAAAGACCCTCTCGGCATCTCAAGCATTATATACATACTTCATAGTGGTCTCTCTTGAAAAGTTTCTTTGTGCAACGGGGGTGCAATCAAATTGCTGAGCAATTTAGCTAAGATTAGACCCCTTCTCTTTTGCTCAAGGACTCTTCCTATTCACATTCAATCTATATTCTAGAAGGAGAAGAAAACAACAACTGAAGACGAGACTCTTAATCTCATTTTGACTCCTCTTCAGAGAACTTTAGATGTACTTCAATTCACTTTTGTCTCTTCTCAACACTGTCTAATATCTACTAGTGTTCCTTTTTTGACTTGTAATAATAGTACTAGGTCTACTGATACTGCTACTTAATTGGTCGCCCACTCTGGGCTCTGTTTTGTTGTATCTTGCTTTGTGTTTGTTAATACAATATTTTATCATAGCCAAAAAAAAAAAAAAAAAAAAACTCGATACTTCGAAGTCGTTATACTGTAAATTAAAATTCTTATGACTTTGAGGAGACGATGATGTGGAAAATTAAGGAACACATGTTGATTAATTAATTCTCTGTAATATTTATCATTTAGAATAATGTGGGTAATTGTGAAAGAAAACTAATGCAAAGTACATTATCTTAATCACTTCACATCATGAATCTGAAAACCTAATGTTATATTCAAATAAGATAAATTCATCCTTATCCCAATATATCCAACCTTCTGAATATTCTCTATTATCCTTAGTCATCATATGTTTCTTTCAAGAACAATTGTGTGATTGGTCAAATCACATTATAACTCTTAATATAATTATAATTAAATCTGTTATTCTAGTTATACTATTAAACTAGCTAGTCTAATCTAATTTAATCTTAATATCATACAAACTCATCCTTAGCATAATTTCAAACCTTCTTTTGTTTTTGGTAAACAATAGCAAACCTTCTTAATATTCTTCTTTTAGGAGAGAGAATATTTAGTCTCCCTTTATTCACGAGCTAAAAGAAAGTAGATCATTATACTCTGCCATCAGATTCTTCATATCAAATGGGTTTAAAGATTCCTAGTCTAGCTCTAAGTCTTGTACATTCATCAGGTAGATTTATTCAATAGCACAAACTCTTATGGCCCTTTTATATTCAATTACATAATCATCAGTTGTTTGTTTTGTTGTTGTTGGATGACCTTGTGTCTGTTGTTGTTGGTTGGTCCTGTTTGTTCTCTTCTACGCTGTTGGTTAGTCCTGTTTGTTGGTTGGTCCTGTTTGTCTTGTGTCTGTTGTTTCTTTTGCTGTTTACTACATCTCCCTCATTCAAAAAAAAAAAAAAAAAAAAAAAGTTCTAAGAATTGCAGGCCTTCCTATTTTTAGAAGTGGCTAAAAATGATGGATCACTTACGAATATCCAAAAATTACCATCAAATAGTTTCTCCTTTAATGGAAATTGAATCAAGGAAAGATGAGAAATAATGAATATCAAATCATTTCCCTAGTAATTCAAATCCTAGGAAAGTCAAGATCCAATCTACATGGTGTCACATCCTGGTCCCGAATCTGTTAGTATTTTTGTATTGGCTAATTCATGTTGGACAAAACTCTAGGAGTCTTTGTGTTATTTTTCTTATTTAGAAAAGGACTCTGAAGATAGAAGATGGGAATGACTCTAAGAAGACAAGTCTGACTGCATTAGAAGAAGCAAGCTGCAAGAATAAAGTGCTGATTTTCCGCATCATACAGTCCAGCAGGAGTCCGCTTGATCGAGCGCACATGCATTCGGTCGAGCGAAGGCGAGACAGAGGCTTGTCCGCTCGAGCGGAGTAAGAGCCCGCTCGAGTGATCAGGCGCGCACAGTTCCAGAAAAGTCTCTTATTCTGATACGAACTTGTTTCCTTTTGAGACCTTGTTTCCCAGTTTGAGTCCTACTTGTGCTCTAAGTATTAGACACGAATTTGGGACTATATATAGGGTGTTACTCTAAACCTTAAGAGATGACCTGTCACGTCCCCCGAACCCGATTAAAGAATAACCGGGTCCGGAGAGTGAATTTTAGGACTAATTAAAATTTTTGTCCTTTGGGCCCACGGATTGTAAGTCCGCGATGAGGATATAATATTTCAAGCCTCATATAATACAATAAACATTGAGTTTATAGAACTCTAGGCATATGGAATATCAGTAAATGAATAATAACTTCGTTAAATTAAAGTTGCATAAAAGAAAATAAACAAAACTAGTCAAACAATTAGTTATTACATTGGCCAACCCAATAAACAAGGCCAATAAAAGAAATGAGTCAATGAAAGTAAAGGTCCAACGAGAGAAATAATAAAAGAATAAATATAAATGAATCCCAATGTGTCTCCCTCGTGCCAGGAAGTGATGACGCTACTCTACATCATCGGCACGCCACGCTCGTGCCTCCTTTGAGGATCTCCTCACCGGTCTGCTCCTCATAGTAGTACTCACCTGAGGTATCTGCACACCAAGGAACAGAGTCAACGACATGTTGAGCAATAGATAAACAATGCATAATAAACATGACATGCTTCAAATGTAGAATAATGACAAGTACATGATTATCTGAATACAAGGTAAGCGAAGCTAGGCATAAAGCGAGATTAATAATCCATAGAAACAATAACAGGAATCCTAGCAGCCATCTAACAATAACCACTATCCATGCAATGCAAAACAAGAATAAGAGGGAGACTCCGAGGATGTCCAAAGCCACCTCCCGGGGTACCAGTAACAATCCAATCCAGACTACTGATACCAAAATCCGGCTCCAGTAGGATCTTAGCTCCCGGTCCTGGGAATATCAGCACGGTCCTAGCCCGCTCCCAGCTATTCAACGCCATGGACGCCGTCTTATGCCGACTGCCCACCCCGACAACCGAGTAACCGGTTCGTCATTAAAACCCCAAACTGCAGATGGCCATGATATGCAACAATAATAAAGTGGTTCTGACACAAGTACAAACAAAACAAGTAAGTCTGGATAGTTTCATGTACAAGACAAGATTTTAAGGATTATCTCATTCAATACAATACAAGACAAGTGATCCACGTGATAATCCCTTTCATTGCTAGCCAGTCATGTTTATCAATACAAGATACAGGTTCCTAAGTATACTCTAAGTCAAGTCCAAGTCCTAAGTTCTATAAGAATTTATGTTTCATAATTTGTTAAGTGTTTTATACCAAGAGAGTGTACAAGGAACATAAACAACGGATACAAGTCAGAAGTCAAGGAGATGTTACAATCCAATCCTAGGCAAGTGGTGTCATCCATGTACCCCACGTGTTCTAACAGAGTACGTGTGGAAATTGGATCAACGATGCTCTTAGGAAAATTCCTTGATGTACAATCATGTTAAACATCATTCAATTCAATTCCATATGTATTCGGTTACATCACGCATAATACTCGAATACCTAGACAACCCATCGAATTCACACCAAGCCACGTGATTCGATTTCAAACCCATTTATGGTCATGTGGTAGTAGGTTAGAGGTTTCCAGCGTCTAAGTCCCAAAATCCTAGGTTTCCATCTTAGTCCGAAACAACAATGCAAAATGGCCAATTTCGGCTAACCCTCATGATGGTGTCGGTTGACCGACGTGATGGTCTCGGTTGACCTGATGATAGACCGCACGTTCATTGCTCGGTGCTACCGAGGTCGGCGGACGTGGGAGTCCGTTGGGTACGACCCTTTCGCGCCCGGGGGGCAGAAGCAAGTATCAACATTTTTTTGTGTGGGTGTGCCAGATTTTCTATTTTACTTGGAATTGCAAGTGGTGATCCGGATGATCGACCTTCGCAAGTAAAAAGGAAATCAACTTCTTTCAAGTTTTCTATTGCACATATATTTAAGAAAAGAGACATTTTTCTTGATTTGTTGTGAAATGCGATTTTTTTGGCATTTATAGCCAATTTTGGCGTTTATAGCCGATTTTTGGCGTTTATAGCTGATTTGCAATTCTTATCAATAATGAAAGACAACAGTTGCGATTTTTGTCTCTTTTAGAAAAATATAAACTACAATGAAAAACAAGAAAATGAGGATCTAACTTCTCAGGAGATTGTGGGGGACTCGTTCAGATTGACGATCGCAAGCCATGTGTAGAATTCGCCATCATCCATGCATATGAGAACAGAGGATGCTCTTGATTTGCTTGGCTTAGCTATAACCTCAAATTTTTAGAGGACAAAGACCAAGAGGAGGTCCTATGTCCAATAAAAAGCTAAGTAGACGGCCTGAAAAGCCACATCTAAGCTATTAGAAGCAGAAGGAGAAGGCAAAGGCCTTTGGAGGGGTACCCCCCAAGGGACTTTTGTCACCTTGTAGTGGTGGTCGGTGCAGAACTTCGCAGAGTTTTCTATCTTTCTTTCTCTTAGATTTCTGATGCCTTTTTATGTCTGAATTTCTGGATTTTCTGATGTCTTTTGAAATGCTTGGGATGCTCTCCTATTTATAGGCTCTTGGCAGCCATTTAGGAGGATTTATGGGCTTTTATTGTCATCAAGCCGCATAATGGGAGGAGTTACAAGTTTTAATTCTTTTACTTTGTAACTCCTTTTTCTTGGCTTCTGATTGGCCGGTGAAGGTTGAGGGCATTTAATCGCCTTTAATCGCCATGATGGGAGGAGTTTCATGGTTTAAATGTCATGAATCTCTTGACTTGTAACTCCCATTTGCTTGCTTCTGATTGGGCCATCCAAAGAAATGAATTAATGACTGCAATAAAGCTAGTCAATTAATCGCATTAAGTGATTGCCGAGCAGTTGAAGAGTCGCGGGCCGTGCCGCGTCTTTTAGGATTCTTCTGGCGATGATCATTAATGGATCTTCATGTAGATCGACATCGGATGACCATGTAACTTCTGGTATTGGTTGCCAACAGCGGGTCGGTGCCATCTGTCCTGTCGATTTCTCGATCGATCGGGTAGAAAGCACACTTTTTTGGTTGACCGGTTGGCGATCAATGTTGATTTTGATACTCTTGATGATTGACCCGTGATTTTGACCGATGTCAAAGGATCTGGTGTATCAAAAGTATGAATTTTGGAAAATCCCAGGAGTCGGATGCTTCAAATTGCAAAAAAGACGAAAAATGGGCTTTCCGGGGCGAACCCGGCGAATTTGGGCTCCATGGTCGCAGGCGACCATGGGCCAGGGTCGTAGGGTGACCCTGGGGGGAATTTCCCCCCTTTTGTCCCGCTTTGCGGCTGTTTTTGATGTTTTTTTTATTCTTTTTTCTTCTGTATTTTTTATTGACATTTTTGGTCATTTATTGGCCTGATTTCCCTATCTAAAACTTAATGAGAATCCTTGCATTTTGGATTGCAAAGTTTCCAATTTTCTGAGAAAGCCGTAGACTTTGTTGCGCAGAGCTGCCGATTTTCCGTCAGAAGCTGAACTGGGACAAACGATGTCGGAATGACCTAAAATTTGGGGTGAAGCCTCCTGAGCAATAAATAAGACCAACCATAGGCTTTTGTTTGAGTTTTGAAGCCGTTTGGGGTCCTATTCCCAGTAGACTTTTTTTTGTCGCGATGAAGATGTCGCGGCTTGATGTGCGGTCAACCGATGTCCGATTGACTTAAAATTTGACAGGGAACCTATTGGAGTCATTTTAAGATGATCCATAGGCTCTGTCTTGGAAACCATGGTCCCGGGGAGCTTCACCGCCGAGAGGCCTGATTTGGTTTCTGAGCGTCAAAGTCTGGTCAAATGTTGTCGAAATGACCTGAAATTTGACGTGTAGCTCTTTGTAAGCATTTTGAAGCCGTCCATGTGCTCTTTCTGATGGTGATGGCTTCGGTGGTTCTCGCTGCCGAGAGGCTTGATTTAGCTGTTCGAGGGTTGATGTAGGGTCAAACGTTGTCGGTTTGACTTGGAACTTGACGTGGAGCCTTTTGGATGTATTTTGAGATCATCCACAGGCTCTGATCGAAGATTTGGTGTCTCCGATGCTGTCGCCGCCGGGAGCTCCTTTTTAGCTGTCGGAGAAGCGAAGTTAGGCCAAATGATTTTAAAATGGCCCGAAACTTCTTGTGTACTCCTCTTTTGGTTGTCTTAAAGGATCTTGCAGTTTTTGTTTGATTCTGACAAGATTTGATTTTTTGGAAGTAGCATTGCCTATTTATGGCAGGTTGAGACTTCATGTAGCTTTTTGGACCTTGAAGAAGCAAAGTGACTTTTTTGGTATCAACAAATGCCCCCTCGAGGTGCAGCGACGAGTTGCTTAACTTTTGTAGTCGATGTGCCTCGAAGAGATTTTTTGAAGGAGAGCTTCTGACTTGACCAAGAGTATTTGAAACAGTCTTTCTTTTGGTATTTGTAGCCTTTTGAGCTTCTAGGGGAATTTTATGATAGTGAAAGGGATCACGTACCATCTCGAGGCAAAGTTTTAAAGATGACACCAGGGATGTGGATTTGGGTTTTTGTTTTTGACCTTCTGACCTAACTAGCTGTATGTGGCGGGTTAGGGGGTCCGGTTTGGTTTTGACCGTGTGATCCAACAAGCTGTATGTGGAATGTTGGGGAGTCGATTTTGGTTTTGATCTTGTGACCTAACAGGCTATATGTGGCAAGTTAGGGGATCACATTTTGATTTTTGGTTTTGGTCTTGTGACCTAACAAGCTGTATGTGGCAAGTTAGGGGATTGGTTTGGATTTTTGTGGAATGTCAATTTCAAGATTTTGGATCAATTTGGTATATGAGGTTGGATGGTTTGATTTTTGGAAGCTCGTGGGGCTTGGAATTCTTTTTTTTGTATGGTCCAATCAACTCAAAAGAGGCATGGAACCATTTTTGTATCCTCTTGGTAAGAGGGATTTCTCTTTGACTAAAAGCCCTAATTTTTTTTTTTTTAGTGCCTAGGTGGTCAAACCTGGCTCATATGGGCTAACCCATGGGACCTTAAGCTTTTGAAATGACTTAGATCTTATATGGTGTCATTTTTGTAAAGAATATTTAAAGATATCTCCTTTGGATAGAGAATATCTAAAAATATCTTTAATTGGAGAGAATCTCTCATGTTCCCTTTATTTTGGGAGAGAATATCTCAATATATCTTTCTTTGGGAGAGAATATCTCAAATCTCCTATCTTTTGGGAGAAAATCTCTCATTGATTTATTTTTGGGAGAGAATCCTTCAAGATATCTTTCTTTTGGGAAAGAATATTTCTAATTTCTTTCTTTGGTAAGGTTACTAATTAGCAACACTTACCTCTTTCTTCTTTCCTTCTTTGGTTTGCTATTTTCTATAAAAGCAAAAAAGAGGTTGGATCTCTTGCTCTTATTGCTTTCTTTTGCGACAATCCCAAGAGGCTTCAAGACCAAGAGTTCTTCTTCTTCAAGATCTTTAAGACTGTCTTCTTCTTCTCCATCAAGGGCTTCAAGTAAGTTTCCTTTTTCAAGAAAACTCCATTGTAGGAAATAGGATGATAAAAAAAAGTTCTTTTTTTTGTTTCTTTCTTTTCTTTTCTTTTCCACGTGTTCTTTGTCTTTTTTTTACACGTGTTATCTTCTTTTTTTTTCTTGTGCTTTCTTTCTTTGTTTTTTTTTTCGTTTTTTTTTTCCTTTTTATGGGCCGTACGGACAGATCCGTACGGATCTGGCCGTACGGCCACGTGGCCTGTGGGCCAGTCCCTCTTTTTTTTTTGTTCTTTTCTTTCTCCCCCTTTTTTTTTTTGAGAAAGTTTCTTTTTTCTTTTTTGCTCATCATGATAATGCTTTTTTTTTTGGGCAAACCAAGATGTTTATGCATTGCATTTTTTTTTTGTAAGTTTGTAGCATGATATGATAGCATACCTGAAAGTTTTTGCAAATTTGGGAATATGGAGCTCGTAGCGATGTTGAGCCCTTCCTGATTTTGCGGAGACTTTGAGGTTTCGAAAGTTTGGAGTTTCAGAGCTCGCAGCAATGTTGAGCCCATCTTCAAGCTTTCTATTTTTTTCGGGATATTTCCTTTTTCTTCGGAATTACCCTGGAGTTATGTCAAAATTTTGCCAGATTTTTTTTAGCGAAATTCTGTCATTTTGATGATTGATCTTTTTCTTTTCCATCCTTTGCAGGTGGTTCCTCCAGAACGAACAATGGTAAAGAGCCTTCTACAAGCGTACCTCGTCGATCTGCTAGATCTTCTAATCCAGCTGTTCAGCAGGCTTGGGAGAAGGTCCAGTATGTTGAGAGAAACCTGGAAGAGTGTGACTCTCTCAACAAAGAAGAGATGAGACAGCGACTAATCGCTCTCAAGGGAGAGGAAGTTTATAAGATCATGGTAAGCAGTCGTCCATGGGTGATAGACGATCAGAGGGTTTTGCCCAAGCCTACCTTCTTCTTTGGTGATGCAGTTCCTGACGACGTGACATACTAGAGGAGATGTTTTCAGTTCTCTTACACAGCTGATGGTGAGGAGAGAACTATTGTTACCCGGTCGACGTTTGATTGCACCATTTCGATTATGAGCCTTGCTCCCACGTGCTCTAAGAAAGAAGATCCTCCAAGCTGGGTGAAGAGGACAAATGTAATCAAGACCGGGGTTTTTGTTGGCGGTTCCTGGATATGCGGAGAAGTCGCCTGCTGACATGGACATGTTGATGCCGGCCAGCGGCTACCAGGGCTCTGATTATCCGTCGGTCGATTTGGGACCGGTGGGCCTTGGCATTTTCATCAGTGACGGCAGCAATTGGGTGAAGCATTTTGGACTTTGCGGGCGTTTCAGTGCTGACTCCGAGTGGAAGTCTTGGACTGATTGCTGATTGGTGGCTCCGTTTTGAAGGAAGTCGGGATTTTTGATGCGGTCCGCGCCTTTAGGGAGACCGTGATCTTTTCCGACGAGGCCTTCATGGCTATGTTGGAGTCATTCCTTCCATAAACCAATACCTTCGTTGTGACAAATGGTGAGATTGGTTTCTCTTTGAAGGAGCTGAGCGCCATTACTGGATTACCCATCCTTGGCAGACTCTATGAGGAGTTTATGCCGATCGACAACATCCTTGAGGAGCAGTCTGAGGAGTTCAGGCTTTTGTACTTTCAGCTCATAGCCTTCTATGACTTTTTGAAGGAGAAGGAGGGCTTGAAAGTTAGATCCAGTAGTTGGAAGAGTTTTAGCTCTTCGTCTCCCAACTTCTTTGAAAGTGGGGAGTCTTCTGATAGCATGACCCGGGAAGACAGGGCTAAGGATCCGAGTTCGAAGAGGATTTTGGCTATGCAAGAAGAGTTGAGAGATTTCTTTGTGAGTACAAATGCCATATGTCCTGACATTGCACTGTTGACACCAAAAATGTCACTTTGCCTTTTCAAGATCCAAAGAGCTACATGAAGTCGCAAACCTGCCATAAATAGGCAATGCTGCTTCCAAAAATCAAATCTTGTCAGAATCAAACAAAAACTGCAAGATTCTTCCAGACAGCCAAAAGAGGAGTACACAAGAAGTTTCGGGCCATTTCAAAATCATTTGGCCTAACTTTGCTTCTCCGACAGCTGAAAAGGAGCTCTCGGCGACAAAGCTCTCCGGGACCATGGTTTCCAAGACAGAGCCTATGGATCATCTTAAAATGACCCCAATAGGTTCCCTGTCAAATTTCAAGTCAATCGGACATCGGTTGACCGCACATCAAACCGCGACATCTTCATCGCGACAAAAAGCAAGTCTACTGGTGATAGGACCCCAAACGGCTTCAAAACTCAAACAAAAGCCTATGGTTGGTCTTACTTATTGCTCAGGAGGCTTCACACCAAATTTCAGGTCATTCCGACAACGTTTGACCCAGTTTCAGCTTCTGACAGAAAATCGGCAGCTCTGCGCGACAAAGTCTTCGGCTTTCTCAGGAAATTGGAAACTTTGCAAAACAAAAATGCAAGGATTCTCATCAGGTTTCCTACAAAGAAATTAGGCCAATAAATGGTCAAAATGTCAAGGAAAAGTACAGAAGAAAAAAGAATAGAAAAACAGCAAAAACGGACGCAAAACGGGACACGAAAGGGGGAAAACCCCCCAGGGTCGCAGACCCCTGCGACCCTGGGCCAGGGTCGCCGGCGACCTTGGACCCCGGGGTCGCCGGGAAAGCCCCGGAAACCCCGGTTTTCGCCGTTTTTTCGCGATTCGAAGGGCCCAGCCTCTGGTACTTTCCAAAATTCATGCTTTTGAGACACCAAGTCCTCTGACATCCGTCCAAAACACGGGTAAATCATCAAAAGTATCGAAGACAGTATTGATTGTCACCCGGTCAACCAAAAAAGTGTGCTTTCCACCCGACCGATCAAGAAATCGACAGGACAGATGGCACCGACCCGCTGTTGGCAACAAACACCTGAAATTACATGATCATCTGATGTTGATCTACATGAAGATCCATCGATGATCATCGACAGAAGAATCTCAAAAGACGTGGCACGGCCCGCGACTCTTCAGCTGCTCGGCGACCACTTAATGCGATTAATTGACTAGCTTTATTACAGTCATTAATCCATTTCTTTGGACGGCCCAATCAGAAGCAAGCATTCGGGAGTTACAAGTCAAGAGATTCATGGCATTTAACCCATGAAACTCCTCCCATCATGGCGATTAAAGGCGATTAAATGCCCTCAATCTCCTCCGGCCAATCAGAAGCCAAGAAAAAGGAGTTACAAAATAAACAATTCAATTTTGTAACTCCTCCCATTATGCGGCTTAATGACAATAAAAGCCCATAAACCCACCTAAAAGGCTACCTAAAAGCCTATAAATAGGAGGGCTCTCCAAGAAGAAAAACAACGAACATCAACAGACAGCAGTCAGAAATTCAGAGAAAGAAAAAGAGAGAAAACTCTGCGGAAGTTCTACACCGGCCACCGCAACAAGGTGACAAAAGTCCCTTGGGGGGTACCCCCCCCAAGGTCCTTGCCTTCTCCTCCTGCCTCTAATGGCTTAGATATGGCTTTTCAGCCCGTCTACTCGGCTTTTTATTGGACATAGGACCTTCCTTTGGTCTTTGTCCTCTAAAAACCCGAGGTTATAGCCAAGCCAAGCGAATCAATAGCATCCTCTGTTCTCATCTGCATGGATGATGGCGAAGCCCACATATGGCTTGCGACCGTCAATCTAAACGAGTCCCCCACAATCTCCTGAGAAGTTAGATCCTCCTTTTCTTGCTTTTCATTGTAGTTTGTATTTTTTTGAAAGAGACAAAAATCACAATTCTTGTCTTTCATTGTTGATAAGGATTGTAAATCGGCTATAAATGCCAAAATCGGCTATAAACGCCAAAAATCGGCTATAAACGCCAAAATCGGCTATAAATGCCAAAAAAATCGCCTTTCACGGCAAATCAAGAAAATGTCTCTTTTCTTAAATATATGTGCAATGGAAAACTTGAAAGAAGTTGATTTCCTTTTTACTTGCGAAGGTTGATCTCCGGATCACCACTTGCAATTCCAAGTAAAATAGAAAATCTGGCACACCCACAAAAAAAAAAGAAATGTTGATGCACGCCCCCCTTTTGCCCCCCGGTTACGAAAGGGTCGGAACCAAACGGACTCCCACGTCCGCCGACCTCGGTAGGAACCCCGGGCATTCCGGGAGCGCGGTCCATCAAGCTGGCACACCCGGTGGGACCCGTTTATTTGAGAACACGATGCTAGAAATGAAATATTTGCATATCATATATTTTGCTCTATGCTTATATTTCTTTTCTCGATTCCTTGGCTACTTTATAATTGGTGGCCTATGTTGAATTCCGCATAATAAAAAATGAGATGAGATTTTTTGTTTGGAAATTTCTAATTCTTTGAATTTATTTCCACTCTTTCTCTTTTCAAAAAAAAAAAAAAACAAAAAAAAAATCAGATTTTTCATTTTTGGATTCAAAATTGAGAAACTTTGATCCTTTCCTTTCTGGGCACTGGCGCTCGCGGAAATCGCCGAGACCGTGTTCGGATCAGGGGTTGGGCCATTGTTTCTCTTCGATGAGTTCATTAAAAATCTAAAAGAAAATAAAAAAAAAAGTAAAAAAAATCAGAATTTTTCATTTTTGGATTCAAAATTGAGAACTTTGATCCTTTCCCTTCTGGGCACTGGCGCTCGCGGAAATCGCCGAGACCGTGTTCGGATCAGGGGTTGGGCCATTGTTTCTCTTCGATGAATTCATTAAAAATCTAAAAAGAAAAAAATAAAAAAAAATAAAAAAAAATATAAAAAAAAAGACATAGACCACTAAGGTTAAACCAACTGTGTTCTTTGATCATGGTTGATTCAAAGAAAAGCCTTGTCCAGAGTGTGGAGACAGCTTGACTGTTCTAGGCAAGGGTCCTCCAAACGGGTTCATTAAGTAATCCTACCCTTACCTGGGGGCAATTCTATCAATCAAGATTTCATAAGACCGGGTTAGGAGGCCTATGTGTACTCTCTCGTCTTTTAAATAAATTTTTTTAAAAAAAAAATAAAATTTTTAAAAATAAAAATTTTAAAATAAAAATAAAAAATAAAAAAAATTTTCAAAAAAAAAATCTTAAAAAAAAAAATTAAAATAAATAAAAAAAATAATAAAAAAAAATATTTAAAAAAAAAAAAAAAATCTTCAAAAATCTTCAAAAAAAAAAAAAAAAAACTTCCGTCATTTTGGGTTTAGATTAGAGAAATCTTGGTCTTCTCCTTTCTGAGCACTGGCGCTCGCGGAAATCGCTGAGCCCGTGTTCAGATTGGAGTGCCTTTTGCTCTCTTTGATGAACCCGATATTGGCCTTTCAAAAAAAAAAACTCGTCATTTTTAGATTCAGATCCGAGAAATCATGGTTCATTTCTTTCTGGGCACTGGCGCTCGCGGAAATCGCCGAGACCGTGTTCAGATTGGAATACCATCTGCTCTCTTTGATGAATCCAATCTTGACCTTTCAAAACAGAGAATCTCATCTCATGGATGCGGTCTCAAAACATTTGTGTCTAGCGGTACTAGTACGCCCTTTCAGGGTCTACTGTATTGCGACCGGCACATCTGTAACTCCAACTTTATATTCTTCTTACCTCGAGCAAGCTCTGCTTCTCGATAAGTCGAATTTAAGTTCACAATTGCTTCTAGCAGTCACTGGGATGCCCATTCCGGGCTTACCACACCTGCGATCAGAACAATTGTACCTTCTATGGCATTTTGCCTTCCTCATATTGCTTGGGTCATCTACCTCGAGCAATTTGAAAAGACGAAACCATAGAACTTCCCATTTATGATCATTATATTCTTGTGATTACTAATGGATGTGGTCTTGTTTCAGAAATTTTCGAAAAACTAACAATGGCAGCTTCACTAACCATTACTTTCGACGAAAACAAGCACCAACTTATGCTTCAACAGAAGCAAACCACGCGCACCTACAAGCGCCCCATCAGCTGCCGAAGTGTCAACTCCCTCGGCAACTCTCTGAACTCCGGGTCGACCTCGACTCCCCGGACTATCGTCTTTGGGACGCTGGGACCATTCCCACTTCCTGAGGAACAAACTGCTCCCTCCAAGAAGCAGAAACTCGCCTCTCAACGTGTCACTACCGTGACACCAAAGGCGAGCACTAGAAGGCCTGAAGCCCGTGGCAGCCCCACGAAGCCTCGACCTGCATACAACCAGGTCTACCCCAAGACTTGGTCCCCAAGGCCTTCACCAAAACAGAGAAGGTCCCATACATCCACTAAGCCAGCATTCCTGGCCCCACTCAAGGAGAACCAGTTCTATCCTCTTGCCTACATGAAAGAGGAGAGACCCATCTCAAACCTGACTCTCAAGTCATCCCAGCATGAGCCGGCTTGTTCCTACAAGCCCAAAATCAAGTCATGCATCACAAGGCCTCTACAAGCATCTGCTAAGGCCTACAAACCTGCAGTTCGACCCTTCATCTCTACAGGGGCCGAACTTCAAAAATTCAAAGCTTCGCTGCAACAGGCGAAGGACAGGGTTCGCATCTTGTCCTTGCCCAGCTACAGAGAAGACAGGCTCGGCTGCTGCGCCCGAGGGAGCACATCCTTCATCGTCAAAGCCCAGTCAGAGCTGACCGAAGCTCAAATTGCTCGTCGTATACGCCGCCGCGCGTCGTACGACAAAAGAGACTAGAGAAGCAAAGGACCCAGCCTCCCATACTTCAAGTCTCTCCTAAATGGGTCGAAAAAGAAAGACCCAACCAAGTTGCTGCCGTCCATATGGTTGGAAAAACCAGAAGGCGCCAAAAATCAGCAACAAAAATCCATGTCCGACGTCCAATGACCCGCAGCGTCTCAAGGACAAGAAGACATTCAGAAGAATCCCCTGCTCCTTCAAGCAAAGGACAGCAGAGTGATCCTTCCTCAAGCTCCTCTTCAAAAAGAATGAGCCCCAGCTCAGTCACCAGGACAGTTTCTTCGTTCGAATCACGAAGGATGAATGTCTTGGCTACAAATTCTGAGCCACCACCCCGCAATCCACCTCCAGAAGATGCGATCACCCGCATCCAGCAGTTGGAACAGGGCCAGCAGAGGATTGAAACTCTGATGGAAAACCTTCTCCTCGCCTTCCAAAATCAGGCGAACAATGAACCTCCTCCGAATCATCAAGACGACGAGGTAAATAGAGAAGAAAATGAGTCACGCGCCCTTACCAAAAAGGACGTAGACGGTATCCTCGCCAAAGCAAAAGAAGAGGATATACTCAAAGAGCATGGGATCAAGCCACCATATCCCTTATGGATGGACTCGGTCCCGTTCCCCACCAAATTCAAGCATCCTACTCTCCAAACATATACGGGGAAAGGATCAGCCAGACAGCACGTCATCCACTTCAAGATCCTGACGGGAGCTATCGCGGATCAAGATGCACTCAAGATCCGCCTCTTTGCAAGTACCCTAAAAGGTACGGCCTTCGATTGGTACTCCACTCTGCCGGAGGACTCAATCCAAAACTGGGCCATGCTAGAGACACGCTTCCTGACTCACTTCAAAGGTGAAGATCATCCCGCTACTATGGCTCAGCTGTGCAGCCTAAAACAGGGGGAGAATGAATCAACATATGACTTCATTCACAAGTGGAAAGCAATGGCATACAAATGCTCTGATGTATTGCCACAAGCGTCGCTAGTCGACATCTGCCGAAACAACATGAGAGCCAGAATCCGCTCCATGATCATCGGCAACAAATCAAAAAACCTGGGAGAACTCCTAGAAGCTTCCATGGAAGCTGAAACGGTGATTAAAGACCTCAACAGTCAGAAATCATCAAGAAAAGAGCCAACCGCCATTGCAACCTCTAAACCAAAGAAGAAAGAGGTCCTCAATGTGCAGACCAAGTCAGCTCCTCAGCCACCAAAGAAAGCTGAAAACAAAGCTGTTGGTAAGAGACCTGAACTCTCAGACGCCTTCAAAGAACGAGTAGAGAAGAAATACCCGTTTGATGAAGATGTTGATGAAATCTTCGGGGCTCTTGTGGCAAACGGCAAGCTCACCTTGCCTGAACCAAAAAGACCGGGTGATGTTGGCAAAACCAACGATCCTCGGTACTGTCCATACCACCAGATGATCTCGCATCCTCTCAATCAATGCTTCGTTGTGAGAGAGAAAATAAATGAGATGTGGAAAAACGGAGTCATCACCTTTGACAAAAACTATGGGTCTGCCTCCGTCAACATGGTGACATGTGGACAAACATCAAGATCACCGAAGAAGAAGATCACTACTTCCTTCAAGGTGATAAACTCAATCGAAACGTCCGAGAAACTGGTTCCTTACCCGACACCAGACGGACAACCGATATGGGTACATCCCGATCTCCTGGAAGATGAAAATTGGGAGGTCGTGAAAACAAAGCCTACAGCTCAACAGCGAAGGCAGGCTAGGAAACATCTCCTCAAGCTCAAACGGCAAGAGAAGACCCAGCCAAAACTAGAGGTCAAAGAAAAGGCAGAGGCTTCCTCTACCGCTTCACTGGAGGTAACAAAAACATCCCTTCCAGAGACTTCAAAGGGGGTAAGGAAATTCACTCTCAGTGATTTCATGCCACCCTCAATTTAAAGAAGCCATGCAGGAGGCATCATACTCTTGCAATTCGGTAGTTGGATTCTCCATTGATGGATACGAGTCCAGCGACACCGATAATGGATTCGAATCCAACTACACAGATGAGTGGGAAGAGTCCCTTGAAACAGGAGAATATCTCTCCGATGAAGAATGGGTTCCTGAGTCTCATCTTATGCCAGTAATCTGGTATAACCCCCTACAGCCACAAGGATCCTGGTCTGATGATGAAGAAGACCAAGAAGCTGTACAAGAAAATGCTGCTAACCCAGCACCTCTCATTACTCCAGTGGAAATCAACAATGTTGAGCCACAAAGAGATGATGAAGAAGAAGATCCGGCTCCCATACCTGATCTTGAAGAATATGCAAGGATCTTGCAGCGACTCGCTCTAGAACAAGAGCAAGAACGCGTCAACGAGCCTCCTCGCAATCCAGAGCCTGAAGTCCCTGAAGACCACCAGGTACATCCTCCCTTAACTCCTGAAAATGGAGAAAATTGCTGGATAGACGATCCTCTCACATCCGAGGATGAGTCTGACTCCGATCAGGCAACGTCTCCCGTCAGAGCTTCCTGTAATGTGATAATTCGGGATTATAGCTCTTCCGAAGCATCGTCTGATGAGAGCACTTACACTCCGGCTTCGCAAACACAAACTGCGAATGAATCCATTTGAAATGCTTCTTCGGCGTCTCGTCGGGTAAGTTCCTCGGATTCTTAGTTCGGAAAGCTGGAATAGAGCTTGACCCCATAAAAGTCAAAGCCATTCTAGAAATGCCCTCTCCAAGAACCTTGAGAGAACTCAAAGGGCTTCAAGGGAGATTGGCCTACATCAGACGGTTCATCTCCAATCTTTCGGGGAAATGCCGTCCATTCTCCCGGTTGATGAAAAAAGGTGTAAACTTTGTCTGGGATGCTGACTGTGAAGCTGCTTTCCAAGACATCAAGTCATACCTGACAAAACCTCCAGTGTTAGCTGCTCCTACCACTGGAAAACCATTCATCTTGTACACAAGAGCCCTTGATCACTCTTTGGGAGCTCTGCTTGCGCAAGAAAATGATCAAAGAAAAGAAGCTGCTCTATATTACCTCAGCCGCATGCTAGTAGGTGCAGAGCATCGCTACTCTCCAGTTGAAAAAGAATGTCTTGCAGTGATGTTCGCCGTACAAAAGCTGCGTCACTACTTGCTTTCCAACACAGTCTACCTGGTCTCGAGGGTCAACCTCTTGAAGGTCCTTGTCACAAAGGCAGGTTCTCTCAATGCTCGACTGGCAAAATGGTCCATCCTTCTGTCACAATTTGATATTAGGTATGTACCACAAAAAGCAATCAAAGGGCAAGCTCTAGCGGACTTCCTCGCAGAGCATCCATTGCCTAAAGATTCTCCACTCAGAGATGATCTCCCAGACGAACCAGTCTACAATGTGGAGACTTTCTCACAAAGTGCCTCCTGGGACATGTACTTTGACGGTGCAACCAGGACAAATGAAAAAAGACAGCTGATCTCGGGAGTTGGCATCCTCTTTGTTAGCCCCGACAAATACATGATTCCACACGCTTTCTCGCTACTGGAACCATGCACAAACAATGCAGCTGAATATCAAGCTCTGATCTTAGGATTGGAACTCGCCATCGAATCCGGTATCACCATGCTGGAAGTCTTTGGAGACTCTCAACTGATCGTCAACCAGATGAATCAGAAATTTGAAGTCAGGAAGCCAGATTTGCTGCCCTACTACAACAAGGCACAATCACTTCTGCAAAAGTTTGACATCTGTCACATCACCCACATTCGTAGAGGTGAAAACATACGTGCAGATGCCCTAGCCGGACTTGCCGCATCCATGGCAATCCAGGAAGGGGAAAACATGCAAATCACAGTGTGCGAAAGGAGAATCCTTCCTCCTCTTAACACACACCAAGCAGTTGCTGAATGCCACCAAGTGGTCGGAAGTCGGATTTCAATCCTTCAAACTTCAATTGGCGACTGGAGGGATCCGTTCATTGATTACATTATGTTCGGAATCCTACCTGAAGATCCAAAAGAACGGGTAAGCATCCAAAGGCGAACCCCAAGCTTTCATTGGATATTCCTTCAAAAATCCTTTACAGGAAATCCTTCAACGGAGTACTTCTACGCTGCTTGTCACAACAAGAGGCTGAAGAAACACTCAAAGAAGTTCATGCTGGTCTTTGCGGAGCTCATCAGGCTGGACCTAAGCTCTATGATCAGATAAAAAGGTTAGGATATTACTGGCCTACCATGGTAGCTGACGCAATGCAATTTGCTAAGCGCTGCCAACAATGCCAAGTTCATGGAGATTACATTCACATGCCTCCAGAATGGCTGCATCCTACAGCGATCTCATGGCCT
The DNA here is from genome assembly GCA_012931725.1 of Litsea cubeba. Taxonomy (NCBI): domain Eukaryota; kingdom Viridiplantae; phylum Streptophyta; class Magnoliopsida; order Laurales; family Lauraceae; genus Litsea; species Litsea cubeba. The sequence goes on from CM022946.1 coordinate 55,511,460, forward strand.
TTCGAAGCCTGGGGTATGGACATCATAGGTCCTATTTCTCCCCCTTCAAGCAAAGGTCATCGCTTCATCTTCGCCGCTACGGATTAATTTCTCCAAGTGGTCAGAAGCATTTGCGTTTAACGAAATGAAGACCTCATCAGTCCTTCAGTTCCTACGCACCAACATCATTTGTCGTTTCGGCATACCCAAAAGATTCGTCCATGATAACGGACCACAGTTCCGGGATCATCGATTCTACAGGTTCTGCGACAAATACAAAATCCAAAGCTGTCCTTCTACTCCATACAATCCGGCAGCAAACGGGTTAGCAGAAGCTTTCAACAAGACACTCTGCAAAATCCTCAAAAAAATGGTCTCTAGTCACAAAAGAGACTGGAGCGACAAAATGTCTGAAGCTTTGTGGGCCTATCGAACCACCGTTCGAGGACCAACCCATAGCACACCATTCTCCTTGGTCTATGGATGCGAAGCTGTCGTGCCCTTGGAAGTACAAATTCCTTCCTTGAGGGTATCCTTGCAAAATGACATGACTCAAGAAAGCAATGTCAAATTGCGACTCCATGAGCTGGACAATCTCGATGAGAGACGGCTCGAAGCTCAACAAAGCATTGAACTTTACCAAGCACGTATGGCAGGATCTTTCGATAAAAAGGTCAGGCAACGTGCCTACAAAAAGAGTGACTTGGTTCTTGCGGTAAAAAGACCAATGGTCTTCGCTCACAAGTCCAAAGGCAAATTTGAGCCAAAATGGGAGGGACCCTACGTCATCGACAAGGTTTTCTCTAACGGCGCATACGCACTCCTAAACATGGAAGGTGACAGATGTATGCTGCCCATCAACGGCAAGTTCTTAAAGCGGTACTACCCTTGAAGACTTACCCAACTGGGTAAGAGCAATGCCTGTACGGCCAAAACCGGTTTCCAGGTACACGCTCGCTAAACCCACCCTTTTTTAGAATTTTCATGTCAAAATATTGAAATTTCTAGAAATCTAAAACAATGCTTACTTTCATCGTTTCATTGTTCAAAAAAAAAAAATCCAAGTTTAGGAATCTCTCCCTAACTTGACCAAAATTTTCAACCCTTGAACCCAAAATTCATGGTTTGAAACAAAATCCGGATTCAGGGATTTCCACCCTAGTCCACCCTGCCTTTTACCGCCAAAATGGTTTTAGGTCAAAATTTATGACCCTCGTGTCTTTAAACAAAAAAAAAATGGTTTTTCAAAAACCGCAAGGAAGCGACGCTTAGTCGATACTCGCACAAATCGGAAGCAAGCGAACCACGTTCGACACTTCCAAAATCGCAGGGAAGCGACATTTCGTCGATACTTGCAAAATCCAAAACTGTGGAGATGCAACATTTCAGTTGATATCCACAACCCAAATTTCAAAGGTTCGAAAAAACCTAAAAAACTATGGAGACGCAACATTTCAGTTGATATCCATAACCCAAAGGTTCGAAAAAACCACAAATTTCAAAAATCGTGGGGAAACGACATTAAGTCAGTACCCGCAAAACCAAAATTTTTGAAAAGCAAGGATGCGACATTCCATCGATACTTGCACCCAAATCCGCGAGGATGCGACATTCCATCGATACTCGCAACCGAATGAGCAAGGATGCGACATTCCATCGATACTTGCAAGAACATTCAGCAGGGAGGCGACTTTTAGTCGATACTTGCATTTTTTTTTAAAACCAAACCGGCTATAAATGCCATCAAAACAGGCTATAAATGCCACAAACAGGCTATAAATGCCACAAACCGGCTATCAATGCCACCAAAAACAAAACCGGCTATCAATGCCACAAACAAAAAAAAAACTTGGATTTAAAAAAACCCAGCTATCAATGCCACCAAAAACCGGCTATAGATGCCACAAAACAAACCGGCTATCAATGCCACCAAAACAAATTCGGCTATCAATGCCACCAAAACTGGCTATAGATGCCACACAAAAAAAACTCGGCTATCAATGCCACAAGAAAAGCTGGCTCTCATGCCAAAATTGGCTTCCATGCCACAAACAAAAACCTGGCTTTTATGCCAAAACAATCACTTGACAAAAGATTTTCACAAAATGACAACCTTTTGATCAAAGCCCATTTAGCAATTACTTTTATCACAAAAAGATTCAAGTGAGCGTAGGGATAAAAAATAATAAAAAAAAAAACATCCCATTTAGCAATTACTTTTATCACAAAAAGATTCAAGTGAGCGTAGGGATAACAAAAAAAGAAGGCATCCCATTTAGCAATTACTTTTATCACAAAAAGATTCAAGTGAGCGTAGGGATAACAAAAAAAAAAGAAAAGAGTACCAAAAAAATACATGTGGTACCAAAAAAAAAAGAGAGAGAAAGTGTTCACAAGCACTACAAAAAATAAGTACCAAAAAAATACAAGTGGTACCAAAAAAAAGAGAAGAAAGAAGGATGGTTTCTGTATACAGGAGCTCAATCAAAAATGGTCTCCAGCCAAGAGTTCAGCTCCCCAAGCAAACTTTTAGCCTCAGCCGTCAAGGATTCCAAGGCACGCTTCTTCAGGAACTTGCCATGAGATGCTGGAGTGGGCTGTACCCCTTCTTTCACACCAGGAAGCTTACCTCGAGCAGTTTGCCATTGTTCCTCCTCATCAGACTTCCTTTTGAGAACCCGTTCGGCATCTGCAACCTGGTGAATCAGAGCACTCTCCCTATCACGAGCCTCTATTATGGCAGTCCACTTGGCAGCGACTTGTGCCTGCAAATGCTCAAGACGTTTCCTGGCCTCATCGACCTCCCTGTCAAGGATGTTAAGGTCATGTGTCAGCCTGATGATGGCTATCTCTTCTAAGTTCCTCTTTCGGACTGCCTGCTTCTTGCTTTCTGTAGCCTCATCCAGGTCAGATTTAGCCTTATCAGCAGGGTCCAGGAACATCTCCTTGAAGAACTGGTCATCAGCCAAACTCACGGTCTCAAACCATTTGTCACCCAATGCAATGATCCTATCAACGATCGCCCTGGCACCTGTGACATCCAGACCAGCCTCTTCAGCATCACTGAGAATCTCCTGCACATGCTGGATCATGCCAAATCCGACTTCCAAGTGCCCAGAAAAGAGAGTCTCAATCCAAGAGCTCACAACTCGCACCACCACCTTCTTCGCAAAAAGAAGAGATGGCCCAGCTGAGGATTCGCCCAACTCCGTTGGTCGGCTACTCATGTCATCATCTGTTGAAAGAGTAACAAAAGAACTCTTTCCAGCTGAAGCTGCTCCTGCCCGGGAAGGAATCTCAGCGCGAGGAATCTCCTCAATATTGTCAGAGCTGGTCCCAGGAATCTCTACCTCTGGATCAACCTCTGGCATCTCTTGCTCTGGAAGCGACGGATCCTCCTCTGCCACTTCAAAACCTGCAAAGGAAACACAAAAAGGTATGAATATGACCCTGTTTGAAAATCATTATCAGAGTTATAACTACAAAATACCTTCTTCGACGACTGGCGGAACACTTTCTTCCTCCATGAACTCATCGGAAGTATCATCAACGTTTGCGTCCATCGATGGTTCAAAGTCATCAGAACCCTGTGGCAAGTCAGCTGACAAAAAAAAAAAATAATGTGTTAGCAAGCCAAGTCACAAACAAAAAAAAAAGAGCAAAAGAAGTCGTACCAATTGGAGATTCTGGATCTACTCCAGAGTCCCTCGGTTCTTCTTCAGGTGCCTCAACAGGATCCATCACCACCTCATCGGTTGGGACCTCAGGCATCACCAAGTCTTCCTCTGCTAAAAAAAAAAAAGAGAAGAAAAGCAGAAACAAGAAGCAAATCATAACATAGAAAAAAAAATCCCATGGAAAGAGAAAAAGGAAGAATCATACCTTCACCAACGGTCTCTTCTTCTCGGCTTCTCTTCTCTGGAGGCTCGTCAGCATCCACTGGCACATCCTCATTGATAGTAAGAGGAACTTCCAAGTCAGGAGAATCCTCATGCTGCCCCTTGCTGTGATGATGACTCCTCCTCCTCTTACCTCTGCGGGCTCGCTTCTTAGAGGAACCTGCCCCGCTGTCAGAGTCAGGTTTGCCACTCGACTCATCACTGGATGGTCTGCTCTTGCCAGTAGACTCCACGGAAGCTTGCCTCTGTGCCGCTTGCATCCAAGCGCCAAGTTCGGCTTCCTCCTGTTCTAGCTGCTCCAAAGCCTCATCAGGTATCTCTCGAACAGCTTCAGAACCGATGACGCCCTGGTCACCGAGAAAGCCTATCTTGTGCTTCTCTCCAGAAAGGAAGGCCCAAACTTCCTCTCGCCGGATGCCATCCGACTTTCCAAGGCCCTTTCCAGATGCCAGCTTCACATCAAGCTCCTTCTTGGAAAGCCCCCGATATGCCGAAAAGCTCTCCGCGAACCACTTCGCAAAGCCGGCAGTACGGGAAGTCAACAACACAGGATAAGAAATCATGGCTGTAGTGTCTTCAGCACTATAGAAAGCCCATGCATTTCTCCCGTCCTGTAAGCCTCCAAAGCGCTTCACCATGCTTGAAGGCGCTCCAACAACGCCTTGAGAAAAGCCAAGCTGCAAAGCAAAGCGAGAGGGTACATACGGCTGGATGTCGACGAAAAGATGTCTACGGTACACCATCGTGCCGACACGTATGCTGAAAAGCCACTCTCTCTCTGCATTTGTTAAGGAATAATGCCTTCCCGACCCCGCCCTGGTAGAGTCTCGGGAGGCACCAAAATCAAAAGCCTTCTTCCGCAACTCCGGAGAAAGCTTTACTGAAGATTGCCCCATCTCGACGTCCCTGAACCGTCGGATCCTCATACGGGCAAACAAAAGTGATTCGGACACGGCTTTGCCCTTAGCCAGTCGAATCATCAGAGGATCATCATCCTGTGCAGCACCCAGCCGATGGAAGCCAGGACAGTGGTATACATACCACGAATAAAAGATATGGGCTGAAAATACCCTATTCATGGGAAGCCCAAGCCGAACCAAAAAAGCAGCAGCCTGCAGTTCGGTACACAAGTAGGAGTAAAGAGCTGGCACCAAAGCAAGCTGCTCTCCAAACGCCATCTGACAAGCCGGAAAAATACAATGCGGCCTGATGTGCGTTCCATCTCCTCCAGCAAAAACAGCCTCACCAAGCCAATAAGTGAGGTAAATAGCGAGATCTCTCCGCAGTGCAATGTCAGGACATATGGCGTTTGTACTTGCACAGAAATCTCTCAACTCTTCTTGCATGGCCAAGATCTTCTTTGGATCCTGAGCTCCGGCTTCCTGGGTCACGCTATCAGAAGACTCCCTACTATCAAAAAAGTTGGGGAATGAAGAGCTAAAACTCTTCCAACTGCTGGATCTAACTTTCAAACCCCCCTTCTCCTTCAAAAAATCATAGAAGGCGACGAGCTGAAAGTATAGAAGCCTGAACTCTTCAGACTGCCCCTCGAGGACGCTGTCAATCGGCATAAACTCCTCATAGAGCTTGCCGAGGATGGGCAATCCGGTAATGGCGCTCAGCTCCTTCAAAGAAAAACCAATCTCACCATTCGTCACAACGAAGGTATTGGTTTGTGGGAGGAATGACTCCAGCATAGCCATGAAGGCCTCGTCGGAAAAGATCACGGTCTCCCTAAAGGCGCGGACCGCATCAAAAATCCCGGCTTCCTTCAAAACGGCGCCACCAATCAGCAGGACGCGATCAGTCCACGACTTCCACTCGGAGTCAGCATTGAAACGACCTCGAAGTCGAAAAGGCTTGATCCAATTGCTGCCGTCACCGCTGAAAATACCAAGGCCCACCGGTCTCAAATCGACCGACGGATAATCAGAGCCCTGGTAGCCGCTGGATGGCATCAAAAGGTCCATATCAACAGGCGACCTCTCCGTATATCCAGGAGAACCGCCAACAAAAACCCCGGTCTTGATTACATTTGTCCTTCTCACCCAGCTTGGAGGATCTTCCCTCTTAGGGCACGTGGGGGCAAGGCTCAGAATCGAGACGGTGCGATCAAACATCGACCGGGTAGTAACAGTCTTCTTCTCACCATCTGCTGTGAAGGAAAACTGAAAACATCTCCTCTGGTATGTCATGTCATCAGGGACTGCATCACCAAAGAAGAAGGTAGGCTTGGGCAAAATGCTCTGATCTTCCATCACCCATGGACGACTGCTTACCATGATCTTATAGAATTCCTCTCCCTTGAGAGTGATCAGTCGCTGCCTCATCTCATCTCTGTTGAGGGAGTCGCACTCTTCCAGATTTCTCTCAACATACTGGACCTTCTCAAAAGCCTGCTGAACGGCCGGATTAGAAGATCTAGAAGATCGACGAGGTACGCTTGTAGCAGGCTCTTTACCCTTGTTCGCTCTGGAGGAACCACCTGAAAAGGATGGAAAAGAAAAAGATCAAACATCAAATGACAGAATCTCGCTAAAAAAAAAATCTAGCGAAATTTTGACATGATGACGGGGCAATTCCGAAGAAAATGAACTATCCCGAAAGAAATAGAAAGCTTGAAGATGGGCTCAACATCGCTGCGAGCTCCGAAACTCCAAACTTTCGAAACCTAAAAGTCTCCGCAAAATCAGGAAGGGCTCAACATCACTGCGGGCTCCAAAGTTCCCAAATTTGCAAAAACTTTCAGGTATGCTATCACATCATGCTACAAATTTAATTTACAAATTAAAGGCATGCATGAACATCTTGGTTTGCGAAAAAAAATGCATTATCATGATGAGCAAAAACAAAAAAAAAAGAAAAAGAAACTTTCTCTAAAAAAAAAGAGAGGGGAAAGAAAACAAAAAAAAAGAAAGAAAAAGAACTTTCTCAAAAAAAAAAAAGAGGGAGAAAGAAAACAAAAAATAAAAGAAGAAAAGAAAGAAAAAAAAAAGGGGCTGGCCCACAGGCCACGTGGCCGTACGGCCAGATCCGTACGGATCTGTCCGTACGGCCCACAAAAAAAAAATGCAAAAAAAAAAAAAAAAAGAGCAAAAAGAAAACACGTGTGAAAAAAAAAAGGGAAAACACGTGGAAAAGAAAAAAAAAAGAAGAAAAGAAAAGAAAGAAACAAAAAAAAAAGAAAGAACTTTATTTTCCTACAATGGAGTTTTCTTGAAAAAAAAAAAAGGAGAACTTACTTGAAGCCATTGATGGAGAAGAAGAAGAAAACTCTTGAAGATCTTGAAGAGAAAAGCTCTTGGTCTTGAAGCCCTCTTGAGATTATTGCAAAAGAAAGTAATAAGAGCAAGAGATCCAACCATCTCCTTGCTTTTATAGAGGAGAGCAAACCAAAGAAGGAAAGAAGAAAGAGGTAAGTGTTACTAATTAGTAACCTTACCAAAAGAAAGAAATTAGAAAGATTCTTTCCCAAAAGAAAGATATCTTGAGGGATTCTCTCCCAAAAAGAAATCAATGAGAGATTTTCTCCTAAAAGATATAATCTATGACGGATTCTTTCCAAAAGAAAGATATCTTGAGATATTCTATCCCAAAAATAAAGGGATCATGAGAGATTCTCTCCAAGTAAAGATATTCTTAGATATTCTCTATCCAAATGAGATATTTTTGGATATTCTTTACAAAAATGACACCATATGAGATCTAAGCCATTTCAAAAGCTTAAGGTCCCATGGGTTAGCCCATATGAGCCTAGGTTTGACCACCTAGGCACACAAAAAAAAAAAAAAGAACATTTTTTGGGCTTTTAGTCAAAGAGAAATCCCTCTTACCAAGAGCATACAAAAATGGTTCCATGCCTCTTTTGAGTTGATTGGACCATACAAAAGAAAATTCCAAGCCCCATGAGCTTCCAAAAATCAAACCATCCAGCCTCATTTACCAAATTGAGCCAAAATCTTGAAATTGACATTCCACAAAAATCAAACCAAATCCTGGTCCCCTAACTTGCCACATACAGCCTGTTAGGTCACAAGACCAAAACCAAAAACCAAAACTTGATCCCCTAACTTGCCACATACAGCCTGTTAGGTCACAAGATCAAAACCAAAATTGATCCCCCAACATTCCACATACAGCTTGTTGGGTCACACGATCAAAACCAAACCCGACCCCCTAACCTGCCACATATAGCCTGTTAGGTCACAAGGTCGAAAACCCAAATCCACATCCCTGATGTCATCTTCAAAACTTTGCCTCGAAATGGTACGTGATCCCTTTCACTACCATAAAATTCCCCTGGAAGCTCAAAAGGCTACAAATACCAAAAAGAAAGACTGCTCAAAGACTCTTGGTCAAGTCACAGGCTCTCCTTCAAAAAAATCTCTTCGAGGCACATCGACTACAAAAGTTAAGCAACTCGCCGCTGTACCTCGAGGGGGCATTTGTTGACAACAAAAAATGTCACTTTGCCTTTCAAGATCCAAAGAGCTACATGAAGTCGCAAACCTGCCATAAATAGGCAATGCGGCTTCCAAAAATCAAATCTTGTCAGAATCAAACAAAAACTGCAAGATTCTTCCAGACAGCCAAAAGAGGAGTACACAAGAAGTTTCGGGCCATTTCAAAATCATTTGGCCTAACTTTGCTTCTCCGACAGCTGAAAAGGAGCTCTCGGCGACAAAGCTCTCCGGGACCATGGTTTCCCAGACAGAGCCTATGGATCATCTTAAAATGACCCCAATAGGTTCCCTGTCAAATTTCAAGTCAATCGGACATCGGTTGACCGCACATCAAACCGCGACATCTTCATCGCGACAAAAGCAAGTCTACTGGTGATAAGACCCCAAACGGCTTCAAAACTCAAACAAAAGCCTATGGTTGGTCTTATTTATTGCTCAGGAGGCTTCACACCAAATTTCAGGTCATTCCGACATCGTTTGACCCAGTTTCAGCTTCTGACAGAAAATCGGCACCTCTGCGCGACAAAGTCTTCGGCTTTCTCAGGAAATTGGAAACTTTGCAAAAAAAAAAATGCAAGGATTCTCATCAGGTTTCCTACAAATAAATTAGGCCAATAAATGGTCAAAATGTCAAGGAAAGTACAGAAGAAAAAGAATCGAAAAAACAGCAAAAACGGACGCAAAACGGGACACGAAAGGGGGAAAAACCCCCCCAGGGTCGCAGACCCCTGCGACCCTGGGCCAGGGTCGCAGGCCCCTGCGACCCTGGCCCAAGGTCGCAGGCCCCTGCGACCCTGGGCCAGGGTCGCCGGCGACCTTGGACCCCGGGTCGCCGGGAAAGCCCCGGAAAACCCCGGTTTTCGCCGTTTTTTTTCGCGATTCGAAGGGCCCAGCCTCTGGTACTTTCCAAAATTCATGCTTTTGAGACACCAAGTCCTCTGACATCCGTCCAAAACACGGGTAAATCATCAAAAGTATCGAACACAGTATTGATCGTCACCCGGTCAACCAAAAAAGTGTGCTTTCCACCCGACCGATCAAGAAATCGACAGGACAGATGGCACCGACCCGCTGTTGGCAACAAACACCTGAAATTACATGATCATCTGACGTCGATCTACATGAAGATCCATCGATGATCATCGACAGAAGAATCTCAAAAGACGTGGCACGGCCCGCGACTCTTCAGCTGCTCGGCGACCACTTAATGCGATTAATTGACTAGCTTTATTACAGTCATTAATCCATTTCTTTGGACGGCCCAATCAGAAGCAAGCATTCGGGAGTTACAAGTCAAGAGATTCATGGCATTTAACCCATGAAACTCCTCCCATCATGGCGATTAAAGGCGATTAAATGCCCTCAATCTCCTCCGGCCAATCAGAAGCCAAGAAAAAGGAGTTACAAAATAAACAATTCAATTTTGTAACTCCTCCCATTATGCGGCTTAATGACAATAAAAGCCCATAAACCCACCTAAAAGGCTACCTAAAAGCCTATAAATAGGAGGGCTCTCCAAGAAGAAAAAAACAACGAACATCAACAGACAGCAGTCAGAAATTCAGAGAAAGAAAAAGAGAGAAAACTCTGTGGAAGTTCTACACCGGCCACCGCAACAAGGTGACAAAAGTCCCTTGGGGGGCACCCCCCCCAAGGTCCTTGCCTTCTCCTCCTGCCTCCAATGGCTTAGATATGGCTTTTCAGCCCGTCTACTCGGCTTTTTATTGGACATAGGACCTTCCTTTGGTCTTTGTCCTCTAAAAACCCGAGGTTATAGCCAAGCCAAGCGAATCATAGCATCCTCTGTTCTCATCTACATGGATGATGGCGAAGCCCACATATGGCTTGCGACGTCAATCTAAACGAGTCCCCCCACAATCTCCTGAGAAGTTAGATCCTCCTTTTCTTGCTTTTCATTGTAGTTTGTATTTTTTAAAAGAGACAAAAAAATCACATTCTTGTCTTTCATTGTTGATAAGGATTGTAAATCGGCTATAAATGCCAAAATCGGCTATAAACGCCAAAATCGGCTATAAACGCCAAAATCGGCTATAAATGCCAAAAAAAATCGCCTTTCACGGCAAATCAAGAAAATGTCTCTTTTCTTAAATATATGTGCAATGGAAAACTTGAAAGAAGTTGATTTCCTTTTTACTTGCGAAGGTTGATCTCCGGATCACCACTTGCAATTCCAAGTAAAAATAGAAAATCTGGCACACCCACAAAAAAAAAAGAAATGTTGATGCACGCCCCCCTTTTGCCCCCCGGTTACGAAAGGGTCGGAACCAAACGGACTCCCACGTCCGCCGACCTCGGTAGGAACCCCGGGCATTCCGGGAGCGCGGTCCATCAGACACTTCTGATGAGAATGATGAACAACCTGAGTCTGACAAGTCTGACACCGGCAAGGGGAAGTTTATTGCTTTTATGGCAACTTCTAGTTCTGTTGCTTCCCATGTTTCTTCTGAAGCTGAGACTGATCAAGATACTGATTCAGAGGAAGAACCAGATTGGAAAGCTGAATATGAAACACTATTCAAGAAAACCATGAAGATGGTTAAAGTGAATGAAAAAGTTGCTCTTAATTGGCAAATGTCTGAAGAGCAGAATTCCTCCTTGAAAGCTGAACTTGCAGATTCTCTTGCAAAAGTATAAAAATTGGAGGATGAAAATAACAAGTTGGCTGACAACTGACTGCAGAATCACAAAAGTGTGACTTACTTGATATATGATATGAAGACTTTGAAAGAAGAGAATTCTGATCTAAATGGAAGACTCAAGATGGTTTTATCTGAGTTAGACACTGCAAAAGCTTCATTGAACAAGATGAATATCGGGTCTAAAAAATTAGATGACATCTTGTGCAGTCAAAAGCCAAACACTGACAAGCATGGCATTGGCTATGCTAACGAGGCATCTACATCTAAAGCCAAAGGTATAAACTGTTTTATTCCAAATTCAGTTGTTACTAATCCTGTTGTTCATGTTGCAAATACAGCCGCCAAGAAGAAACATGTGCCACGTCCTGAAAGAATTCCCACTTGTCATCATTGCGGAATTAAAGGGCACATTAGACCTCATTGCAAATAAGCTACGAAAGTTCATCAAAATCAAATGCAATGGAAAACCAGAAGACTGCTCTGAAAAAGGAGACCAAAACTGTTTGGGTCAAGAAAGAAGACTTATCTTCTGTGTTGTTACACACTTTGCTGAAATGTCTGAATATGCAAGTGTGTGTGCCGAAGCTTCATCACTCCTGATCTACAGGATCATGCCTCCACCCTAGTGCTGATACGAAGATCAATTGAGGGGGAGACAAAATTGAGAGGGGGGGGGGGGCTACTAGACTCCAAATTGACAGAAGCTGCTTGAAGATTATTGTTTATCAATTATGGACAAAGGGGGGAGAATACTGAAGCTAGGGGAGACAGACAAAGATCTACAGGAGCTGATAAGCTGATAATTTTTTTCATAGCTAAAAACTCAATGTATTTGGGTTTTTCTTTTGGTAGATCTTTTTGTAAAAAGTTTTGCCCATGAATTTCCAAAGGGGGAGATTGTAAGGTATTTTTGTATTGGCTAATTCATGTTGGACAAAACTTTAGGAGTCTTTGTGTTGTACGTTTTATTTAGAAAAGGTCTCCGAAGATAAAAGAGGGAAGGACTCCAAGAAGAAAAGCCTGAATGGTTTAGAAGAAGAAAGCTGGTACTCTGTTTTCCCAGTCTGAGTCCTACTTGTGTTGTAAGTATTAGGCACGAATTTGGGGCTATTTATAGGGTATTACTCTCAACCCTATGACACAGACACCACTCTGATTAATATAAGTCAGAGAGATCATAAGAGAGAGTTTATTCTCTAGAGCCATTGAGAGATCATTCTGAATGCTGCTCTAGAAGGTTGTTGCTGCTTCTGTTTTTTGAAGGAGAAGATTGTTCATCTTGTGCTTGCAAGGTGCAAAGGGATCAAGTAAGGAGAACGGGGCATGTGGATTTCGTGTCAGTGGATTCTTTGCAAGAATAACTATAGTCCTGAGGTTGAGGTACAGATTGAGGTACAGAAGCTAGTGAGTACATCTTGTAACTGTTCGTGAACTCTTGATTTCTAGTTCGTAGTTTTTCTCCCTGGATAGGGTTTCCACGCTATATTTTGTGTCTGCCTTCTTGTGGTGTGTGATTGGTAGATAGCTAGTTCTATTGCCTGATTAATTTTAGAACTAGTAATCAATTCTAGTTGTGGCCCATAAATTTGGACTTTCACCATTGTTGACAAAGAACCATCTTAACCACCTCCTATTCTCTTTTAAATTCGGTATAGTGACCAACAGGTAGGCAACAATCCTCCATTTTGTGATTTTTGAGTTGCAATAGAGTTAAGTAGACTCATTTTCATACATGCATTCGTTTTCATTCTCTATTCTATTGTTTTTATTGTTAGGGTTTGTTATATTTGGGGGTTTTCATCATTTAAGCTAGAGATTAGTGGAGAAGGCTCGTAAAGCT